>PPND03000052.1:0-50721 GCA_003708095.3 Saturnispora dispora | reverse complement strand
TTATTGTATTAAAGTTTCACTTGACTAATTTAGGTATTTAGAACCGGAACTACGGTTTATATTCTAATTTACATTTTGTGTATAAAAGGCCTCTATTTTACCTTTTACTTTATAATACTTTCATAATTTATTAATCATTCAGAACATAGTTTAAGATTAAATCCTTTAATAGATACGGTTTCCGTTAAGTGTCAGATGTTTCTCCATTTTGACAATTGCTCGTTTACCAATTTAATTGGGAAGTCTATTCACGTGACTAGTCGTTCTTACTTCGTAACAAAGCATAGCAAGCACGCGTAGCTCAGTGGTAGAGCAGCAGATTGCAAATCTGTTGGTCACCGGTTCAATCCCGGTCGTGGGCTTCCTTTTTTTTTTTGCCTGAGTTTTTTTTTTCTCATTAATTAGGGAGAGCACACACCGTTTTTTAGCAAATTCAATTAAAGCCTTAAATTAACTTTCTCTGCTATAACTTTTGAAACATTGACGGGAAGGATTTTAAAAGCAACTAAAGTCTACCGAAGTTGTAATGAAGGTATGTTTAAGAGAATTGAGGTTTTCTTTGGACTTAAATATAGCTCAAATCTTGAGAGAGAACATTTGATTAACATGTATGATTCTTAATTTCAGTACATCGATGAGTTTGATATTGACTTAGTCAATCAGGCTTTGACTTTCAATACTACAGATATGCATATTCAGGGAACATGCGACTTGTTCACTACCAAGCCAATTGGGGCTGATAGGAAACTTTACAAGACGCTTAATAAACTTTACAACAACTCAACGGATGATATTGAAGCCACTGACAAGACAGAACGCCAAAACTCCAATACATCATTAACCTCTAGCAGTGAATACGAACTAAATGAAGCTTTCGTTCAACTGAAAAAACGGTCGTTTTCTTACTCTTATTCAAATGCATTACCAATCCAACAACAACTAATAGAAAATTGCAGTAATAAATACAATAACAACAAGGTGCGGTCAAGATCATTCAACTCACCTTCACCACCGTTACCATTGACGCAGAGAAACATAGAATCGAATAACTCTAGTGAATTAAATGAAGGATTTGAAAAATCTCCATTTGGCCCATTAAGTCAATCCTCTTCAAGAAAACTATTTGGCTACCTTATAGCAATTTTGAATGCGACATATCCAGATCATGACTTTTCAACCATACAACCAAATCATTTTACACTTTTGAACTCACCGGCTGACTTAACTTCAAAGGTTAATAATTTTCTAATATCTGTTGGTAAATCTACTGGTTTAGATTGGGTATGGGAAACAATTAATACACATATTGATTTAGATAGTACACTTTGTTTCCAATTTGAGCCTCAAGAGTCATTTTTAAATGATTTTCCAGGCGTCCTTTGGTGTAATATGTATTTCATGTTTAACAAGAAGAAAAAGAGAGTTGCTTTTCTTTATTTTATGGCAACTGTTTTAAAAGATGACCAAAATGATAACGGTATGGCTACTGGGAGAAGAAACAGTAAAATTGGTACGTTAGACGAGGAAAGAATCAAAATGGGTGAAAATAATGATGAAGAATACGATTTAAGATACTCAAATAATGGCCCTTTGTATGAAGATGTCTTCGAAGAAGAAGAAGAAATTGATCATGACGGAGCTGAAGAAGACCAGGGAGCTAATAAGGAAGAAGATGAAGATGAAGAATCGGATGAAGATTATGAAATGGATCAAGACGCATTAGCGAATGAAAACCAAGATGATGAAGATCTCATATAATACTAGCAACGTTTCATTTTTATCAATTTTTCGAACGTTTCTACAACTACAATTCTTAATTACTTTTATTTACTATCGTATAGTTTTGTTCAATTTTAATAATAATTTTACTTGTTTAAATACCACGATTTAGTCACTCTTTTGATTAGCGCTTTTGCAATGGTTCATATTTATAACGCCAGTTTTTTATTGGGTAATTTGGGTATTTAGTACTGAAACTGTATCATGAAGTGAATGAAGGCCACAGCTTTTTCGTTGGCTCATATTTATTCCAAGTCTTGTTCTATAGTGGAAGCTTGAGGTTTTTCGCTAATACACAAGCCCGTGGTCATTTATGTATTCAACATTGGATATTCTAAAACTTGGTGTAATAACTACAATCGATAGGTTACACTCGTGAATTTTATTTAATTCTTTAACTTTGTATCAAGAATTTTAAAAAAAAGATAGCAGATTCTTTCTGAAATAGGAAAACAGTAATCGCAGACACCATCTAAACTTTGCCATCCATACGTGATGGACTTACAAGAGCAGGTTTCCAGATCAAGCTTCATACTGAACGATGAGAGCTATGAGCCACTGTTGAATGTATTCAAGTCGAAACAGCTTATTACCACAGACCTCCTTTTATCCTCAACAACAGCGACAGCAAAGAAGTTAAATAGAACTTCGGATGAACTTGACAGCTTTATTGCAAAACTCGAAGATGAAACTATCAATGCGATTTTGCAAACAAAGCATAGTATACCTGATGTTGATGCTTGCATGACATTTTCCACTGGTGATGAACAATTGGATAAAGATCTAAATGGTGGAATACCAATTGGCTATTTAATCGAAATAGCAGGAAAATCATCGAGTGGAAAAACCAATTTACTTCTACAGCTAGCTATTGCCATTCAACTACCAAAAGAATTTGGCGGGTTGGGACTCTCAATATATGGATTTAACGAAAACTCTCAAAGTGATGAACACTTGAACAAAAAGATCAAGACAGATTATTCTGTAAAGACCTTGTATATACCAACAGAAAGCCCACTACCAACAAATCGTTTAAATCAAGTTCTAGATCATTTTAGTGCTATCATTGAAAACAATGGAATTAGCAAAGACAATTATACACTTTTTCCTAAATTGGAAAATGTCTTAACTACAGCAAAAGTCCCTACTTCGCTTGAAGAACAAGAACATATTTTAACATACCAGGTACCTGTATTACTAGAAAAAAATCCTGAAATAAAGTTGTTGATTCTTGATTCAATCACTCACCATTTGCGAGTTGAACTAAACTGGAACGAACAACCTCGTTATACTCGGAATATTTGTAAATATTTAAAAGAGTTAGCTCAAAAATACGATGTGACAGTTGTCATTGCTAACCAAGTCACGGACAAGCCTATTGGGGGAATATATAGAGGGGCAAAATGCGAAGGAGAGAACAATGGTGCAACTAAAAACCTACTATGGAAACTGAATAGTGAATATCAGTTATCTTGGCTTGAAGGTTGGGATGAAATTGGGGTGATATACAGGCAATTATTAAAGCGAGAGGGGATAGTTGATTCAGGTGGAGATGGGTTTGAAAAATTAGATTATCTTGATGATGATGAAAGTGATGTTAAAGGATATAATAAATCGAGTAATAAAATCAACTCAAATGACTTGAAAGGTGTTTTGAAAGGTGAGCGTCGAAGGTTATTCGAAAATTCGTATAAGGTGAAGATTAGTGGAATTACAACGCGACCTGCATTAGGTATACCTCTACTAGAGTTTGTTGATATGCGATGTGTGTTAAGCAAGGCATTCAAACCAGTTTTGAATGAAAACTTAATTGATGAATTTAGTATGGAGTTGGGAATTGATGCAACAATTGATGACGTTAATTCTCAAGGGGTTTCACAGGCTCCTGCGACCCAAATTGTTGAGCAATTAAGCAAGAATAGTTACCTCAAGTATGATAACTTCGAATGGTTCCGAATATTACAGGTTCCATTCGGTCCTTTGATTAAATCAGGTTGTGGCGTGACGAGCGAATTCGAAATATGGAAGGGTGGTATTAGACATAAGAATATTTAGTTATAAACGAAGGGAAAATTATGATTCAATAATATCGGCTATGGAAACCGGTTTCATTTCTTCCTTTTCAATATTCAATTGCGGTTGGCCTGATGAGGATGTTGATGATATCACAGCTGGATCACCCAACTTTTCACTGCCACTATTGAGCTCTTCGATCTCCTTTTGTAATCTGACAACCTCTTTCTGGAATTTTTTACCATAAAAGTCTACATAATAAGTAGCACCGTTATAAACGGAGGTCATGAAAATAAATGAAACAAACAATGAACAGAATATCTTGTATTTGTAAAGTAGTGGACAAAGCGACATTGTGCACAATTGATATCCATATTGAATGAAGGTAAATGCAACAACAGGGAATGGCTCCGGTAATGAGTTTACAAATCTACCTAATGGTTTAGTGGCAAAAGCTTTTCTCAGATATTCAAAAGAAGTAATTCTACCATTTTTAATTTTTTCAGCTTTTCTAATGGTGATAAAGTAATGGTAGCACAGTTGCCAAACGAAATACATTATGGATGTATAAAATATTCCATTCCAAAAGTTCCATTGGGCAAGTCTAACACAACCTGGAAATCGTTGTGACTTATATTCAAAACTTAATTGATGCGTAATAACGTACATGATAACAGCAGGCAACACATGGATTGCGGTTGATGTAATTTTGTCAATGCTGTGAAGGACTAGTTTGTTCTTCCAAGTGATCACAGCAAACGAGACTGTACCCCAAGAGAATGAACAACAAGTAATGAATAGCTTTTGTGAATTCGGAAAAACCCAAATGTAGAGTAGGAGGAGGAAGTTCACGTAATAGCATAAATCTGCAAGGAAGTAACCATTTCCATTTTTATAGTAAGTGATATATCTGATTGGGATTAGAACTGCCATGACAATAGTATATGTGATGTGTACATACTGTGGATAATTACCGACCATAAAACCCATCAAAAAGATGAAATAAACAGACAGAGAAAAGAACAGCTTTTCTGTTGATGACCTATTTTGAACTTTATCAATTCTAATATAGGCTTTGTCGATACTATTGTGCATCTTTTGCTTTAGTCTGTCTATTTCATCATAGCCAGATGATTTAAAACTAGTTCTTCTTTTGTAAACTCCCTTAACCCAATTATACGTCTCATCCTTCCTTTTCTTAAAGTCTAAAGATAAAAGCGATGGATCCAGCAAGTCGAATATTGTTATGTTGTCTTGACTTGGTGTTTTGGTATACATCATATGGGGTGTTTGTGCCGGTGTACTGCATGACGAGTTGATTGAAGAACTCATCGAATATGTTCTTGCTTTCCCCATGGGCTCTGATTGCACCTTTTTTGTCATCTTAAGACCTCTTAGCTCTATTACAAAAAACAACCTTATTATGATTACATTGACAGTTTAATTTCTCATAGTGTAAGAGAAAAACTGGGCTAATCACATGCTCGTCAGATATTTCCTTTTTAGGCAAATCTTTCATTACAATTGTGATTGCACAAAAATGAGTATGTAAACTACAGTTTTACGGAAGAATCATTCATGTGTTATGTTTTACAAGGAGAATATCCAAAGAATCAAGTTCTGTAGTTGGAAAAGCTTTCCTAGATATAATATTGTCCTTCACACCAACCGTTTTGATTATAACTACATTTCAAACGCCGATATAAACATAAAACACCTTTAACTATTTCTAATCATCAATTGACACTATATCCCGTTCTCCGGCGTTTAATTAAACTTTCAAAAGATAGAACTTCCATTTGGAAATGGAACAAAACCGTTTTTTTCCATTGCATAAAGAGAGAACGCAAGAAAAAATAAAGAAAATAGTAGATAAAAAAAGAATTTCACTAGAATAAAGCCAGAAGAAGGTAGTATCCAAGGAAAGATATGGCAGTTACAAGGTCCAGAACAGGTAAGTTGCCACCTAAAAGTGAGATTGGATATGGAAATTCATCATCGGAGGATGAATCAGATCCATCATACAGTTCAAGTGGTCGGAAGAGCAAAAAGTCAAATACTAGAGGTAAAAACCACAAAGTGAAAAGAGTGGTAAGCGTCAATTCAGAAGACAGGAAATTACCATCTTACAAGGTTGAGCAGCTGAAAAAAATCAACAAATTGTTACGAATGTCTAATGTTGCCAAACCAAGGTCGCTGGTTGGTGAATACGGCACTTTTTCAGGAAACACATCGCTTAAGATATCAGAAGACAGCAAACATAAAATCAGTTCTTTAACTAACTACAATGTTACCAGGGACCGAATCATTATGGGGCAGCTGGATGAAGACGAAAAACGAGAGCTTTCGAAAATGTATCAACGTAATGAAAGACTCAAAAGGATAAAAGTGAGAGATTTGTCCAAAGACATATATTTAAAGATGGCTTTGAACAGTCTCAAAAGCCAAAGAAAGAGCTTGCGAACTTGGAAATCCGGGGATATCGATTTCAAGAAGATGAAGAAGGATGATATTCTGGGTTTGAATGAAATCGGTGTGAACTTATTAGGACTAGAGCCAGGCCATGTTACAATTTTAGAAAAGAAAAAAGAACTCAATAAAAATAAAGATATCACTACAAAGGTAAATACAGTAAATGGCATGGATATAAGAGCTAGTGAAATGTTTCTTCCCCACGGCAATAACACCACAACACTGCATCAAAGTTCAGTAAATCATTCACATAAGGTTCGAACATTAGAGATGGCTGGTAGGAAAGAAACAATGTTTCGTCCTATTGACATTGAAGCTATCAAGTTGATTACAGAATTAGGCAATTTGAAAACTACAAAATATAGTGGCAATATCACTGATAACCCATACAGGGGATTGAGCGTCGAAGATTATACCAAAGCCAAAAAGTTCTGATGATTACACAGAGGTCTCTAAATAAAGCAAGTTAACTTAATCAATTAATCTCGTTATCTGGCTCTTCAATTCCAATTGAATTACTGTCTTCGTTTGCATACTCCATTCTATTTTCATCTCTATGGTCAATTTCATCTTCATGCCCATTCATATTACCGTTATCATTTTCATTACCAATATCATTACCAATATCATTACCAATATCATTGCCAATATCATTACCGATTTCACGCTGGTTCTCATTCTGAGTGTCCATGCCATTGTTGTGAGTGCCATTTTCATTTTGTGGATCATTTGGATTCAACATTTCTCTTTCATTCTCGTTATTAGCACGAAATCTTTTCCAAACCGGAATCAGAGGAGATTTGACATTATACAACCTTGGGATCTGGTCATTCAAAAACCAGTAAAAATGTCCAATGAATATAGCTGCCAAATCTCTCTTTATAATGAGCCTAGAGCCTGAGGAAGGCGATTCAGCTGGAATGGAGGCTTTTGCTAAAAAGATGCTAACCCAAGGCAACCATTTTGATTTGAAGGAAATGAGTCCTAATATAGCCATATCTACATCAGGCTCTCTAATCGACCATATGTAAAGTAACACATCTCTAAGAGTTTGGCTTGGAACCCATATACTGTATATACATTTTGAATATGTGATAAATAATGTCAAAATGACACCTAAAAACCAAACAAAATCCCATGTAGATTCAGCAGCTATTTCTAAGGCTGTTGCATATTGTGAAAACAAGAACAATCTTGTCAGTAGTGAAATTGAAAGCTCGCCTGTATATATGATTGATATAAAGTTGTTTAACATGTCACTGGACGGCCAAATACCAAGTTTGAACGGTATAAGTCCCATGTGAACAGCACAGCCTACTGCTACAGCACTTACCATATAGTATCTGGTAACAGGTGGCACTTGTAGTAGCCATTGCACAGGCATAGCTTCCATGTTTGTTTTGGCCAATCAGATGTCGTTCTCAGTCACAACTCCAATGGGGCGAAAAAAAAAGTTCAACTTCACGTTGGTTACCATTCGTTTTCCTTTTAAGCAGAAATAACGATGTTCGCCTCCGTTTTAAGATCTAACATGAGACAAGCTGTCAGAGCAGCTGCCCCAAGGGCTGCTGTATCTGTTAGAAGCACTTTTCCAGGTGTTTCTGCTTTCAGATTATACTCCGACCATGCTGAAGAAACTTTCGAAGAATTTTCTATCAGATATGAAAAGGAATTCGACGAAGCTTACGATTTATTCGAAGTTCAAGTATGTATTATAGAATAAAACACAAATTAGAGTTTAGTGGGTCTTACGTATGAGTTTTTGTTTCATTGGAGGAATGTTAAAAATTCTTTCAACCAATCACATATCTACATAATGTCATTCAATTAAAAAGACCAACAGAGGAACGCTTATTAATATTGTTAAGTCATGTATTGTAGCTCACTAAGCTTTTTATTTCTTGTGACGGTTTGATGTACTAACACTATTTTTTTTCACAGAGAGTTTTGAACAACTGTTTCTCTTACGATTTGGTTCCTTCACCAGCCGTCATTGAAAAGGCATTGAGAGCTTGTAGAAGAGTCAACGACTACGCCACCGCTGTCAGAGTCTTTGAAGGTTTGAAATTCAAGGTTGAAAATAAGGAGCAATACCAAGCTTACCTTTCTGAATTGAAGGGTGTTAGAGAGGAATTAGGTATTGACTTGAAGGAAGAATTATTCACCAACTAAATATCATATCATTCAGATTAGCAACAATACACTCTAACTTATTCGGTAGAGACGTTTATTAATATCTTTATTTCTTTCACATTTCTTATACAACCATTTTTATCACTATTATTATTAGTTTTACAATTTAAATTTTTTTAGAACATTAACATATGACTTACTATGTTATCTGGCTGTAATTCTACGTCTTATTGCACCCACTTGCTAAGACAGTAACAATTAAGAAGATTTCTATAAACTCCTCCCAAAAAGGAAATTTGTAAACAAAAACACAGTAAAACTTCAGTAAAGTAATATTTTGATTTCAACAATTAGAATTGGCTCTGTATTCTTTCTGTTTACAAGGCTAAAATATGACACACGACGAGCGTGATGACGCTTTAGTCAAAGTTTGGGTACCTACTGGTGACTTGGATAACACTATTTTTGAAAAGGCGGAACTTTTAAATCAAATAGATGGTTCCTCAGTTTATCAAGTCAAAATCAATAATGAAACCAAAGATATTGAATTAATAGAAATCAACAAATGCAACCCACCACAGTTTGACTATTGTGATGATATGGCCTCACTTACATATTTGAATGAACCCTCCGTCATCAACAATTTGAAATTAAGGTATCAAAAAGATCAAATTTACACACATTCAGGTTTGTTTTTGGTTGCAATCAATCCCTATCGCTCGTTAAACATATACAATAAGGACTTCATTAACTTATACCGTAATAGTACTGATGAAGTCAAACTGAAACCTCATATATTTGGAACTGCACAACTTGCAGTTGAAAATTTAATCGAAGAAAGAAAAGACCAGTCTATTCTTGTTACAGGTGAGTCTGGTGCAGGTAAAACAGAAAATACCAAAAAAGTAATTCAATATATACTCTCAGTGACTACAAATGAAGTCAACAAAGAAAATGCTTTAGTTTTGGAATCTCAAATTATACAGGCCAATCCAATTTTGGAAAGTTTCGGTAATGCAACAACCGTGAGGAACTTGAATTCTTCTAGATTTGGTAAATTTGTTAAAATTAATATAGATGCAGCCAAGAGCGAGCTTAGTGGAGCCTATATTAACTGGTATTTACTAGAAAAGTCCAGAGTAATTACTCAAAATCCAATGGAAAGAAACTATCATGTCTTTTATCAGCTTCTCAAAGGTGCATCCACAGAAACACTGGAAAAACTAAAATTAGATACCAGAGTCCAATCTTATGACTACTTAAACAAAGGCCTTACCTCTAATATCAACTCTATTGATGACAAGGCTGAGTTCCAAAATCTATTGAAAGCATTTAATGTCATGAAGTTTACAAAAAATGATACATTTAATATTTTCAAGATATTATCAATTATTCTGCATTTGGGTAATATTCATTTTAAGAACATGAGTAACGACAAACAAGCAGTTTTAGATGAATCGTCAGAAGCTTTGGTTTGTGTCATTGCAGGGTTTTTGGGTGTTTCTCAGCAGGAGTTCAGAAAGGTCCTTTTAAATTCAAATTTCAAAGTTGGCAGAGAAATAGTTTCACAGCAGAGGACTTCAGCTCAAGCTAAATTTGCAATTGATGCTCTCGCAAAGACTCTTTACGAAAAGTTGTTTCAATTCTTAATTGATAGAATAAATACGAACTTCAACGCTAATTCACTAAGTGAGTTCACTAATTACATTGGTATCTTAGATATTGCAGGATTTGAAATTTTTGAAAAGAATTCATTTGAGCAGTTGTGCATCAACTATACTAATGAGAAGCTTCAGCAATTTTTCAATCACCACATGTTTGTCCTTGAACAAAGTGAGTATCTAAAAGAAGGAATTTCCTGGCAATATATTGATTTTGGTAATGAATTGAAGCCAACCATTGAGCTGATAGAAGGATCCAAAGGTAAGACCTCGATTTTCTCAATATTAGATGAAGAATGTGTTGTTCCAAAGGGTTCGGACAAATCGTTCATCGATAAGTTATTTAAAGAATTGGAATCTAAAGATAAAAACAAGCAAAGTTTAACTTTCAAGCCAAATAAGATTAGAGATGGATTTATTGTAAAACATTATGCAGGCGAAGTCGATTATTCAGTTGATGAATGGATTGACAAAAATAAAGATCCTTTGTCCTCTAATATGATTGAATTATTATCAAACTCAAAAGATTTCATGATAATGGACTTTTTTGAGGCTTCTGTTGTCCCAAATGTAAGTGATTCCCCAACAAAGACCTCACCAAGAAAAAGAAAATCTGGAATTTTTAGGACTGTTGCTCAACGTCATAAAGAGCAATTGGATTCGTTGATGACTCAATTATCAAATACTCATCCACATTTTGTACGCTGTATTTTACCAAATTCAGAGAAGAAGGCAGATTTCTTCAACGATTCCTTAGTTTTAGATCAACTCAGATGTAACGGTGTTTTAGAAGGTATTAGAATTGCTAGATCCGGTTATCCAAATAGAATGGACTTCAAAGCTTTTGCAACTTATTACTCAATCTTGGCATCGAATTTCTATTCAACTAAAACATTGAACTCCAACACAAGTGAGTCTGAGTTCAAAAAATTATCAGAACTGATTTTGAAAGGACTGAACCTGGAAGAAGATCAATTCAAAGTTGGTATCAGCAAACTATTTTTCAGAAATGGTGTTTTAGCTAATTTAGAAAAGCAAAGGGATATAAAATTAAAAGAGATATTTACAAATTTCAATGCTATTTTACGATCAAAGTTGGTTAAAAGTTCGATCAATAAACAAATTATTGAAATGAAGGCATCTAAAGTTTTAACTCTCAATATGGAAGCTATTCACAAATTGGAGTCTAACCCATGGTTTAAATTAATATGTAAAATCAGGCCAACACTTGATGATTCAAAGGCAAATGAAGTTCAATTTACTACGAAAATTAAGAAACTGGAACAAGATTTGAAGGAGCTTCAAGTTAAATTAAAGGAAAAAGATGAAATAGTGTCCAAAATTGATGATTTGCAGTTACACATAAAAAACGATCAAAGTATTATTCAAAATAAAGATGAGCAACTAAATGAAGCTAAGAAGACAATTGTTAATTTGGAAAAGAATTTGATTGAAACAAAACAAATTTTAGAAGAGCTACAATCAGAGTCAACCTTGAAGAGTTCAAAGATCGATCAATTAGCGCTAAAGGCAGCAGATGTTGAGACCAGATCCAAAAAAATGAGAAGCGATTTGGAAAAAGAACGCAAAGCTAAATCTATGTTAGATAGTGATATTAAGGCTCTGAAAATTTCTCTTGATCAAAAAGAAAAAGAATTAATTGTTTTGAATATGGATAAGAAATCAAGTTTTACTGATCTTGAAAAGAAATTCAAATCAGTGGAGGGTAAACTACAAGATGCGTTAAAGGACAACAAAATAAAAGACGACCAATTGAGCTCAAACGAAAAGTTACTCAACCAACACAAAATTTCCTTATACGAAAAAGAACAAGAAATCAAAGAAATAAACATATCAGATGAAAATATTAGAAATGAAAACTCAAAAATTGTAAAAGAGTTGAACCTCTTAATTACTCAAAATAAAGAACTAGAAAGTATGCGTTTAGCATATGAGCAGTCTGATAAAATTAAAAAAAAGTACAAGCAACTGAAACATGACTTTAGAGAGACGAAAATCTTGCTAGAGAAAAAGGTTAATGAAGAGGTTGAGTTTAACTCCGGAAGGCAATTTTATTTGCAAGAACTTGAGGAAACCAAAAAGATTGTTGCGGGTCTTAAGGAACAGTTGAATGTTGAGAAGAAAACTATCTCAGATCTAGAGAATAAATTGAAAGTTATGGAATTAAGCAGAGACAAGGCTATTAAAGATAAAAAGCAAATGGAATTGCAGGTTTCACAAATGAAAATGAGAATAAGCACTAGCCCGGATGTTGTTAAGGAAATAAGTTTCATTGGTAACGATAATTTTGAAAATAATCAACTGAATAATGAAATAAGAATTTTGAGAACTAGGTTAGCTTCTGAATCTTATGAAAATAGGCAGATGAAGCAACTGATAAGAAAACATGGCATTGAATGGTCAACAAGCTCGTTATCAACTGTTAATGCTGCTGATGAAATGTTTGATGATTCTGAGGAATTGAAAGGACAATTGAAGTTAGAAAAGGAAGCTAATGAACGTTTACAATCAAGATATGTCAAATTGCAAAAAGATTTACTACAATATAGATCCAATGCAAGAGATAGCATGATTTCATATTCAACTATGAATCAACAACAACCACAACAACAGCCATTTTCTCATTCTAGCACTCATAACTATCAAGATAAATATGAGAATCTTTTGGTTGAAATGGAACATAAAGATGAAGTTATCGGTAATTTGAAGAACCAGCTGAAGCGAATGGAAATAAAAAAGCAAAGAATCACATCAATTCATAAGCAACAAACCAATAGAGGCATCCTTGGAGATATCACTTTAAGCAATAAAGTTAACGAACAAGCCCAAGAAAATATAAGTATTGATAAGGAATCAGCAAGCTTTAAACAAGAAAATTTGAGATTGAACTCACAAATTATTGAACTAAAAACCAGGTTAAAGAGATTTGAGGTTAATAGTGACTATAAGTTTGATAAAGAAGAGCAATTAGTTCAATTAAGGAATGGTATGAAAACCTTAGAATTAAAAAATAGTACATTGGAGTCATCGTTAGAATTGTACAAAGATCGATCCAACGATTATTTTGATAAATTATCTAAAGCTGAAGTCGATGTTGAAAGCGCAACAAGAGAGCGGATGAGTTTAGAAATCGAAATTAGAGAGCTAAAAAATAAATTGAGTCGTGTTATCAATCAAAGAGATGACAGTGAAAATAAAATCAATGGATTGAACGAGAAAATTAGAGGATTGGAGAGGGATGTTAGTGATAAAGTGTTTGAAATCAAGCAATTAAAGGAGGATAATGAGAATATCAAGGATAAGTATGATAATATGGAAGAGTTTAGAAAATCTACTTCGGAGCTAATCAAAGAGCATAGGGATCAAGAAGTTGATAGATTGCAAAGAGAATTAGTTTTATCCATGAATAGAGAAGGAGAATTGAGTAAGCAACTACGAAATATCGGGGTACAGTTAGATAAGACAAAGAATGAGCTTCAAATGCAAAAGAACAGGAATGCAGAGAATGTCAAAGAAGTCAATGTACTTAAGAGGGCGTTGAATGAATGTATGAGCAAGAATGATGGGTTACTCAGTAAGATCAAGGAACACTTGACGAAGTGTAATGCATTGAGCAATCAAATTAATACTATGAAGGCTGTTAACGAGGATCTGGTGAAGGAAAGAGATGAACTGTTAGTTTTGAAGAGGTCCTTAGAAGATAAGCTGTATCAAAACAATAAAGTGTATGAAGAACATATGAAGCAAGCTAAAAATGACGCTGAGAATTCAATTTTAGTTGAGCAATTGAAGGAAAAGGTTGGTAAATATGAGCTAGTCAACAACGACTTACAGACTTTAGTTGCTAATCACCAGCGAGAAAACAGCGATAACAAAATGAAGAACGAGAGACTAAGTAAGGAAAATATGGAGGCCATTGAAGATAATAAAAAGTTAACGAAATACAACGAAAGCCTACAAATTACCTTGAATGAAACGAAGGAGAAGGTCGCCAATGAGCTCACTAGCAAGGAAGCATACTGGAAAAAGCGGATTAATGAACTCGAAGACAAATTATTCATATCTACGGCCAGTTCAAGAACCGAGTCTCATAAGATGGAGTCTCTCGAAAGAGCGATTAGAGACTTAGAGATCAAAAATGATGACATCAACAGAGGATATAAGAGAAGTTTGGAAGAGATTAAAACTTTAGAGGAAAATATCGAAAGGCTCCGCGTTGCCTTGCGTAGTGCTGGAGAAAGAGAGGCGCAGTGCCAGCTGAAATGCAAACAACTACAAAGGGTCATTGACCACCACGAAGCTTCAAAAGCTACTGATGTTTTCTAGCGCTATGGTAAAGACTTCTATAGTAGCTGAGCATTTGTCTTTTTTCTGTCATATTTGCAAGCATGTATATCGTCAATAAACAAAGTTATTGTAAAAAGCTCCATCTGTTTGCTGAAAATTAAAATTGTAACTACCAGACAGTGTTTTACTAATGTCTCGTTGAATACTTAATATTGTGGACTTTACTGGATAAATTTCAAAGATGATAAATCTTAGGTGGCATAAAGAGAATCATTAATTTTTGGTAACACAATGTTTAGGGGTAACATACTCTACAGTAAAAAAAAAAAACGGTCTCTTTCATAAGACGCCCATTAACATCATCATGGACTGCAATTTGTTGTACTTCTTATATGGAGAGCCTAGCTTTCTATATTTGTTGTTTTATGTGACCTATGTTTTGCTTTACAGAACAACGAATAAAAACACGTAGCTTACAGTGTTTTTGTGCCGTTGGGTTGTATAATTACTAGATTTTTATTGAATGAATATTCGTAAGCATTCCACTTTGAGCGGGCCTTTCTCATAATACCTCTGATAAAAAAACCTATTGCGTAGTTTTCAGAGGCTATTTGTTACATATTAACAGCAAATATGACCAACTCACTTACACAAGGTTCAGTTCACAAAACAGCTATCCAGATTTCTTTATATGCATAGTCCAAATGTCGTAGCTCAAGTTGTATAACAACCACAGAGACCCATATTGCTGTGCCTTTACGTAATACAAGATATGTTTTATACGAGTAAACTGCTTCGTACAATACATCTCTCTGTACCCACTCCAAACCCACCTTGCGTTTGTCTACGTCCGTTTTTACACACCCACGCTACCCATTTCCTGTGCATTGCTACTAGTGCCTTCTTCGTTTACTGCAAAGCACATGCCTTTTGTGGGGGGGGGGGGTACAATTGCGGGATGCCGTTATCTTCACGTGACTTTCCGTCACAGGCCTAAAAAAACAGCTCGCAAGACCAAAATAATAGGGGGGGGGGGGGGGAGAGAAGAGAAAAAGGCAACGAGAGAAGCAAGTTGTGGACAACGTAGTAGCTAAACAGAGATGGTGACTGTTCAGCTGTGCTCAGTTAACAGCAACAGTGGCTATAACGGACATGTCGTTGTTAGTGGCCTTAAATTGTGGAGGAAAAGCCATTTGTTTATTGCTCGTCGTTTGTTGATATGAATGCGCCCTTATCGGATTATGTGGCATGACTCAAAAGCGCGGGTTTATAAGTGGATCATAGCCTCGCTTGAGATAAAGACACTAAAAAAAAAAGGCTAATTTTGCCACTTGACTTATTAAGGTTTAAAGAGTGACTCTTATTAGTATTACTAGTATAGTATACAGCTAGTATCACATTGGGTATATTTATTGTATTAATTATCTTTTGATTGTATTGAAAGATTGAAAAAAGAAAAGAAAAGATAAACTAAGCAACTAAAGTTGAGCTTTGATTAGTACTTTATCTGGTAATAATAAAAGGTAACAACACAGCTACCGTAATGACAAGTGCACAAGTAATGCAAGAACCGGTGCTAAAGGGTGGACTCAAACACTTGGCTAGCGACTTCAGATCCTCGCTCGACGCGTACTTGCAGTATGAGAAAGGTAACTCAAATTTGAACGACAGATACTGTTTTCAATCGAACTTGCAAACGGGCTCCTTTGGCAAGGTCACTGCCGCCATAGACTTGCAAAGAAATCAGCTGGTTGCCGTCAAGGCGTTGAAAAAGTCGATCCAGGGGGTCAGATCTATGGCCAACCACGAAGTGGCCATCATGAAGTTTCTCGGCTACCATCCTAACATCTGTCAGCTGTTGGACGTATTTGAAACTAAGAAATACATTATCTTAGTGTTGGAATACGTTCCCTGCGGTGACCTCTACGATGCCATCCACAACAAAACCTCCCTTGGTATGGCATTCCAGTCTGACGCCAAAATGTTCTCTTCCTTATGCCAGCAGCTCTACAGTGTTATAAAATTCACTCACGAAAAGGGTGTCTTTCACAGGGACATTAAACCAGAGAATATCCTTTTAATGAGAGATGGTACCATTAAGTTGTGTGACTGGGGATTAGCTACTCAATCCGCTAAATGTAACGATTTCAATGTGGGTACTGAGAAGTATATGGCACCGGAAGCTTTTGATGATTACAACAATGAAAATTTTTACGATGCTACCTTGGTTGATACTTGGTCAATTGGTATCACATTACTTTACACACTATTTAACAAATGTCCATTCAGAAAGGCTAACGCTTTAGATTCTAACTATTCGTCTTTCGTTGAAAACAAAAATTTCATCTTTGATCTCTATCAAAATATTTCAACTGCTTCTTTTTCAGGTATTATTGACAAACTTTTAATTGAAAGAAACCTCGACGATGCAATGTCATTTCTAATCAACACTGGATTGAAGAGAGGATATAACATTAATCAAGAGTACATGATCAATTTCAATGATCGTGAAAATAGATTCATCAACTATATCAATAATCAAGCTTCGTCTTCAGCAGCAGCAAATGAATCAGCATCATTTCATGATGATCTGTTCATGTTTGATGATGACGAGGATAACATTAATGATGAATTTGAAAATAATGGTTCTTTTGAATTGAAATTACACAATAATGTTTCCCAGCAATCAAACTTGATGAATTCATTTATTCCATTACAGCAACAACAACAACAACTATCACTTGATCATCAAGTTGATTACTTTACTAATTGCAACGTTGAACCAATCTCAATTCCTGCTAAGTCATCTACTACTATAAGTGCTACTTTAACATCTAATAACAACAATGGCAAGAACAATACTCACAGCAACAGCAACACTGATAATGATAATGCTCAAATTAATGAATCAATTTCTTATTCTTATAAAAATACAAACTCCCTATTTGATAAGAACACGTTGAATTCAATCAATACAACTTCTTCAACATACTTCAATAATCAAAGTTATATAAATTCACATTCAGTGTTCAACAAAAATGGTAACTTTTTTTAATTAAATGACACCATTTTTCATAATCATTTTGCTGTTGCTCTCCGCTTTCACCGCTTTCATTTTCATTTGAACATTTTTTTTGATTTCCTGGGTTTTCCTTTTGCTATCGCCAATTTCGATGTTTCTTTTTCTTTTTTTTTCTTTTCACATTTAAACCATTATTGTTGATCAAGAATCTTTTAAGCAGACACTAGAGAAAAATAAAGAACATGTTATGAAGCAAAGTAACATCAAACAAGCAACTAAACTTCAATTTTTACATTTAACAACATAAATACTATTTATACATAGACCACATTTTTAACCAAATAATCTAATATATTTGCACATAATTTCAGCTTTTAATCTATTCAGTAACATTTGGTCTTCGTTGCCTTAACTGTGAATTTTTAAACCTCTTCCAATTGAGTCTCTCTTTCCTAGCATCATCAATCTTCTTGTTGCGATTTCTTTCTTTATCTTTTCTATTGTAGAATGTTTTGGCAGGTTTGAGCAACATTGAGATCAACTTTCTAAAACCGATCCCCAGTCTCCAGACTGATCTATACATGACTAAAATCATCAAGCCTGCCGTAAAAGGGATTGCAACTTTCCAATAAAACGAAACATTGAATGCTAATTCACCAAACGACTGAAAATTCATCCCAAAATAACCTGCCCAAAATGTTAATGGTAAAAACAACACTGTAACAATACTCAATTGTTGCATAGAATTATTTGTGGAAACAGAGATTGTGTTGAAAACTAAGTTGATTAAATTTTCAATTGTTGATGACATACCATTGATGTCGTCAATAAACGAAAGTAAATGATCACTGATATCATTCATGTATATTTTTGCTACCTCTTTAATGAATAAAAAGTTTGAATCCACTGCCTGAGTTTGCAATTGCGCAATTAACGAGGCAATGGGTAAAATTGTTGATTTTAAATGTGTCAATTCATTGCTCATTAAATGTAAACTTTGCGTATGCCTGACGTCGGGAACATAAGACGTTAAGATTTCAAGTTCCTTTTCATTTATGATCCTCAAATATGCATCAATAACAGGATAAAGTAAATCTGATGTTGCATCCAAAATAGAATGGAATAAAATTGATGGATCGCTAGATTCCCGCAAAATTGTGTATTCAGTGGATAACCTACTCAATATTGCATTTTCAATTTCAGGTGCTTCATGTTCGAAAAAAGTTAAAATCGAGTTATCTTTAGTTAGGTACATAGATAACTGTTCCGTACCTACCATCAATGATTTTGCTGTCAGTGGTCTATAGTTTTGAATTGATTTTAATCTTTTTTTACTTTTTGAACTTAATGAATTAGCAAATTTCAAGTCTGTTAGTGATCTTAAAGTAGTTGCTGATTCAATTGAATTTACAAATTCATCATTTTCGTGATGCTTATTTTCTGTGCTATTACTCTTCAAACTTATGTTGTCTAGTTCTTTTGCTAAATCATCCCTATTGGCAATCGTCCTTGGTTTCAGATGACCACCAAAAGAATACTGTGGAATCTTTTTTTCTTCACTTTTTCTTGGCAACCATAACGTTTCATCAAGTTCAAGTTTTCTACAGGCCATTGTATAGAGTGATTCAGTTTGTCTCCTCATTTTTGTTTTGATTAATTTGATTAGCGGTACAACAACAAACAGGTGAGTTTTGTAAACATCCATTTTTGTTCTTTGCGGTATATCAATCATATCCTCAATTGCCAAAGGATGTAACTCATAGTGTTTACCCAATATTGTGATTGCTTCCCAGGAAATACCAGTTATACTCACCCATCTGACTTTCGACCATTGAGGTCTGTTCTTGATAGCATTTTCAACTTCCTCCCGTGATTTTGCAACTTTATCCATATATTCAACAAACATATTAAATTCGTGATCATGCTTTTGTCTATAATAAGACGTATTACTAGCATTGTCATCGTCAAGACCCTCAGTTTTCAATTCCAGATCTGATTCATCAAACAGACCCTCTGGAATAATTTTTCTCTTTTCATTATAATCGGTCCCATATTTATTATACTTTGGATTCATTTCTGAGTATAGATTATATCTGGTAACACGATATCTCTTTTGCGAATAATCTGTAATTGTGATTCTTGAACCTGGACTGTTCAAGACAACACTAGTGGTCTCAATATCAATACCTGGTTCCCAACCAACTCTTTCTTTCTTTGATTTGGATCCGGTGTACTTTCTGGCCCTTCTATTTCTCCTACGTTTACGACGTTTCCTCGCTGAGACATTTGGGTTACTTGTTCCTTCATGGTCAGTCTCGTTATCTTCAATATTTTTGTCTTCATCCTCACTGTGACTTCCAATTTCGTGCCTTCCCTGTGCCTTAACGTTGGCACTTTGATTTAGAATCGATTGCAGCGGAGCATTCATGTGCTTAATGTTCGAAACATATTCTCTTCCGGAAACACTCGAATTTTCAACTATGTCTTCTCCGCTAAACTGTATACCACCAACTTTCAAGCTTGCAGCATCGTCGTCCCCTGCTGTATGGCTGTGATATCTCTGACTTTCAATATCAGAGCTCGGCTTTATTGTTCCTTGCGAAGCTTTTCTCTGTGGATTGAACAATCCTCCAAGCACGTTACTCAAAACGCTATCTTTTCGGCTTATCCTCGATGGTATTTTGCTAAAGCTCAGTTTCCCATGTTTACCTGACTGCCTATCGTCATCATTATGCTTATTTTCTTCACTATCATCTGCATCATCTTCATCTGTAAGATCGTAATCTGACCAAACAACCTGGTCCGAAGTGGGTAATTTGGGTAACTTTGGATCTTCTGAATCAAATATCTCTGGTGCCATCTTTTGAACAGAGGTACCTTAGTAATACATCACTTAAAAGAACCGTTGTCTTTGATTTCTTTCTCTTATAATGAATAAACGTTTTTAGAAAATTCGGAAAAACGTGCGCCACAAATTACATGCGCCATGTCTAGGTTTCTTCCTCAAAAATTCGAAAGTCCATTATCAAAGATCAACTATCTAAGTGAGTTAGTTGCTTACTGGATTGACTTTCCACAGTTCTTGCAAATTTAACTGGAGAAATGATAATACTGATGCGATATTCAAAAGTTGGGATTGGCCTAAGCGGGATTAAAAGGTTCCTACACAGTGAAAGTGATCTTAAAAAGCTGGAAAGGACCGCTAATTTAGGAACAATGGTTCAACTACTCCAAGCAAAGGTACCAACGATGACGACGAGGTTGCTGCCACAGAAAATTGTTTCGAAGAATGTTATATTAAGAATATTGCCGGAGAAGTTCCCGAAATTACCTGTGTTCAAAGGAATCATGTGTTGCAATGTAACGTTAAAAGCAATTCAGAAAGGACTAACAATGTTTTACTTGAATCCAAAATCACAAATTCACATTACCAGCATCATCATTGAAGAACCGATGAAATCATTTTCTAACGACGAGTTAATCAATTTATCAATAGATGATAACCTGATTGAACAAGAACCACTTAATCTGAACCAAAATTTGTCACAGTACACATCGAAGATCAAAATCAAGTGGAGAACTTGCTATACTGGTTGTGAACACTTGAAAGATACCAACTCAAATGAAGCCAAATATGGCGTCTTCAGAATAGATAATTTCAATTGGGGAAAGTTGCTCAAGTCATCAAACCCTATTCAAACATTGGCCGTTTTAGAAGCCAAAAAGACACTAGAGGGTATCTCAAACACTATAAAGACATTAGAAAATGAGCTGAAAAATAATAACGCCAATGGCAATGAAGTTTACCATGACGTGGGAAGAGTTTTAACAGGCATATTTATATTTGAACTAAATGCTAATAATGACAAAATCGTCGTTTTGACTGTCGATAACATGGAAATCTTAGAGTCTAAAGACTTTAATTTTAATGATAGCAATAATACCCTTTCACCAATTTAGCTCAGAAATAAAATTATTACTTTATTTACTCATCTTTTGCATTATAGATATAACTAACATATATAATTACTTGACTATACAGACACTTTTATTCATTCTTTATTATCAGGCCTCTCAATTCGTCAATATGCCTCATCACTTCACGCTGTTGTAACCCCAATCCAATGATAATAATTAATTCCAATATAACAATCAAAACTAAAAGCCTAATAGTGTATTTCAATCTTTTCAAGATTAAATCATGGTTGTTGTTCAGACTGTTACCAACCGTTTCACTGTTTGCTAATTTTTTAGGAGCTTTTTTATTGGAATGCTTACCATTGTGAACTTTGGTTCTAGTTTTACGCTTTCTTGAAACAATCTTCTCCTCAACTGGATTATCAACTTCCTTCTTCCTTTCTTCAATCGCTTCATCTAAAACTAGTTTAATATCTTTACCAGACTTTTGTTGACCGGCAAGAACACTACTTTCAATGACTGATTTAATCCAACTGGATCCTGTCCAATTTAAATAATAGCTGGCAGTAAACTTTGTCATGCTGTTTTCACCCCAACAAAAAACATATCTTGTTCGACAATCAAATGCGCCACCACTAGGAACATTAGGAGTCTTGGTTATATTCATAACTTCAATATAATCATTAAAGTCTAAATGTTCAATTTTTTCTTCTGTATAAACTCTGGTAGACTTTGGCCCAACGGGATAATTCAAACCTTTATCGTATTCGAATGTTCTTTTACCTCGATCCTTCTCAATACCACTATAAGTACTGAAATTTGAACCATTATCGATCTCCATTATTCTACGATGATATTGAATATCATTACCAAATAATAATTTGAACAAAAACCCCATAGGAACATCAAATTCGCATTCCAAAACAACGCGTTCCTTATTCTTGTTATAATCAACGTCATGCTTTGTTGGTTCATGACTTTTTGGTCCAGAAAATGAAGCTTTCAAACTTCCATTAGCTTTTGCGATGCTAGGCGTTTTCAAGTTGATAGAAGTTTTAATCTCGTTTGAACTTTCGATGCTGACTGCATCCTCTTCCACGCTTTCTTCATCACTATCTTCATAAGAGGCATTCTCTTCTTTAATAGCGCTGTATTCATTCGAGCTGGAGTCACCGTCAATTGTAAATATATCTTGCTCACTTAATCTGCCTATATAAGATTTTGACTCAATTAGTTCCTCTGAACCATTGTTTATAGTATTCAATGCCACTGATTTCGACCAAATAGTTTCAATGAAATTCAAGGTTTGATCCCGTGTTAGAAAACTTGCAAATGTATGGACGGCGTCCTTAGTGTGAATAACGATTCCATTTGGAAATATACCTGCAGTCATCCTCTTTTCAAAATTTTTAATATCATTATGTGAAAATACCAAAGTTGTTACCCATCCTAATAAACTGGAATTGAAACAGATATGGTGTTCAGAAATATAAATCCTACCTTGTAATAAAATTTCCCTACTCAAAGCACAACAGAAATCATCTAGTAATCTATCACTTAACGGGACGTTGGTGAAAAGTGTATGAAAATCACTATTTCTTCTTTCTGATGCATACCTGTATTGGGTATCCATGTAACGTTCATCAACATATAAATTTCTGTCGTATTCACCTTGAACGAATGAAGATGTCGATCTAACAGTATCTGTCCCAACAGATACGTCCACGTATTTCCCCCCATTTGTTGGCGTTTGGGGTAGTTCAGGTAACGATTTATCAATAACTGATCCAGTACTAACTCCACGATTATGTCCTTTCCTTGATTTTCTATAGCTTAACATCTCTGTACCACTAGAAGACGACCTTCTAACTCTACCCTCATCATTTTCATCATTATTGAAATTGTCAGTATCGTTGTTCATATCCTCGACATTATTGTTGATACCTTCAGTCTTTACCGATCCATTCCGTTGTCGCAATTGTTGCTGACTCGAATCCACAAAACCTGTAGCCAAATTTCGGAAATTAGTAACTACGGTTGTCTTATCTTCTATGTGTGTCATTGGGCTACCGCTCAATGTGACTTCAGTATTTGTTTCCACAATTGGCACTGCCTTCATAGTGACCGATAGCCCTGTTCCCGTACTATTGATTGACCCCTGGCTCGAGTGCACCGATTTTGTATCTTTCAATGGAGAAGCCAACGAGGGAACCTTTCCAGTCAATAACTTGTCAATATCATGTTCATCCATTACAATGTGGTCAGTTGCAATTCTAATATCTGTGCTTCTATCGTATTACTAGAGATTTGAAAAAAATATCGAGCGTCTGAAAAGTTCAATACGAACTTATCAGAAATTCTTCACTTTTGTGAATATTTACTTATATGTTTTGATGAAAGGAATAGTGCAGAATATACGGTGATAGTCTGCAGTTTGTTTCCTTTGTTTTCATTATCTTACAAAAATTCTTCGTAAATTTACTAAAGGTTGTGTTCATTTACTATATAATTTGTAATCCCTATTTTTGATAAGAACTTCACGACCTATAAGAAGATAAAATTGGTAAACTCTGTTTGTTGGGCACTTTCTACTTATCTGTTGTATATCAATTCCAAAAATGGTTTGATCTTGTAGTCGGACATGCATTTACTCACAATTTGAGTCTGAAAAGTAATTGTATCAAAAAGATTATCGTGCTACTTTCTTAATTCATTAACTACGAGTGGCTAACATTTTTATAATTCTATATAATGCATACGTAGCACAGCAGTTACAGTGTTCCTTTTTAAAAGTTATGCAATGTTGATAGTCAACATAAATATGAATCAACCAATATATGTTAATATAAACAAAACATATATTATCTTCACTGTAAATATTGATCAAAGAAACTGTTGAAGATAAGAGACTTCGATCTCAGTGGTTATAGCTCTTTCAAACCTTCGCTCAATCTCTAGATTTCTTTTAACGTTTTTAACGTCACCTTTGGCAAACATAACTCTGCATATTAGTCTTTTATCTTTTTGTGCAGCGTCCCATCCCATGTAATCAAACTGTGGGCTTTTGCATTTTCTATCTTTGAGTTTATGACTTACATATGACCATGCGTGATAATACCTCACACTAAGTTCAGTTGGTTCCAACGTAATTAAGTTTTTAATATTGATCACTTTATCCAAATCTTTATTGAAGGAGGTCTGAATTTCAGGCGAAATGACTGAGATATCCATCATTTCTCTAAACTTAAAGCACCACTCAATCACTCTGATAACCTCTTGTAAACTTGTACTTCTATTTTTATAGTTATCAGTCAATGGACTACTTGACGACGATCTTTTGTTAAGCTTATTGATGATTTTCCTATCAATCAATGATAATCTCGGTAGTAATAAATCCTCTGCTCTTTTGACAACCTTATCCCATATCTCTTTGAGAATGGTATCGAATAATGAATCATCTAGATTATTATACATCTCTGGAATGACTTTGTTTCTCATAGAGCCGATATATGAATTTAGATTGACATCCATTAAACGCTGATAATTGATTTCATTTCCGGGTGGTGCTTCCAGTAATGATTTATCCAAATATTCTCTGGAAAAGATTTCTTTCATTTTTAGTGTGTATTCGTCAACAAACAATTTAACAGCTCTGGTGATATTTCTTTGAATTAGTGTTTTACATTTATCAATGTAAAACAAAGGGTCATTCTTCTCAAATTCCACGCTGGTGTTAATAGTCAGCTTTCCAAATTTTGGTGCCAATGAAAACCTTTTATCTTCAGTATTCGTATTTTCTTTGTTTAGGTTAATTTCAAAGCTTATTGACTTATAGGTTGATTCGGCTGCATTATCATCAACCGAAGAGAGAGTGAGTCTCATATTTTTTGAACCGGAAAGCTTACTGTTGTTGAAACTTGAGGATGTAGAAGCATTTCTAATAGGGCGACGCTCTTTGCGTTCATCAATGAATCCGCTAAAAGACTCAAACCATTCAGGATTATAATCTTTATAAATAACTCTGGTTGAACCTGTCAACAAACCTGAAATCGAAACTTTTAATGAAATTGGGGACCCCTTAATGTCCTCCACATTTTCGGCATTTTTAATATCAATACTGACAAACTTTGTAGGTGCTTTTAATTGAGACAATCCATTAGAATTCAAAAAATCACTACTAGCTTTAATATTGTCTTTTTCACTCAACTTTTTCATGTATTCAAATATTACCATCAAATTGTTCAAGGAAGTACACGCTTCGCTTCGTAAGTTGATAACATTTTTTATATTCGACTCAAGTATTTTGAACATCGCAGTGTAATATATTTCTACACCAGTGGTCATGATTTTGTACATCCTGACATCTAATAGAGCACGTTGTTGACGATCCGACCACTGAAAACTGTCAAGAAGCCTAACATAGCCATCCAAGATTCCAATTAGATTTCTAGCAGAGTTTGAACATGAAGCCCCATCAATTCTCTGTAGGTGATTATCAATATCCTTTTTAAGAATCTCTTTAACTTGCTCATGAAGCTCAGTTTGCCATGAATCGACTAAATATAAGAAATCCTCAAAAAGCTCGCTTTGATAATCAAATTTAAATCCTGTTCTTTCTTTCAATGAATTTAAATTGTCTAAAAATGTACTAAAAGATTGCCTGGCATTTGAATCCAAAAAATTTGCTTTTCTATTTGATCTTTGTAAGTCAGCTTCAGTTTTAATTTTTCTAACGAAATCTTTGACAAATGACAACACCGGGGTCATTATAATTTTTGAACCATACTCATAAATACCAAATGTTGTATTTAGTTCTCCATTTAAAACTTTCCAATTATATAGTAAATTAATGTCTCTCGAAACCACTGTTAAATAACTAGCCATTTGATCGAATGTCATCTTGCCTTGTACCCGTTTGTCAATACCTGATTTTTGATAGTAAGTATCAAATCTATCTTTTAAAGAATTTGAGACACACTCTTTGATAAATGTCTTAATACCCAAACTATTAGCTGTTAACTTTAATTCTTTTATAATAAGCAAACTATTAGTGAATGTTTTTGAATCTTCAAAAAAGTGTAAAAAAATTGAAGCTAATGAAGGTTTCAACCTTTCGTACACCTTCATGCTCGATTCCAGCATTTGTTTCTTACATTTTGAAGGCCAATCATTGAACTCAACTTGAACAGGTGCACACGTCAATGCCAAACCTGTTGCCTTATTTAAAGCGGCCGCAAATATTAAAATGTCTTGTAGCTCTGGTTTGGGGATTGGCACCAATTGAATGAGAATGAAGTATAGCATAAACGGATCAACCTGCCATAGTCTCATGCAATCCATATAGCATTTCAGAAATTCTGGCTTTGCTGTCAACATCATTTTTGATAACTCAGTAACTGTGCTTACCATATCAGCAGGAACGAAACGAAATGTTTGGATTTCAGTATTTGCACCAAATTCCTTAATAATTGAATCTTCCAATTGAGTTGTTTCAACTTTCCAATTTTCATATTTTGCAACAGAATCAAAGTCTTGTGGCATGTATTTCTCAGAGAGACGATTCAATTGAACATATCTACCGACTTGCTTTCTATCTATATCTTTATGAATGGACCGTATTGTGATGAAAAGATGTGTTTCGTCAACGTTGAATAAGTCACATATCATTTGTCTGAGGTTAGAGTCATGAATATCAGGTAACGGAATATACTCCAAATTTAGCACATAGTTACGTTTCTGACTTAGAAAACGCTTATTTCCTTCACTGGATTTGAAACTTAGCAAAACATCAATAAATTGAACTAGCACTTGGTAATATTCTTCATCGTTTAGCGTATAATTTTGATCATTGATTAGGAATAATTCGAATGCATTAACCAAGCCATCCAATTCTTTGAAATGATTGTTTTTAGACCAAAAAGTACTAATCAACTTTTTGAGAGGCCCATTAGATGTGCTGTTTTGGATCCAACTTGATAATTCCTTTATTATTACATCGCCTTTGTTAAACACTGAATGGCTTTTTTTACCCATTAACTTCGGTTCTGCTGGGATTAAAGCGTTATTACCAACTATGCGAGGTTTGTGTTCCGGATCATATAGTAATTGAACGGCTACAAACGCTTCTAGAGTTGACATCGTATTAAGAAAACGGTTCTAGAAAATTTGTTAAGAGAGAAGATACATATAGAAAAATTGTAGTAATAAAAAGCTTAGCATATAAGGTAGTAAAAGTTTATTTAGACAAGGCATTCTGGGCATTACGCTTTTGTTGTGCTTGGTTCTTCTTAACAAGCTGTTTTCTTTCTACACGTGATAACTTTCTTGGATCGATCAAATCACCTGTTGATTGATCAGTCTTTTCATTTTGGTTATTAACTTCAATAAGCCAGTCGTTTTCAATCTGTTTGTTCTTACCATTGTAACCCCATTTGTTAACCCAATCCTTTGACTGTTCATCGTACACGAGCTTACCGGTCTTACCCTTCTTTTGAATACCTTTCTTGGAAGCAAACTTCTCCCATCTAGTTGGTTCCTTTGGTTTTGGAATAGACTTTTCACGAGGTAGCTGTGTTGATGGTGTTGGCAATTGCAACAAAGTTAATTTATCGTCAGCAGTAGATTTTTTGAGTGGTAATGATAATAATTGATTAACCAGTAACTGAACATTGTCTCTGGTAATTGAAGTTAGATATTCTTCTTTAGTTTCAATATTAGATATTTTCTTGAAATCCAAAGGTTGTGGATCAAAAACAGCCAAATTTCCTAAATCAAAGGAAACTGGGACCTGCTTGTCAACTGTTACCGGTTTAAACTCTTGTTCTTGAGACATATTATTCAGTAACTATGGGTTCTAATTAGGAAGAAGATTAAATTTTTCTTTTGAAATTTTTTTTCTATTTGAAATTTTTTATTTTAGGAAAAAAATGAAATTAGCTTGTGTAATCTTACGTAAGCATTGGTTCATCAATTTGAGCTTGTAATAAGTTGGAGATGATATCTCGTATTACTGAACAATACGGTAACGTGGTAATATAATTCTCCGGTAATCTTTTTTGACAAGAAAGGCCAAACAAATACATCATTTTAGTGCAATTTTTGTTATGCCCACAAGATTTCAAGTATGATACGCATTTATCCAAGACCAGAAAAGTTGAGCATCCCATCGTGAAAGCAGGGAGTAATTAATACAAACACGCATTTATAAGCGTAGACGCGAGGTTTCCAATGTCAATCCTTTGATATAAATGTTTCTCCTTCTAAAGATAAGAGGCGGAAATGTAATAATATGTCAGATGGGAACTCGAAGCGCTGGTTGATGAACACAAACAATGGAATCCATAGATTTATTGCCTTATAGCTGCGGTAACACTTTATTTAATCTGTATTACGTTTTGCGTTTATGCAAATATTTGTTAGGTAAGTTGCCATCTTAAATCAAAACTAGCTATCTCTTAAGGAAACATTTTTTCTTACAAGCCTTGGGTCAACAAATTCATATTATCAGGTAAACGTGTCGGCCACCGTATATATAGATACTTTACTAGGGGTCAATTGCTTATTATATATATTGGAACACATATTACCACGTTTGAGCTTACAATCGCGGATTAGATTACCTTTGAATCATTAGTTCAAGTTTCAATAGTTGACAAAAATGACCATAGAGCCTAGTGAAGGTAGGGCAGAGGTCAATGACGATCTATTGAAAAGGTTCCAAAGTTTAATCGATAATAGTTCGAATTCAAGCAAGGCTAAAAAGCATGAAAGCAGTGACTTTTTGAATATCCCTAAAGAAGTTCTAAGTGTAGGAAAGACCAATCCATACAGACAATACATTGAAAAGGGAGTGATAAATGTTGACGAGCTCTTAGAAATTGCTGGTGAAGATACCATGCAAAGGAAAAACGTTGTTGCCATCGACTATAGATCACATGCTTCGTTCGTCAATGATCACATCACATTATTCACCAATATTGTAAACATTGATCCTGCATTTGTGAAAGCTTCCTATACTCTTAAGGAGTTGGTAGATAATACAATGGTTTTAAACAGTCAACAAGACAAGACCGTGATAGAGCACTTGAATCAGTTTCAACTGGTCATTATTATTGACGATGCTTCTATTTTCAATAGATTTTCACAATCATTGATTCAAATCATGCGTATCCTTAAAACAATTGGCTGCAATCAATTTGTAATTTTAGAAGGAGGCTATTCAGAGTGGGAAATCTTCATGAATGGAGGAGTCTCGAATTCACACGTAGAGCCAGCTCTAATGTTGTCAAGATCCCCATCCCCGCCTTTGATTCACAATATCCATAGAATGAATATGAAAAGAAGTGAAATGATACCCATTTCTTCAAAACTGCACAATTTGAATCTATTTACACCACAACCATTATCAAAAAAACCATTATCAACTTCATCAACGCTAAATATGCATAATAAATTGACTTTGCTGTCGTCGCCTTCTTCTGGTGTCGATTTAAAAAGCATGGCCACAACTTCACAATTGAACTCAACAGCATTAGTAAAAGCACACTCGCAGAGGCCATCGCGTTCACCGATACCATTTTTAAGACAACATAAGTACCAAAATTATCATTCGGGTTTTCAAATAATATCTGGACTAGTGAACCTTGGTAACACATGTTATATGAATGCAGCATTACAATGTTTAGTCAATACAAAGGATTTAACTGACTTTTTAATAGAAAATGACTACGATAAATTCGTTGCTAAGCATTCACGGTTAGGATCACATGGAGAGTTGACGAATTACTATCAATCACTGGCAAAGACTATGATTAGTAACACTTTAAAAAAAAAGATCAGTAATCCCAAAAGCTTTAAAAGAGAGCTAGGCAAACTCAATCCACAATTTAAGGGCAACGAGCAACAAGATTCAGCTGAATTTTTACATTATTTATTAGACACGGTGCATGAAGACCTAAACGTTGCATTTAACGGGACGAAGCCAAGTGAGTTGACGAGAGAGCAGGAAAGGGGCAGAGAAACGCTGCCAATTAGACTTGCCTCGACCATTGAATGGGAGAGATACTTGGTGACCAATTATTCTACTATCATTGAAACATTTGCTGGACAATATTCATCAAGATTGCAATGCGAGTCTTGTAAAAGCACGAGCACGACGTACATTCCGTTTACTATGTTGACGTTGCCAATTCCAGCCACAGATTCCAAGACCACTATCTATGACTGCATCGACAAGTTCGTTCAGCCAGAGAAACTGGAAGGCGACAACGCGTGGAACTGCTCAGAATGCCACAAGCAGAGCGGCAGCACGAAGACGTTGAGGATAACGAGGCTACCAAAGGTGTTGATCATACATTTGGAGCGCTTCAAGTACAACATTAGGAAGAATGCCTTTGAAAAGGACAACACTGTGGTACAGATATCACAGGTGTTAGAGATGAGCAAATACTGGCCCAAGCCCGTCAGTGCTGAAGAGCGTACCAAGTTGAGCCAGCTGCCTCTGAGAGGGCAGGACGAGCGCTGTTCTTGGGACTACCAGCTGAGGGGGATCGTGAGACACTTTGGCGGACTACAGAGCGGTCATTACATCGCGGATGTGCTGAAACGCGAGGATCAGTGGATCAGGTTTGACGATGACAATTTCAGTTCCATCAAAAATGCTGGCAAGGAAAAGAACGGCAGTGAGTATGTGCTATTTTACGAATTGGATACTGAGTAGAAAGGTAGGTTTGCATCAACAACGTCTCTTCTTTAAAATTCCTCGTATAAGACTGTTATAACCGTTTTCCCCCGTTTTTCCTGTGCGTCTTTTTCGTTCCATGCAGAAAACCGTTTTGAAATTTTGAGGATGCGCCATGGTGCGGTGTCGGGGGTGTATTATTTCACAGTCACGCCGGGCGCTGATTGGCTGGTGTTCTCGGAGAAAACGACGCAGAGAAGTCAGTGGCAGATAACACAACGAAAAATAAATAATAATAGATTAGCTATTTTAGACACATGTCCCTTTTACTGAAATTTTTAGGTTAGTTATTACCTAATAGAGCCTTAATAGCTAAAGTTTAAAAGGGAAATCCAAATCAGAGACCACCATAGGTTTGGTATTTGTTTTTTTTTTTTCTTAATTATATTATTGGATTGTTACTAGTAACTCCAATTTAGACGTTATTTACCCTTTTTTCTGTTTTAATATTGACTGATTAGCAAATCAGAGGTATCAAAACTGATAGTAATATAAATTATTGAATTTGTTTTTAATAACTTATATCTAAATTGTTTGGTTAGCTTTGTCTGATACTTATTTTTCATTCATTAAGTTGATTTGTTAAACTGAATCTCTAACTTTTTTTGTTTTTTCCCCCCCTCCTTGAAATTGGTGTTAATTTATTTAATAAGGAACTCGAGTTTATTTATTTCAACATAGACGGATATCTCTCCACATTTCAAATTCACAAAGGAAAACAATAAAAAGAAAAACAATAACACTCACACAAAACACACACACCTTCTTAAAGACCTAGAAAGATAACCTTTTAGAATTTAAATTAAAGCAACTAGAGTTAATACTACCATTGTTACATTTTAATCATTTTGCCTGTTTATAAACTTTCATTTTCGTTTATTTTTTCAGTCGTCTTTACAATTCGTTTATCATGGCTAAATCTCAAACTGATAGTATAAATTCCCCAGATGAATTTTCTGACAACAATAGATTGCATATGGAATCTCAGCCAACGTCTCCTGAAGTTGAAGATCAAAGATCAGCGACTCCTTCTTCAATTGTTTCCACTGCTGCAACTTCCATCAATGAATTTCAGAAGAAGCCACCTTCCTCTAATTCTTTGAATTTGATGAATTCAACAAATGCTAACATAACTGGTATTGATGTTGATTTGGATCTTGCAGTAACCAACTCAATTACTGTCAAAGACGAAAAACTGACACAACCATCTAAAAAAAAGGAAAAAAAAGAAAAAAAGGAAAAATCAAAACCAATTAACTTTGCAAATGGTATTTCAACTTCTGTCCCTTTAACCGGTGAAAGACCAAAACCAACAGGTGATAAACCTTCAATGGATGATGATGTGTTGTTGGCTATTTTCATCATTCTATTTGAAAATGACGTTAACTCTGAAGGTATGACGGTTAAACAAATATGTGATATCTTAGTTGAGAAACACCCTGAAATGTCAAAGATTTCATCCAAAACATCAAATTTAGTTTCTGCTAAATTGAATGCTTATGTGAAAAAGGTTGAAAAAGGTGAAAAATCAATCCATTATTCACTTTCAAGAGATTGGGCAGATTCGTCTCCTAAAAGGATGGTTTACGTCTATAGAGGTATTTTGGCTCCTGAATATCCTGAATACGTTCGTCGTGTTATCGAAAAACATAGACTATTAGAGTTAACTAAAAAGACTTCTTCACCAAATTTGTCTGAAGGAAGTAACAGCAATTCAAACAACGAATCTTCTCAAGTTATTGACAACTTGGAGTCTTCAAACTCTCCTTCAGTGGGTGTTTCCCCTTCGGGTTTACATCTGAAACAAGAGTCGCCATTTGGCGATTCATTAGATTTTAGAATTCCTCAATTATCTGTTCCATATTCTGTTGCTCCTGTAACTGCTTCACTTAATAGAGATTATGGCTTTAATAAATATGATTTCAACTCTCTGAAAGGTCACCAATATTTAACCGTTGTTCGCAATCATGATTACGACGATGCTGATGATAATGAAGATGGCGATAGTGAAAACAATAGTGACAGTGCTCTGAGACCCGGATTTGATGATGATGATGATAATGAAAACGATGATGACGATGATCTTGATGATGTTGATACTGGTATCTATAAGAACCACGGCTATAGTAGAAGAGGATCGGAAATTGTTACAGAAAAGATCCCATCTGGTATTGGCAAGAGATCAAAATCGATGTCATTCATCCATAAAAGACCAAAAACGACCCATTTAACAACTGCTGCCGCAACTCCAAGAATCCCCCGTAAGAAATCAATTGTTAATTCCGCTACTGCTGCAAATGCCGTTGCTGCTCTTCGTGCTGCCGCTCTCAATACATTTAATAGTTCAATGAATGATTCCGTTAATTCCATTACAACTTCAATAATGTCGGATACCTCAGTTGAACCATCAATAAGTGTTCGGTGGTTAGAAACAGTTCGTTCAGGTTTCTTTAATCAAGATATTGAAAGTCCAGAAAATGTGTCCCTAGCGGAACTAGAAACAATGTTCACATAGAAAGATGTTTTTACGATTTTTCTCTCTTTCTCCTCTCATGTTATCTATTTTTTTGTTTTTTCGGAAACTATTTTCTTTGCTTTTTAGATGTCGAACTTAAGGCTGGTTATCTTAAAGTTGTGTGTTCCCTAATAAAGGGGGATTCTAAAATGTGAAAATAGTTAGGAAAATTGAAGAATTCATACTTCTTTTTCCTTTTTTTGGTTAAATGGTTAAGTTAAAGTTTTTTTTTTTACAAATTATAGGATAATTTTCATTTTATTATTCCATTCTCTTTCTATCTTGGCTGTGGGCTAGTAGAAGTTATTATTCATTCAATACTTTGAAAAACCTGTTTGAAGCCTTATTTTTTGCTGCTTTTCAGTTGAAACAGGTTTTGGCCTGTTTCAAATCTATTGTAAAATATCAAAAACAAAAAGTTCACTTCCCTTTCCTTTCTTTTACTCTATATTTATCTTTTTTTTTAGTTTTTTTTTTAGAATTTAATGATAATGACTTTCTTTTCATTTTACATAAAATACACATTATAAGATATTTAACTTAATCCTTAAATAAACTTTGCAATTCCTCCAACTTTCTTTTGCGCCTTTCTTCATCATTCAAGGTCAACGCTTCGCCTAGTTGATTTTTTCTCTTCTGAATAATCAGCATCCTCTCTTCAATGCTTTCTTCCATTATAAATCTGACAACTTTGACATTTTTAGTTTGTCCAACTCTATGGATTCTATCTATTGCTTGATGCTCAATTGCGTTATTCCAATGTGGATCCATTAAAAACGCCCTTGAAGCAATTGTGAGGTTTAAACCAACGCCACCTGCTTTTAAACTTAATAACAGAATTTTGAGCTTTTTATCACCATTATTTTTTTCGAATTTACTTAGTGCGTCTTGTCTTTGATCTAGAGTTAACCGGCCGTCAAATTTGATGATCTCAAACTCTCCTTCATATTTATTTAACTCTTCGTAAATAATGTCAAGAAAACTTGTAAATTGAGAAAATACTATAATATGCTCCCCAGGACATTCAATTTTGATTCTTTCAAGATGACATAACAATGCATTTATTTTGCTGGATTGTCCATATGAATCATATGGTCGCGCAATATATTCTCTGTTTGAGTTATCTATCGAAAATTGTGTCAATGATGAGACTTGTTCTCTGTTTGTTAATGGAAGCGGAACAGTTCTAATTAGCCTGTTTTTGTTAATCTGAAACCGACACATAGGACAAAAGACCTCTTCTGCTTCCAATGTTTCGCATTCTTTGTCGATTCTCTCTTCTTCGCCTTCTCTTTCGGATTTATTATGAAGCTTTTGGTAATCAAAATGCTCTATCAGACAACTTCTGCAAAAACAATGTTTGCATTCTGTGATCACACATGTTTCCAGTTCGATTGGATCTGTACAAATAGAGCACTCAACTTTATCGAAATTTGGATATAACTCATATATTTCATTTTTTATTTTATTCAACTCTTCTATTGTGAACCTCTGCTGTTCTTCATTTTCTTCAATAAAATTAACAACCGCAAGCATCTCGTCATCAACTTTAGTGGAGAACTTTTTTTGCTCACTCTTTTGACTAAAATCTCCACTCAATGTAACCAAATCTTCTTCATTATCTTTATTTTTGATTAAATCAATATTACAACAGACTTGTCTTAATCGTAGTAATTGCGTCAAAATGGTTGAATAGTTTTTGAATACCAATCCACTTTTAAAATTTTCGTTAAATGAATTGACTGCCTTTTGTTTCAACCATTGGTAAATTGCCTCTTCTTTTCTGTTGAACTTTAGTTTTTCGATAGTAATTTCTTTCGATGGTAAGGTGACTAGATATTTTCCATTTTGATCTTTTTGATTCTTTGTTCTTCTTAATAATAAAGGGTCCAAAATTGATTTCAACAAATTCATTGCCGTTCCAATGTCTTTACCTGTATCAAATGGTAATGAAATGCATTGTTTCCATAATGAGTAATTGCACCAAGGTTGCAAATTTAAGAAGTGGATTAATGAATACAAATCCTCTAACCGATTTATAATTGGAGTACCTGTTAAAACCCACTTCCTATTAGAGTCTATTGCGTAAACTGCCTTTGCTGTTTTAGTTGCTTTATTTCTAATGTTGTGCCCTTCATCTAAGATAACTCTTAAGAATTTCACAGAATAAATACCACTTAATTTATTAGATAATGATGCTTTTGACCATTCGCTTTGAATCATCCCGTAAGTTGTCAATACAATAGTTGGTGGTTTGGGTCCCAGCAATAATCTCTTTAAATCGCTGGATGATTCTGACCCATAGTAAATGTGACATGAATGTTCCGTACCTTTCAAACATTTTTTGAATTCATTCTCCCATTGAATCAATAAAGCCATAGGAACAACAATTAAAGTTGTTCCATATGCATAGTTTTTCATTGTTAAAGGATCATATTGCAAATCCTTTGAATACGAAAAAATCAACGATAACGTGGTTATTGTTTTACCAAGTCCCATTTCATCTGCCAAAATACCTCCATTACAGCTAGACTTGATCATGGGCTTCACTAATGAGCATGATCCATCATATAAATTTAAGTAAAACTCATCATTGTCGATGAATCCAGTAAAATTATTTTCGATTCTTTCCGGAATATTAGGCCATTTGTACTCCCTCCAAAGAGGATTCATTGATTTCTCTATCATTTTCAATTGTTCAACTATATCTGTTTTGGATTTTTCATCAACTTGGGGGTTATTCAATCCCACCAAATCAAATTCTTTTTCTCGTTGTAACATCCAACTCAATCCCTGCCTTTGATAGGCCCTTAATTCAATATTAAAATTAGGAGGATAACTTTCTGGTAACGAGGTCTGCAAAAAGTTTGACTCACTACTTTTATACAAATCTTTGACTTGATTCATAGTTAATTTTTTGCCAGTGTCATCAGATTCATCTTCTTGATTTTCCTTAAAATCAGAATCTGCTTCATCACCAGAAATTCCCTCTTGAAGTTCTAATTCAAGAGATTGATCATTGCTATTTGCATCGTTGACTTCTTTTAGTGCTTCCCTCGTAGCAGTTTTCAAATCTAAATTTTCGAAAAGACGTAACATCGAACCTTTGATTCTTGTCTCAGGCTCAACATCACCGTTAGCTTTTTGTGAAATTTTCAACTTATTAACGTCGAAGCTTGATTTCTCGTAATTGACATCCTGTTCTTCAGTTGAGCTGATTTGAACGCTTTTCTTAAAGGCTTTTTCCCCAATGAAACAATCTACTCTAATAACAAAAGAGTCACCTGTACCCAATCGCTCTCCTTCAACATAAAATAACTTACATTTGAAATCAACAATACCTTTTTCGATTAAGGGGCCTACAAATTCTGCAGCATCTTCCGACAATCTTCCTAGTTCTCTTTTATTTTGAGTTTCAGATGAAACATGATGAATGTAAACTGCTTTAGAAGTAGCTCTATGATCAGGTTTCGATAAAACTAAAATGTTATCTGAGTATATGGATCTCAATGACAGTACCATTCTAGTACACCAACAAGATATGTTGAATGTACCAATATATCGAACCCATTCATTTTTCTCGTCTGAAAAAGGTTCCATCTCTGGTGTGGGCACTTTGGTATTAGATGAACTGACAGCAGTTTTCCTCTTTTTATAAGAAGGCTTTTCATAAACAGAGGAAATGGGAGGTGAAGCTCTAAACTTGGCATTTTTGATACTCCCAACTCCTTCCCACGGTCCTCCTAGGGTCTTTTGATTCTTTTCAAGGCTTCTATTTGTCTTTTTCACTGAAAAGTATTTGGAGACTATATCATTCGGTGGTGGATTCTGATAGTATTCTGGCCTATCTAAGTAGGCATTTGTGGCATCATCCAGCATTTTTGATGAATTTTGAAAGTCTCTGTATAGTAACTCGATCGATTGCAAAGAAATAGTATCGAAAACACGCTTTATATTGTATGTAAACTGATTGTATGGATCTAAATTTTTCACATTTTCTTCTTCTTTGATATCTTCATCGACATCATCAATAATCCCGGTGGGTAAACATGGATCGAAAAAGCGGTTCGAGGACATAAATACCGGATTACTGAACTTTCACGCCTCCCAAAACGCCACTTTATCACGAAGATATTTCAAAAGCAAGTGTCAAATATTTTTATGCTTTAGTTTTACGCGTAAGCCATAGCTTCTCATGCTCATCGGAGGATTCACTTAGCTAGTACAGGACGAAGAATGCGTCGTTTAGTATTTTAGCACCAGTTTGTGTGACGCGGTTGTTCACTAGCCACTTTCGAAGCTTCTGTCTGTCTAAAACTAAAGTGTAGGAGTCTTTGGGGTCCATTAAAAGCACATAATAGTCTTTTGTTTTGTATTCACTCGAATAGAAGTCCATGTATGGTTCTTTTTCACCTGCTTCATAAAGTACTCCCATAAAATCTAAGGCAAGAAGGATATCATTGGCTCTAAAGAAGGTAGTTCTGCTGATAACCTCAAGTGAGATTTGTTTATCCTTGTTGAATTTGCCATATGTGAACTCCCAGCAAATTCTCCTGCACCAGTACTGTAGATATGAAAGCTTCCCAAATTTGGACAACGGTCTCTCGGGTCCACTGACTTGTCTTTCGTATTCGGACAACTTGTACGAAAATTCAATAAGTTTTGTTCCTATTCGTTGCTGTTGATAGCAGGGAAACACACAGATGCAACTGAGATTATTGGATTCCCAAGACGTTAATTCTCTCGAATAGAACCCCACTGGAGTTTCTATGCCATCCAAGACTGAGTAGGCAACATAAAAGTCGTACTGATTCAGATAGTACAAGACTGATTTGTTGTCAAGAAAAAACTTTGCCAATAAACATAAGTTTTGGCAAAACAACGGATATTTCAGACCTCTCACCTTCCTTATAATGAATGGGTTACCATTATCAAGATACTGTACTTTTCCTGGAAGTTCCTTCTTGAATTTGCAGTGAATCAAATGGCCCTCCATTTCCACATCAACGTCAGTGTGTTTGAAACAATAAGGGCAAACATGCAGCAACTCAAGCCAAGTGGCTTCCTGTGTTGTAACAGGCTTCTGCGCCGTCCTCCCAGGCCTCAGAGCATTTACGTTGCTGCTTTTGAATGCTAGCTGATGTGTTGTTCCATTATCAGACGTTACAAAGAGAGCTGAATTCCCGAACCATGTGTCAAATTCGTAGCGTCCAAGTTTGATCCTGGTAACATTCCTAAACTTAAGTGACCCATAGTCATCTTCATCTGCCATCCTAGCACCAACTGACACCGTTAGCTCTTGATCTTTTAAAATCAAAATCGGATAGACATGTGATTTCCAGGCTGTGCAATCAGAATAAATTTTTTTTAATTTTCAGATCTCTAAGAAAGAAAATACTTCATTTCTCTCTGAAGATAGTATTTACAAGGGTAGTTGAGGAGAGAATGGCAAAGAAGAACACTAAGATAGACAAGTTTTACACAGGGGATAAGCCTGAGCAGTCTAAAAAAAGTACTCTGGAAGGAGTTCTTCCAATGCCTGTGAAATCAGAAGAAAATACCATAGAAGTGATTGAAAAGGAAAAAAGTAAAAAGAAGAGGAAGTTAAAGGAGGTAATGATGGAGCAGAGAGTAGAAAAGTTAAATAAACAGAAGAAAAAGAGATTGGACAAATATATTGAACATCAACTCAAACGAGAGGAAAAGGAAATTCTTCTACAAAAGTTGAAGGAAACTAGAATTGATACCAGTATTCTTAGATCTTCTAAATTGATCGGTGTTGGTGACAAAAAGACCAAGAGGGAGAGAATCGTGGAGGCTATGGAGCAAGAAAGAAAGGGTAAGGGTAACGAATTTACCAGGGGTCTTCTTTTTGAAGAAAGAGAAATCAAGGAAGAAGCTAGTGAAGAGGAGAAGAAAGCCAAATACGACTCTGACAGTGGCTCTGACTTGTTTGAAGATGAAGACGAAAATGAATTTAAGGATACAAAAGATGTTGGAACCGGGTTTATTGACTATAGGCCCGTACAAACAGAAAACACAGGAGAAATAACAACAAGCACTGGATTCGGTTTCGGATTTGCCAACATTCAGAAAAGCACCAAAAAGAGAAAAGCTAAAAACTATTCTTGGAGGCAAAAGATTGAGCAAGACGAGAAGCAGAAAGCTAACAAGGAAGAAGAAATGGATTTTGTAGATAGTGAAAGTGATAACAGTGATGCTAGCAGCTCTGATGAGGAAGTTTTGGCAGGAGAACAAGATAGTGCCGATGAGCAAGAACTCAAATTCAATGGAAAGACCAGTAATATAGACAATGATCATAAGGAAGAAGATGACGAGGACGATGGTGAGGACGATGATGATGAAGACGAGGACGAGGATGACGAGGATGACGATGATGATGAAGATGATGAAGATGATGAGGAAGATGAAGTTAATATCAAAAAAGAGCACACGAAAAAAGCACTTGACTTTAAATCATGGGCAGAAGAACAAGTTCGTAAAATGGAAGGACGTGAAAAGACTGAAATTCTAACAGCTCCTCAAATGGTTTACACGCCAATAGTGAGAAAAGAAGATCTTGACGATGGTTTAAAGGAAGATTTCATTCCAATCAATGAAAAATTGCACCGTAAAATTACAACTGTTACTATTCAAAGATCCCACGAGATTCAAAGTGTGAGGGGGCAACTACCTGTTTATGCCGAAGAACATCGTATTATGGAAGCAATTCATCATAATGATTGTGTCATTATTTGTGGTGAAACTGGTTCAGGTAAGACTACACAGGTTCCCCAATTTCTTTTCGAATCAGGTTTTGGTATTCCAGGTTCTGAGACTCCTGGTATGATTGGTGTGACACAACCTAGAAGAGTTGCTGCAGTTTCGATGGCTAAAAGAGTAGGGAGTGAGCTCGGTAACTATGGTGATCGTGTGGGCTACCAAATTCGATTCGATGCAACTGTGGATAATTCTACTGCTTTGAAATTTATGACAGATGGTGTTCTTTTAAGAGAAATGATGAATGATTTTTTATTAATGAAATATTCGGCATTGATCATTGATGAAGCTCATGAACGTAATGTTAATACCGATATTTTGATTGGTATGCTTAGTAGGGTGTTGAAATTGAGAAGACAATACGCTGAAAATGATCCGAAAAGATATTATCCATTAAAACTAATTATCATGAGTGCAACTTTGCGTGTCAGTGATTTCAGTGAAAATCCTGTTTTATTTGATGTTGCACCTCCAATCTTAAAAGTTGACGCTAGACAGTTCCCTGTTTCTGTTCATTTTAACAAACGTACTGCTTTTAACTACAGTGAGGAAGCATTTAGAAAGACGTGCAAAATCCATAAAAGATTGCCAAAAGGTGCAATTCTAATTTTTATGACCGGTAAGGCAGAAATTGTTGCCATGGTCAAAAGGCTAAGAAAAGAGTTTCCATTGAATAGACAGAAAAACCAAAACTACATTGAACAAGAAGAATTGAATGATTTAGTTGATATGAAAATAAATTGTGATAATGCAGACGTTGAAGCAGAAGAGATTGATTTTGAAGTTGGTGAACTAGAGATTAATGAAGAAGATGACGACTATAAAGAAAGTGATGGTGAAGAAGAAGATGAGGAGGGATTCGACGAAGAACTTGATGAAGATCAAACTGACAATGACCCTTTGTATGTTTTACCTCTCTATTCTTTACTTCCAACTTCAGAACAAATGAAAATTTTTCAAGAACCACCTAAGGGAGCACGTCTTTGTGTTGTTGCTACCAACGTTGCCGAAACATCTCTTACCATCCCAAATGTTCGTTACGTTGTTGATTGCGGTCGTGCCAAGGAAAGGAAATATAATGAAGAAACAGGGGTTCAATCTTTTGAAATTGATTGGATTTCAAAAGCATCAGCAGATCAAAGATCTGGTAGAGCTGGTAGAACTGGACCTGGTCACACTTACAGACTTTACTCATCAGCAGTGTATGAATCAGACTTTTCACAATTTTCCAAACCTGAGATATTGAGAATGCCTGTTGAAGGAGTGGTTCTAAATATGAAATCCATGGGTATTCATACCATATCTAACTTCCCATTCCCCTCCGCACCTGACAGAAAATCATTACATAAAGCAGAGAAATTATTGAAGTATTTAGGTGCTCTTGATAAAGAAAAGTCAGCAATCACAGATATCGGTAGGAAAATGAGTTTGTTCCCATTGTCACCAAGATTTTCTAAAATGTTGCTGATTGCTAACCAGCAAGGGTGTTTACCGTACATTATTGCACTAGTATCCGGCTTATCTGTGGGTGATCCATTTTTAACTGAATTCGATGTTGGCATCCAGGTAAATGATATCAAAAATAATATTGAGGACACCAACAAAGATGATGATGACGATGATGATGAAAAGTCAAATGGCAATTCTGGTTCAAACAATATACAACCACGAGAAACACAGCAGGAGCTAGAAGCAAAGAGGCAACTGAGAACAAAATACAACAAATCGAAAATGATGTTCACCAGGCTAGATCAAAAAAGCGATTGTCTTAAACTATTGTCTGCAATTTGTGCATCTGACCATATTTCTAATGCCAAAAAGGCAGTCTTTTTCAAAGATCATTTCTTGAGAGAGAAGCAAATGAACGAAATTACAAAGTTAAGAAAGCAATTGACGTATATCGTCAATGTGAACACCACCAAAGACTCCATTGCAGTTTCTGCAAATGTTTCAGATGCAGATATGAAACTTGGAAAACCAACTAAAAAGCAAATCCAGGCAATCAAACAGATGGTGGCCGTTGGATTCATCGATCAAATTGCTGTTAGAGTTGATGTTATTGACAAGGACTTTAAGTTGACAAACAAGATGAAAGTAATGAATATTCCATATATAACAGCAGCACCATCCATTGATGGGCCGCTAGAAAATGCTGAAGAAGGATATGTGTATCTACATCCAAGTAGTACATTGGCTGATTGTGGTGAACCTCCCGAATTTTTGGTTTATCTTTCCGTCAACAAAGGAGCAGGTAAAAATTTGAAACTCAAACCACTAAATGACATCAGTCCAAAGGCTCTTGCGAATGTTTGCAAGAATTCGGCTTTACTTACATACTCCAAACCACTTGGCCACCCATATGGACCTAAGATGATCTCTTCAGAAGAAAGAGAATGCTATGTCATTGCGCAGTATGGTGCCGAGTTGAGAACAGGCAGCGGTGGGTGGTCTCTAGGACCGCAAAAGGTTATTCAAAAAAAAATTAAAGGCGTTTGGGAAGTTGTTTAACAGTTTTTATTCACTTGCACTTTATAGAACAGTAATAAGGTGAAATTTATTTCCTATACCATTTATTTGCTGAGCATATGAGCATTCTTGTTTCACGAAAAAGTTGCATTTTTTTTTTACAGCGCGAAGTTTGAAAGTTATCCTTTACCAGCAAACATCAACAATCAAAGAAGTATCAGAAACAATGAATGAAAAGGTTAGGAAATCGTTGGATGGCTTCTTTGGCATCCTGGAGGTGCAAGATCCATGTGATATTTTGAATGTTGAAATTCCCTCACATTCGGTGTTCATAGAACCGCTGGCAAACAAAATCGCATATTCGTTTCTCACTTTTATAGATAGCAACAAGGAAGAAAGGTATGAACGTAGTAGTTTGCAGAACGAGAGAGGAAAATACACCACAATTTACGATTTGTATCATGATATCAAAGTTTCTTGTTTGGTAAAAATCCAAGAGGTTGAAAATAATGCTGATTTATATAACAAGGTCGATACATTTTATAAAGTCAGTGTTGAAATGCTGTTAAGAGAGGCAATCAGTTTAGGAGTGTCACTAAAGCAGGACAGAGAGCTAGTTGCTGCAGGGTTAGAATCTGTGGAAACAGACGAAGTTGAAAATTCATGTTTAGAATTAGAGAGTCGCTTAGCAAACCAGTTTGATATGATTACCTCAGTTTTCTATAATGCAACAGGACAAGCCCTTTCCATTTTCACGGGCCCAAACATGCCATTTTTCACTTCTTTAAATAAGAAAAAGTCAGAGCTTGATGATCGTGAGCCAGTGTTAGATCCTTCTTTGGGGATGAATATTATCAACGTTATACCAAATCAATATTACAAATCTAATGAGGTGATGGGCAAATTATCATTTAGTGAATCGAAGCTACCATCACACATGAAAAAATGTCTCGATAACTACATCCATCCAAATTGGTTGAGGTTAATGGATTCTCAATGGCTGAAGCATGGCAAGGGTATCAATTCCCTTTTATTTTCATTTGCTCCGACACATGACGAATCGAATTCTGTCATTTATAACGATTGGCGGGGTGGTCTTTGGGCTCAGCAAGTTGGGTTTGAGAAGCTTGTTCAGCTAAAAGAAAGGTATAACTCGTTAGTGAGAAAAGAGGGAAAAGAAGAAAAAGAAGTCAAGACTGAATCAGATGAAAATAAAGTTTCACACTATGAAGGAAAACAAGAGACTGATGAAAGCAAGTTAAATGAATATGATGAAGAGAAGAAAGATGATCAAGATGTGGATCTACATGATGATGACGAAGAAGAGAATGAATCATTGAATCATTTTGCCGCTGACATAAGTTACAACCCGCTCGATAAAATAGACATTAGAAAGCTGTTAACTTTTAATCTGAGAAACAATGCCACAGAGGAAGATGTCGAAGCAGTTAGGGAAAACGAGTCACAAAAGACTATTTCAAAATTATTACTAGAGTTGTCAGAGCTACGTCAAGCACGTCTTTGTAAAAAATCAAAAAAGACGGGCACTAATATCGATAGAATTAATAAACCCGGCCACAAGGAAGTTGAAACTTATCAACGCATAAGAAGATTGATTACAGGGTTAATTCAACACAAAGACATCAAGCCAAGCGAACTAGATTTAGAGGTTGATTCAAGACTCCCTGTCTTACAAAACGAGTATTGCGGTACGCTGCCAGCAAACCATATGAATGCTACTATTGAAAAAAGTAACAACAAATATCTTGTGGGTAGAACAAAGAGGTGGTAGATTAGTTGGACTGTATAATCTTAAAAACTTATTAAGGTTTGAAGTATTTTGTTTGTAATTTAAATAAATGACTACTTAAATTCACTGGTATATAATGTGCTACTTCCGACGTTCATAAAAAATCCAGTTACCATGAGTGAAATCAAACTCACCCTCGTTGCTTATTGATGTGGTAATCATATCTTGCTCTTTTTCAAGTATTATGTTTCCAATAAATAATCCATCGCTATAATACAATGGTAACGTATAAATAAAGGTATCATTTTCGGTAATCCCAGTTTTTGAGGAAGGATCCAAAAACTTGTCTTTGTCAATCATTCTTTTAAATCCTACGGTAATGTCATGAAGTAGGTCGGATAAATAGCTTTCCAAATCATCGTCTTTCAAATCATAAAACTTATCGTTCTTTGTCTTATAATTTGAAGACAAGATTAGTATCTTAGTGTCTGCTCCCGTATCATTATATGGTGTTCCCAAGAAGAAACCTAATGATAACGGGTAGAGAGTATACCCACTGAAATCAAAAGGTAACGCATAGCCTTCGTATAACGATTTTTGAGCTAAAGTACATTCAATTGAAGTTTGCACTAATGAACAACTTTGAGTCCAGGCAGTTTTACCAAGAGCCAAATCACTATTCAGAACAGAAGATGGACAAAACCAGTCACTTTCAACTCTCGCAATGTAGTCACATGTTCTCCATTCATCGACGCTCGCCAAAACTGGTTGTTTTGCCTCTGGATTGCAAATATAATGCATCGTAGTTGTTCTAGGTAATCCTGTTAAATCACAAACCTTACCATTGTCAAGTTTTTGAGTAACATACTTTAGACCATTTCCTTCAGAGGAAAGTTCGAAAAGGGACTCATGATAGTATGGTGCAGAATCAAAGTTAAATCCTTTAGCATCCCCAGTCAATAAAAATAGAGAATAGGAGAGGCTCGACGTGACTTCATCCCCCCTGTGATATTGAATTAGAATTTGGTCAAAGCTTAAAGAGTAACTCCAATATACCTTTTCCAATTTAGCTCGAGTTCCACTATAATAGCTGTTGAACCTCCTAATTAACTCAATGGCCTCAGTTTTCTGCAATCCTTGTTCATTTTGATCTAACACAACATCTCTATGGAGACTTTCTTCATCTGAAGTGTCGTGTTTTGGAGGAATTATGCACTCATATCCTGCCACGCTGTAAACTTCACTTTCAATGTCGTGAACCTTGTCTTTCTTCAGTGTGTACTTGACCTGATACTTTGCCCCATCTTCGTTCACTGAGGCTTCAATTGATTGTGAATATGCTAGGATGCAAAACAACCATGAGAGCCACAACGCCATTGTGGTATAAAAGCAGAGTGTTGCCTCGATTTTCAAACTTCAGGCTGATTACTAATTTACCTCTACGTAAAAAAAGAATGTCTACAAACATCCCAAGCAAGCAAAGCATTATCTATTTCGAAGAGAATGGTGGTATTGACAAGCTTAAGTATTCTAACGAATGGCCAACACCAATTGACCAATTAGGCGTTAATGACGTTATCATCAAAAATAGATATGCTGGCATCAACTTTATCGAGGTTTACTTTAGAAAGGGTATTTATCCAAGTGAGAAGCCTTACGTGCCAGGAAGAGAAGCGAGTGGAGAAGTAGTTGCGGTAGGTAGTGGAATCGATAAGTCGAAATTCAAAGTTGGTGACAAGGTTGCCTATTTATCACCTAGAACTTTTGCTCAATATACTAAAGTTGACACCACTACAACAAAGATTCTGAACATTGGTTCCGAAGCCAGTGATGAAGAATTGAAACTGTATGCTGCTTCGCTTTTACAAGGTCTAACTGCTTTGACATTCATTCATGAAGCATATGAAGTCAAAAAGGATGATTTTATCTATGTTACAGCTGCTGCAGGAGGTGTAGGTTTGATTTTGAACCAATTACTAGGCAAAATCGTTGGTGCACATGTTATTGCGGTTGCCAGTAGCGACGAGAAGTTGCAATTGGCAAAGCAGAATGGTGCCGAATATCTGTTGAACTCCTCAAAGCTTTCATATGATGAGATTCGTGATGAAGTTTTGAAGATTACCAATGGTGAAGGAGTTGCTGCTGCTTTTGATTCTATCGGTAATGATACCTTCGAATCTTCTCTTGCGATCATCAAACGTAAGGGAACGATTGTTTCTTATGGAAACGCATCAGGCCCAGTTCCGCCATTTAGTATCAATAGACTATCTCCAAAGAATATCAAGTTACTTAGACCACAATTATTCGGCTACATATCAGGGGCTGGAGAATTCGAGCACTACACTAAGAAATTATTTGAGCTAATAAAGTCGGGTCAGTTGAATATTAACATTCATAATGTTTATCCATTAAAGGATTACCCTAAAGCAACAAGTGACCTAGAGTCTAGAACTACAACCGGTAAATTGGTTTTGGCAATTCCTTAACTACTAAGTGCCATTTTTTACTTATTATAAAAATTAAGCTTTATTTTCGAACCAGAAACTTGCATCAGCTTTAACCGTTGAGTTATTTGTACTTTTTGGCGCGCGTCCAATAGTTTTTACAACATTTTAAAAGTTTTATCTTAGGGAAATAGTAGTTTGGCAGTAATTGTTAAAGATAACTAACCATACATTACCGTATTAGGTATATGATGAGCATTGACTGTCAAATATAAGCATTAACAGAACTCGGTAAATACCCAATTGGGTTAGCTAAGCAAGTTTAGCTTATAGAGTTCGTAAACGCAAATATCTATAAAAGAGCGAAGTGTCGCTTTTTATTTATAATCCTTATGTAATAGTTTATAAAGTAACAGTTTAAGTATTATTTAGAGAAATTTAACAGATTTCCAATCTTTTGTTCCTTATCTCGTCAAATTCCAAATACGGTTACACATCAACCATCATTGTCTGTTCAACTAAGAGCTGTAGAGAGTTATTACAACTTTTAAGAAAATTTTTCACTTGATGGCAACATGGTTTAGACCTATAGCCTGAGGCAAAGACACTTATTAAACTCTATGCTTTTGTTGTACTACAAATCCTCTACCGTGTCACTCAAATAGTGTGCATCGTTGTTGAAGGTTTTGTTAGTTTAAATATTCAGACTTGAGATGAAAACTCACTAAAACATAGCACCAAGACCTTAATTGAGATTATTGTTACATAATTCAACTCATTAAACCATGTGCTGACGGTTAGGTTGTTGGTAACACTGTTCCAACCAATATATCAAGTTATCAATTAGTTGTATCTTCTAATGGCATTTGCTTCTCAGTCATTGCGTTGTTAGCATTAAAGATTTTAATCCCTCGGCCTCTCAGTACTGTTTCTCATCCACTCATACAAGGACTACGGTCTATTTAATGTTCAGGATAAACATAAATCCTATTTAATGTTCAGGATAAACATAAATCCTATTTAATGTTCAGGATAAACATAAATCCTATTTAATGTTCAGGATAAACATAAATCCTATTTAATGTTCAGGATAAACATAAATCCTATTTATTGTTCAGGATAAACATAAATCCTATTTAATGTTCAGGATAAACATAAATCCTATTTATTGTTCAGGATAAACATAAATCCTATTTATTGTTCAGGGTAATTATAAAATCCTGCTCACATATTTTCAGAGAACAACATATACTGATTAACCTTTCCAGAAGCGCAAACAGCGAGTCCAGGAAACGGGGGAGATGAAAGAATCAAAACTAAGAAATTAAACAAGTTATTGTTTAAATTTAAGCACACTGACATTTAATTCTTAGCAAATATGTGCAAAATAACTATTCAATAGAACAAGATTCTAAGAATTCATCTAAAACATTGAGTTAAAATTATTGCCATATTCAATCAGTGACCACAGACATTGTCCAAGAACAATTTACAAAAAGTTTTATTCCAAAACGATGTTTAACACGTCTTTATGAAGACCTTGATTTATTTTATACTGAGATCTACACACAAGAGATACTAATAGCATTGGTATTTTATTTTATTATTTCTCATATAAAGAGGTTGTCCACCTTAATACATTTCGTCATTTATTGACCTTTGTCGCTTGTACAGTTTGGCCCCGTCACCAAACCATAATGCAAAATCAACATTATTATTACAATCATAATTATGGGGGGAATTGCAGGTTTCTCTTGAGTTTCTCAGAGTATCCAATTAAACTCAACATATTACAGATGATTCTTATATGACTTCTCATTATTACTATAGTCATCCAGAACGTCAATCAAACCTATATCATTATGATGTAAATAAATGAAATACGGAGTCACATTGATGTGAATGAATAAAATACTTCTTCATTGAATTTATGCTTCACAATTGTTTATCAATGTTATATCAAATAAAACAAAACAGCAATCAATATCAATTTGATTTCGAGAGCAGAAGCTAAGGATTATTGTATAATAGAAAGAACTTAAGCATGCTTACCCAGAGAAAACCATAATGAATTATCTGGAAGGTTTTTAAATATTACTTTCATCATTTCTCAACTGTTCATTAACGCATAGCGCAAAACTCTATTATGCCACTCATCAAATCAGTGCAACTGATATTTCTTCGTGCTTGAAATAAATGTTTATGTTAAATCTATCAATATACGTAGCTGATACGGTGGCTAATTCTCTCAACATACGTAGCTGAAATGGTGGCTAAAACTATCAACGTACGTAGCTGACACACTAACTAAACTCATTCACAAAATAAATAAGAATATTACGAGACCAACTTAAGGGTTGATGCAGGTGATTACAATAAGAATGCCGAAATACATATGCATATGCAGACGCTAGAGCATCACTTTCATCATTCATATCACACATATTTTTCTTGATAAAGATCAACGGAATTTTTGGAAAAAAAAAAAAAAAAAAAAAAAAAAAATTAGTCTGTACATAACAGGTATTAACCACGGCAAAACTATCATAAACTAAGATATTAGGACAGCTAATATTTTGGGTAAAATACTGTACCCTTTATCTTTGCTTTTAGACCTCGGTATTTTAAAAGAAATAAGTTTATTGAGTTAGAGGACACCCTATAACTCCAGTTGTACGTACTACGTGTATTCAAGCCAAAAAAATGTCAAATTAGTAATGATTTCCAAGATTCTTGCACGAATAATCATTTTCAAACTGTTTTAACACTAAAATAAAGTACTTCATATATCAATAAATACCATTAGTCTGTGAAACAACCAGACGAAAATTCAGCAATAGTTCTATCATTGCAAAGGGAAAATTCCCCAAGAAATTGTTTTTAAAATTAACAATACAAAAACTTCAAAAGTTAACTAAAAGTTACGAATAACTAATGTTATTGCCAATGCACAAACCTAAGATGTTTAGTGACCACAATTACAATAAAACAGTATATGGATAAATATATCTCAAGTATGGAGAAAACTGGTTGCAAAACATTTAGCTAATTAAAGGCTTTATCAATCTAGAAATTTATCAAAGGTATGGCTCTGCTTACAAAAGAATATCGAAGTTATTTAAATGACTACTGCGTCAACTTAATTAAAATATCGTCACGTCAAATTCACTACACCAGCAACCATATCAATACAATACACCAGAAAAATATTACCATACATTATAAAATTATAAATAAATATACCTATAACATTACAGATTACGGGGTGTGTCAAATATAAGCATTAACAGAACTCGGTAAATACCCAATTGGGTTAGCTAAGCAAGTTTAGCTTATAGAGTTCGTAAACGCAAATATCTATAAAAGAGCGAAGTGTCGCTTTTTATTTATAATCCTTATGTAATAGTTTATAAAGTAACAGTTTAAGTATTATTTAGAGAAATTAACATTGACAAACAAGTAAAGTAAATCTGACTAACTTATGACAAATATGAAACATTTGCTAAGTAATTATTTTAATTAACGGTTATGTTTTATCTCAAACTATGTTCTGAATGATTAATAAATTATGAAAGTATTATAAAATAAGAGGTAAAATTGTTACAATTTCCGTATAGCGGTAATAACGATTTAGTTTGCTTAATTAAAAAGTGTATACTAACTAATATAAATTAAAATGTGGGGACTGCCTTCTATATTAGAGATTACATTAGATTCTAGA
>PPND03000051.1:0-55298 GCA_003708095.3 Saturnispora dispora | reverse complement strand
TAGATTAAACTTTATCAATTATCCTAAGCCAATAGAAGTTGGATTACCTAATTTGAATACATACAGTTACCTAAAGTGTTAATTAAACAATAAGATGTCTTACATAAGAGTTATGCTCATACATAAGATTCACATAAACATCTGATTTACACTATCTCTTATCTAATTAATATCAATTAGGAAATTGTATCCTTTAGGACTACTTTACTTATTGTATTAAAGTTTCACTTGACTAATTTAGGTATTTAGAACCGGAACTACGGTTTATATTCTAATTTACATTTTGTGTATAAAAGGCCTCTATTTTACCTTTTACTTTATAATACTTTCATAATTTATTAATCATTCAGAACATAGTTTAAGACTTTTATATTAGTTAAAACTGATACCAATTCCTACAAACAACCCGACTGGTCTTTGTAACAACAATTATTGTAATACTGGGTCTTTAAATAAGATCAATAATTACAATGAGTGGAAAACGAGTTACTATGATTACTTTATAAATTTAATTTGTGAATATCATTATAAAGCGGATTTGTCTCATCTTATACCAAAGGCCCTCGTTTCTTATTCGAGGCGTAGCAACTGATTACCCTTTAGTCTATCCGAGATTCCGTGCCAATCATTTCTGTAAAAACCTATATCTTAGTTATTTTGAATAATATAAAGGTAATTAAATAAAGAGGAAATAGTAGTTCCTTTTATAGTAAAATATTGATTATATAAATAGAGTGTAAGTTAGGATTAGCTTGCATTCTATTGGAGGAATACCAATTAGATATAATTACTCCAATAGACATGATAGCAACGGAACGGATTCAAGTATACTGTTGCTCAGAAGTATTAATACAATATGCATGTAACTCTTTATTGTTATGTACACTAACGTGTTATGAGTGTTATATGGTTAACTTTGTATATACTGCATATTGGTGATCATACGTTAGAAATATGTATGTTCCAGTTTATATTTCAACGTTAAATATCTTTATTAATAACTGAGCAATACTTGATTGCCACTTATTTTGACAATAAAAAGCTTCCAAAATAACCCTGCTCATCATATCTATATTTATAATAGAATCAACTTTTATATTAGTTAAAAACTGATACCAATTCCTACAAACAATGCGACCGGTCTTCGTAATAAGGTTATACAAGCGCAAGTGGTTTAGTGGTAAAATTCAACGTTGCCATCGTTGAGCCCCTGGTTCGATTCCGGGCTTGCGCACTTCTGATTTCCGAGATAGTTTAGTGGCTAGAATTCTCGCTTGTCACGCGGGAGACCCGGGTTCAATTCCCGGTCTCGGAGCAGTTCTCCTTTTTTTTATAAAAGGGGAACTTACTATATGTCAACATCTTCTTTTTAACGGAATTACTTTTGCCACATAAATTCATACTTTCCTTTATTTTCATTTATTATCTTTCAGAAATTTTTCTCCAAGAAAATTGTTATGGAAATGGCAAAATTTAAAATCAATATTTTGTTTATGTGAATTTTTCTTTATTCTGACAATAATATACTAGGATGAACGTGCTGGCGTTAGTGAATGCATTATTTGTATTGCTAGTGGCAGTCAACTGTAACGAATTGCATCAGCATACTAACAATTGGGCCGTTATTGTTTCTACATCAAAATTCTGGTTTAATTATAGACACGTTGCCAATGCATTATCACTTTATCGTACAGTCAAAAGGTTGGGCATCCCTGATTCACAAATAATATTGATGCTAAGTGATGATATTGCGTGTAATGCAAGGAATGCTTTTCAAGGTGAGGTTTTTAACAACGCAGATCGACAGATTGAACTTTATGGTGATAACATTAAGGTCGATTATAGAGGTTACGAAGTTACCGTAGAGAACTTCATTAGGTTGCTAACTGACAGGTGGCCTGAAGATCATCCTAGGTCGAAAAGGCTTCTTACAGACGAAAATTCGAATATCTTCATATATTTGACAGGGCATGGTGGTGATGAATTTCTAAAATTCCAGGACGCCGAAGAGATTTCCAGCTATGATATTGCCGATGCATTCGAACAGATGCACGAGAAGAGAAGATATAATGAAATTTTTTTTATGATTGATACTTGTCAGGCAAATACCATGTATTCAAAATTTTATTCTCCAAATATTTTAGCTTGTGGTTCTTCAGAGCTTCATGAATCATCATATTCACATCACTCTGATACTGAAATTGGAGTTGCTGTTATTGACAGGTTCACTTACTATAACTTGGAGTTCTTGGAGAATGTCACCGTCGAATCAACCTTGACCTTGCAGGACTTGTTTGATAGCTACACTTTTGAAGACATCCATTCCAATGCTGGAGTTAGAACTGATTTATACCATAGATCTCCTAAAGACGTTTTGATTACAAATTTCCTAGGTAATGTCCAAAAAACTATTGTTGACCACGTTGAAAAAGGTTTGCTAGACTCATTTGACCCACACTCAGTAAAACAAGAAGTAACTGTACAAGAAGTTCAAAGCTCCATTATTGAAGATGTTTCCAAAGATTTGTATGTGGGTAAAACCTTCCAATTGAACAACAGCAAATCCAGCATTAACTTTTACATCTTTTTTATTGCATTACTTACTATATCCTTTACATTTTATAAATTATTTTAAGAATTCAACAACTTTTTTAAATATAAACCGATTTGTACTCTAATTTCCCTTTAAAGTTTATAAATTCATGGGTTCAAAACATTAAGAGAGCATAAAAAATATCTATTTTCAAACTACCAATTTGAATAACCTGATAACATCATTCTTCAAATTTTTGTAAAAATGAAAGTCGTCGATTGAGACATTGGTACTTTCATCCGTACCTAAATTTGCCCATCCATTATCGCTGGTCAGATTACTTTTATCATAAACTAGTTGTCCCGTACTGCTATTAAGTTCTTGCTCTATTGTTTTTGAAAGGCTCTCAATTTCTTGTGATCCTATATTTTTTTTTGTTTGATTGTCCGAACGGCCTAATGGACTAACTAAACTTTGAGGTGTATTTGGAAAACTGGACAGCTTAAAATTCATTATATCAACCATTGAATTAGGTGAGAATTCAAAGTCGGCTGAATTACTTATCGCCGAAGCTATCCTTATACTCCTTGGAGCGATGTTAGCACAGTTCACACCATATTGCCCGGTAGCAGATCGTGTCGTATTTGAAAGCACACTTTCGTTTGCGTTAATAGGAGATGGATAGACAAATTTGTCAGATCTTGTTCTGGCACTTTCAACATTCAACCCATATTTCAAAATCATTATTCTCCAGATTTTTGAAACTAAACTAATTAGCTTATTAACGCTCGATAATTTCCTATGCCATGTGTTAACTAACGATAAAATAGTTTGATCAATTAAAAAAACTTTCATGTTAAAATCATAGTACTCGTTATCATTTTGTTGAGTATGCCCGCTATTTATATTTGTAGCAAATATTTGCATTAACAGTATAAGCTCATCAATAGGGATATAATTTTTGATTTTCCAGTTGAACCTCATCATATTTTTAGTAGATAAACCTAGAAACAGATGTAAATAATGTAAAAGTGAAGGTAGTAAACTGTCAATTAAATCAGAGTAATTGTACTGCAAACTTGTTAAAGTTAAATTCAAGTTCACATGTGTATCATTTTCAGATACAACAAAATAAGGGTTCAAAATGATTTTTTTCTGTAACATTATTAGTATTTTGTCACTTAATAGATGAAGTGAAAATATAAAGTATTGGCAGTGATCTAAGGATTGTTCACGATGTTCAGCATTTGCATTGTACCTTGCAATCATTTTATTTATTGTGCTTTGGCATGTTATGTACAGGTCATTAATTTTAATTTTTAAATTGTTAATCTCTTCTGCTCTCAGCTGAACATTTAAACCATTCACTAAAACGTTTAGATCGTCCATTATTAAGACATACCTATACTGACAGTTCAAATACATGATGGCGGAATTGGAAGTGTCATCTAAATTCTCTATCAGCAAACTGGTATCAAAATCACTTAATTTGATGAGTGGTGATAAATTCAAAAAAAAAGAAATTAGGTTATCTAGCAACAGCATTTGCCACCAAATGAGTCTTCTTGTTTGCACTAATTCCTTATCTTTAAGTCCATGAAAAATGACAGGGTCTCTGTTCATTTGATAAAATTGACAAATTCTTAGAATTTTTGAAATATTAATCAACGATCTGCCAGCTTTCAAATTAATTACCGATTGAATTAGCACATTGAGCTGCAATATTGATAGAGACATTACCTTTGGCTGATTAAGCCATTCGTCGTTGAATTTTTGAAACACTTCGTAATACTGATTCACCTCCTTCTGGTATATCGTGATACTGTCAACTGAATTTTGAACCTCCGGTAAATATTCATAAACTGAACTTACAACTGATGAATAATAAATTGCAAATAAGGAGCTATAAAACTCTAATAAGTTGGAAGGTGTTAGCGTGCATTCAGTTTTGTTATACCAGTATAAAAAATTTGAAATTCTTTCTGGTATTGAATCATATTTATTTTTGAAATACAATGAATATTCATATAATTTTTCTATATTATCCTTTAAGAATAATCCACAATACCAAAACTCTTGATACTTTTTTTTAAAATTCTTTAAATCCATAATAGGAAGAACTGAGTGTACATTTTCTTCAAAAGTTTGAACTAATTTGTCTGATTTTTCTTTCGACGGTAATAGTTCAATGAAAGGAACATATTGATTAGAACATTCTGCAGAGTATTCTGAGTAAGCGTTCAATTCCAGTATAGAGTTTATTGGCTGTGATTGAGTTTGTTGATTAGACTGAAATATTAGGTCATAGTGATTTTTGTTATTATCAGTTGGCTCCTGATATTCTGGTTCTCGATCCATTGGTGTATACTCTGAATTAAATTGTTGTGAAGTCATAAAATCCACAGTAGATGAGGGAACTTCAGGTGACTTTGTATTATTATTTGTTGGGAGATCTGCGATTGTCATGTTTTGCTTTATATCCATTTCATTCTTAATATTTTCACTACTTCTGTTACCTTCAGTAGCATCTTCTGAGTTGGATCCTAAATCGATATTGACTCCTTTCTTTTTCAGATTTTTCCGCTTATCATTGTCAAAATACTTGCATGCACTTATAATTTCATGCAACTTACTAGGATTTTTGTGGGCAAGTATTTCACAGTTTGAACAAGTTGGAGTCTCTCTGGCACACTTGATTTTACGTTGATGACAGGGTATGCAACTTAGAATTTTTCTCTGTCTCTTCTTCTGGACTTTAAAAATTTTACCATCTGGTAAGATTAACGAATTTGTAGGATGTACGTTGGGTATAATATTTTTCACTTTTGCTGATTTTACTTTGGCTTTGTCTATGTCTTTTTCTTGTTTGTACATTCTTTTGAATGGTCAGAAGTATTTTAAAATAAATATTGATAAGTTTATCCGGTTATTACTCTTTCAGATCCTATCTGCTACGAACAAAAGTGTCTTTTTGCTTTGGAATCGTCTTTAGTGCTTTTATAGTCAAGGTTAGTTATCTAATTTCCTTTTATTAAATGCAACTTACACAATTATTCTAATCTTTTTTAGTTATATTATATCTTTAAAAATCGGGGGGTGAAATCAGGTTGAAGATTTTAGCGAACAAATATAAAAAGTCTAATACGAAAATTAGCCCACAGTGAAACCGGATATTTTCTTTTCGTTCTTAAAACTTTCCAATCGAAGGATAGAAATGCGGAAGAGCGGACGAATGAAGATAACCAATATTTGTATAATTATGAATTACATATACGTATAACAAAATGTTTAGTTGAGGTGCCAACACCTCATGGCCTCTCTCGCTCGAACCTTATATAGATGTAAAGATATTAACAGGTTGATTTGTTCTTTCAAATTAGGATAAATTAGGCTCAACTCTTTCTGACAAAAAGTACAATGCAACAGGTTTGCTACTGAGCTAGGCATATGACATGCGAGATGATGAAAAATCTAGTTATAGAAGACTTGTTCTTCATCTTGTCGAAATGCACGCTGCAATTTTTTACTGATGTAATAAACGAGCAGAATTTCACGGCGCAAACTCGTAAAGGGTACGATTAGTTCAAACACTCAAGCATGGCAAGTATGTCAATAATCAAGTATAGTAATTTGCAGGCAGTAAACCCGTTAATTTTGGCCGAATAACACCCATCTCAATAACAAAATGCTTTCGAATACAAAAAATGTCATAAATCTAATGGTTGCACATAACTTGTGCTCATCAACAATTGCGCTCTGATACTTTCATTTCATTTCAGTACCTTCACAATTTATTAGCGTTGATATCGAATTGGTTTTAAAACATGATCTTTTCAGCACAATCAAAGCTTCGTCAATTTACTGATCCCATTACATCCCATTCGTGATTATGGACACATGATAAGTTTGTGTTTTGTATTTTTCGCCAATGTACTGGAAGTTAATGCTGGCACATTTGAAAGGCATGGTGTTACATACCTAAGAGACAAACTGAAGATGTATTTTCAAGAAATAATTTTAGCATGTTTCTCACAATTTGCAATTTAGTGTGAGGTGTCCTCTTTCAAACTAATAATCGAACATAGGCTACTACATTTTCTCTTAGTCCTGTTTGTAAGTTTTTATAACAAGCAAGTTTCATGCTCTCTTTCTTCTACTGTTAATCAATAGTCATAGTTGAAAATTTGTACATGAAGACACAGAAAGTATAGATTTATCTGAAACCTACTGCCAACAATTAATAGAATAAAGTTTAGGGCATAAATTCAACATCATTTACACTTGTGTATACTATTATCGACATATTATATTTATTGACATATTGACAAATGCTCAAATTCTAAAAAGCAGGTCCAAAGCTTGGCTAGAAGTTTATCATTCGAATATTTTACACGAGAATTCAATGTGTCATCACGGCATATTCCTCATAAAGGAATATCAGGACTGTTTAAAGGAAATAAGATACTTACAGCAACGTTTGTGGGAGCATAAAAAGCGATGTCTTTGATTTGACTTTCCAAATAACTGCGGCGCTAATATAAATAAGTGCGGCCATTATGTGTTTATCTTTTATGCCCATGAATAGTACATTAAACATTTAAAAGGCCTGCTTCCCCCCGCCGCCTCACATTGAGCTACTATTCGTCTTATTGGAAATAACTAAGTAACCATGGTTGGCCTTCCACTTGAAAATGAAAGCCGGAAAGCCAAAGGTGGTCTAAATAAACTTGGTAAACTTGCCTTATCTCTTGTTATCGTATTGGGTTTGGGAGTAATTGCAATTATGTATCAAATGCATGACAAAGAGCCACTATCAGAGCCAAAGTGCAAACAACCAAATATTTACAGACCCGATACTTATGATCAAAATAAGCACATACTCGAGAAAATCATGAATGATGAACAATTCAGAAATCAATCTGTTGCCAAAATGCAGAATGCCATTCGTATTGACACATCATCATTTGACAACGAGCCACTTGATGTAGGCAACAATTTGGATAAGTTTGAAAGATTTAATCTCTTCGAGTCATATTTGAAAAACACTTTCCCATTATTTTATGATAAAGTTAAATTACATAGAGTGAATCATTTTGGTTTAGTTTATATTTGGCAAGGTAGTAATACAAATTTACAGCCACTTTTGATGATGGCACATCAAGACGTGGTTCCAATTAACGAAAAATCTTTATCTGAATGGCATTATCCACCATTCGAAGCCCATTATGATGGCAAATATCTTTATGGTAGAGGTTCTGGAGACTGTAAGAATTTGCTAATTGGGCAATTGGAAGGCATTGAAGAACTCATCAAAATTGGGTTCAAACCACATCGAACGATTATACTTTCTTTTGGCTTCGATGAAGAAGTGATTGGTTTAAGAAATAAAAATGCAGAGTTCATCGAGGAATTATATGGTCCAAAATCACTGTATGCTGTTTGGGATGAAGGTGGCGTTTCTTTGGTTGATATTGAAGGGGTTACGTTAGCAGTTGTAGGAACAGGCGAAAAAGGATATCTGGATTTGAAAGTCTCGATTCAAAAGAAAGGTGGCCACTCCTCGGTCCCTCAAGATAACACTGCCATTGGTTACATGGGACAAGTGATAGTTGATATGGAGAAAAGCAAATTTCCAACTTATTTCAGAGACACCAATCCAACTTTTTGGGAGTATACGTGCTTAGCAGAGAATTCTGTTGATATAGATAAGGTTTTGAAAAAAGATATATTAAATTCACAAACTGATGTCAAATCTAACCAAAGAGTTCGTGATTTCATCAATCAGGATCGCTTGAATAGCTACGCAATTAAAACTACACAAGCGCTGGATATTATTAAAGGTGGTGTAAAATCTAATGCATTACCAGAATATGTCGAGCTAACAATCAATTCACGAGTTGCTTTAGAAGAATCAGTCGAGATTGCATACACGAAATTCGTTAACGATGTTTATAAAGTAGCATCTGAAAATGAGCTTGGTTTCACAGTTTTTTATCCTAATGGAACAGAGTCAATTGTTTTAAAGGACAGCACAAATGGTAATTTAAAGATTGAACCAGTATTAACTTTGGAGCCTTCTTCTATTACATCCAACTCTGATAAGAAATGGGAAGTTTTTGCGGGATCACTTCGTCACGTTTATGAGGAGTTGGCGTATCCCGACCAATTCAATGATGAGACAGGAAAAAGCGTTATTGTAACCGCTGGGCTAGGAACAGGTAACACAGATACTAAACTTTACTGGGACTTAACTGATACAATTTATAGGTACAGACCAGGAGTGCTCCCTAGTGTCACCGCAAACTCTCATGGTATCAATGAATATATTGAATTTGATTCTCATTTGCAGATTATTGCGTTCGTTTTCGAATACGTTCAGAGTGTGGATGTGGCAGAAGATTGACTTTCATTTACTTTATAACATTTCCTGAGACTTTTTTAATCATTTATATAAGCTCATAAAATATTATTTGATATTTATGTCATCGCTTCCAGTTCTGAGGTCTAAATATTTTCTAAACTTAATTCTTCGTCTATTTTTTTTCTGTCTGGTGAAACATCAGAAGAGTATAAGTAAAATTGGATAAGAAAAACTGTGCCAAAAAAAAGAGTTACTGTAGCAATTCCGACCTTTCCTCTATTCGAATAGACTGCTTCAACTAGTGGAAGTTTGTTTTTAAAAAAAAACTCACTTAAGCAGAAAATAGCCCCAGCTATATCAAAATATAACTGAATTTTTGAGATACCATACATAGATCGTCTTTCCCTATTATAAAGGACTTGCGGAATATATTTTATCAAACTGATAATTAGTTTGACTACAGATAAATTCAGTGCAAATCTTAGTTCCTGGAATTCCTCTACCGTGAAATGCTCAAATACAAGAAACATTAATCCACCGAACAAAATGAACTTAGTGAAAGAGCTGATCTTAAATGATTTTCTGCTTGGACTAAACCCCCATATTTGCTCACCAAAAAAGATTTGTGTAAAAAGAACCAACTGTAACAGTAAACCATGACAAGAATAAAATAGATCCGCAGAGGATAAAAGAGGTAAACTTCCATCAAATACCATCTGGTATTGTGATCTAACAGTACTATTGATTAGTTGAAGAAGAATTGAGTATGAATAACATAGATAACCAGTGATATTTAAAACCATTGTGTCTAAAGATATTGAATCTGCATTTCGAAGTTTATAGTTTAGATAAAGAGTTGCATAAAAACTCACACCCTGCAGCACATTAGTATTCACCTGCATTGAGTATTTAAAATTGAGTAACATACCCATAGAATCGCATAAGACCATGCACAAACTGCTGCCAACATATTAAAAAAAGAAAGTGATAGTTCTATAAAGGTGTTCACGCGTGAAACACAAAAACTTGAACATTTCATTACTTCAAAAGTTGGTTACACTCGTTTTCATGGCATCACACACAATCAACGAGACATTGGCAACACAATCAGCCAATCCTAACAATTCAAGAAGGATTGCATGGTCTCGACAAGGCCTTATTGCGTATGGCGTGGACACCAATAAGAATCAAACTATTGCTGAAAATCTTCTTCTTTCACATATGGAGTGTGTGGATGGTAAGAACTGGCAATTGGCTTGCCCAACACGATTTAGGCTCAATAATACGCTAGAGAGCTCAAGTGTTAGTTTCAACTCTAACAAGAGGCAGCCAACGATCACATTACTAGAATTCAGCACAAGTGGTTGGGACCTCTTTGTTGCTGATGAAAATGGTATTATTTCCATTCTAGTAACCGGCTTGAAACGAGTACAATATGAATTGCAAGACCAACCACCTCCCATAAACCCAACTGAATTTACACGAACCTCTTTTAATACATGTGTGATGTTCTATTCTGACTATAATGCTTCTCCTCAACCAGATATTTCTACACCACAATTGACTAAGGCTAATCAAGTTATAGCAATTAAATGGCTGAATTCAGACAAGGTCACTGCATTTAATTTACCAGCTGTTCGAATGCAGCAGTCAAATCAAAACCCTATTTTGAATGGTGCAGCTGCAAAACACGGTGCAGCTTTTGAGGATACCAATGGCAACTTTTTTCAATATGGTGTCCAACAGAACAAAGTACATGGTGCAGTCCACCCAATACCGTCTAAACAGGTTTGTATAGCTGTCAGAAGAAGCGGTGAGGTTTGTTTGATTTACCAAGAAGACCATGGCATAGAATATAAGAAGGTAGTAACTGATTTAGAAAGTAAGCCGTGTGAAATCAACAAAGCAAGCATTGGATTTACTAGGGATGGAAAAGTGATAATTGTAGGCCATTTTGCAAACGTTGACCAGTTAAGATTTTATCAACTTGACATTGATTGGGGATTTTTGAAGCTTGCTACAAAACTTATCGCTGAACAACCACATTATCGAGTTCCTGATGATCAAAGAATACCGCCAAAATTATCCGTCAAGAAACTTTTCATAGAGACAATGGATAATAAGTCACAAGGAATGAGATTTTCAGATATTTATGTGTTATCACCTTCCAACATTGCATCCACGAACTTTGAAATACTTGTGAAAACTGAAAAAATTAGAAAATTTACACACGATGAAGTTAAAACAAAAGTTGTACGGTACAACCTAGATGAAGTTAGGATAAGTCAATCGATTCCTAAAAGTTTCAAAAACATGACTTCAAAAAAAGGTATTGATATCACTACCATTTCTGGATCTAAACTTGAATTAAACTATAAACAAACCTTTACAATAAATGAAGTTGTCTGCTCATTGCAAACATTTTCTCTTGATATGCATATAGGATTAATATTGGCCAATGGTTCTATTCAACTCCTTGACAGAAATACTTTCTCTATAATCAAAAACTTATATCATGAAAACTCCATCAACTCGGATTTGGATTTTTTCATACCTAACTCTGTACAATCTTTTTATGATGCAGGTTTTGAGTTTCCTATAATAAAACAACAATTTGATGTTTGCTGTATATCTCCAAATATGTGTGCATATGTGTTTTTACCAACAAACTCTACAAGGTTGAACTTGGACTGTGTTAATAGAGACAGTGTTCACTCTCTGTTTTACAAAGGATCCAAAAAAGGCCTTATGATAACGACGGCTGCAGCAATTGCATTGCGCCATACTACAGCTTGCTATCAAGGATTTTTTACAGATGATATTATATGCACATTAAGGAATGAAATTCAAAAATTGACTGTAAAAACCAATCAAAAGACAGCTTATCAACTGACAGTTTCGGTACTTCAAGAATGTCATAGGGCTATAAATTTAAATATTGATATTCCAACTGATCAATCTGAGACTATGTCTAGAAGTCAGCCTTTACAAAGATTGCTATCATTACAGCTATCATTAGGAACAATGGAGGCATGGAAAAAGACAAAAAGTGGCAAAATTGGGTTTGCATTGATTAATCTTAGATTTGTTATTACAGCAGTGGTATATGTTATAAACACTGTTTACCAAAATATTCAAAGATTTTCGAAAAAAGGAATACCTGATATTGTAGAAAACCTTGTGTTGAGGGAAAAGTGCATATTGTCATCAGTGGGTTTAATAAGATGGTGCTTAGATTATATAATTATGCTTTCCCAAGAACTATTTGAGCTACAAAATGCCTTCAAGCTCAACAACATCGAACAAATCGAGGAACTAATGAAAAACTCTATTGCAGTACCAATGATCATTGGGAAAGTTCCAAGAGGATTTTTACTCACTGCGATATCAAGTCTTAAAAGGCTATTTTCTTTTCTTCAAAAATTACTAGAGAAAACTGATCCTCATCTTATTGTTCAATCTTCTCCAGATAATCCTTTGAGTGTTTTTCAAAAGCTTGAGGAAATGTTTTTGGAGAATGATGCTTCTGTTCTATTGAAAACACAAAATGCAAAGTTCAGTAGGTCATATTTTACTCAGCCAACGCTAGAAGCATATCTAAGAATCGGTTCAATGTTAAAGAATCTACCAGTTTCATTGATTGCATTCGAGAAGTTTTTAACTGAAACAGATTCCCCATTGAGAAACATAAAGCTTGATCCAGGAACTTCCCTTGCAATGGAGCAACAAATAGTGTGCCAAGGGTTAGTTAAATTATCATTCAGAGAACCCATGAAAAAAGTTTGTGAAGTTTTCAATAAGTTGGTCTTACAATACCCAGATACTAGTATGTCCAAGTTATATTTTTATGATGTTTCCTGGATAGGAATAAACACCATCATAAATGAAGGAGATTCATGTATCAATGCTGCTGATAAAAATCATTTTTACGGGCTGGATGGATCGCCATCGGAGCTTCCAAAAACTCCAGATGAAAAAGGAGCTATCATTCCAGTCACTTCTATAAAAAGAGCAAAAAAACAATTTTCCTTGGCAATTTACCAAAACCTCCATGATGGACTACTACTTGATTCAATTAGAAAGACTTTGAGTAGTCCTGAACATTATTTAGAAGATAGTGGGTCTGAGAGAATTGATTCATCCTCAGGTTTTGATGAAAATAAAGTCTTCAAAATCAGAAAGTGTATACGTTGTGGATCAATTTCTGCTGTAGAAGACGACGTGGTTGTTGTCACATCACACTTTTCTTTTATTAACAGCCCTGTATTTCAGCATTATCAAAGACAATGTCTTTGTGGCGGTTCATGGGCCAATATTTAGATTCTAAAAAAGTATTTTTTAATGAGCATCTCCATTTTTATTAACTCTTTTGCCTGAGCAAGTAATCAACACAACTAGAACGCGAATTTGGTATATTAGCTGTGCATGCTATGGGTAAAGATTAAGTTGCAATTGATACGTTAGAAATATCTGAAAGCCCTAAACATCGAGGTAGCCTTGCAAACTCAAACTTTTTTTTGATATGTCAGAAGGAACTGAAAATGTCATTAATTTCGTACTCTCCAAAGACTTGAAGGTTCCTGTCAAATTAGGACTACAAAAAGTCACAGGTATATCGTCATCACACTTACTTAAACAGATTCAAAATGGTTCAGCTAACAATGCCAATACTTTGGATATACAGCAAGATTCTTATAAATCCTCTACTAACGTCTTGATAAATTCCAACTTACATCATAAGATTCCCAACATGACGATATTTTGCTCTATTCATTTGGAGTCAGGTAACGGAAAAAGACTGACAGTCCCCTTGGTCAAAGGTTTAAAGGGCGATGTGGATAGTAAGCATTGTATTAGTGGTACAGAACTCGCACCAGAAGAATTGATACTTAGCTTTAGACCATTAACATCTGAGTCACATATGCTAAATAATCATGTCAATTTGAAAAGTACAGCAATGCCCAATGCATGGATGAACTTACCACTGAACTACTCACAATTACCTCTAAACTCCACTATGGTCATCAAGATTTACTGTTTGAGCTTGGAAGGAGGGGCAAAAGTTTTACTAGGAGAAGGTAGAGTACAACTTTTCGATGATGCCTGTGTTATGAAAAAAGGGAAGCATAAAATCCCAATCCAATTGGTGGAGCCAAAGGAATCAACAGATGAACCGAGAAAGGCACCATCATTAGTTAACAGTAATCACATTGATGATGAAGACTTCGCAAAGAGTGGTCAAAAAAATGAAAATAGGCCAGACTGGTTAGTGATTTTGAGCAATAAAAAGCTAGATGAAATAGAAAAAAAAGGTAAGGTTTCGAAAAGCAACGGGCACGTTAAACGATTTGAGGCGGAGTGTTTGATAGAATTCTCTTCTTTTGATTCACCAGTGATATACTCTGATATCAAATATGCTGCATTACCATTACCTTCCTTGGATATCAAAGCTAATGAAATTTTGACATTTGATCCATCTTTCAATGAAATCTCCTACAGAAGCTGGAATATAAATGATTCAGATTCAAAACCATATCCTACTTTGGCCCCATTTGACCCTGACATCATTAGGAACGATCATAACGAGGATCCAGTTGAACAGAAATTTCGTAGACTAGAAAGAACACAGCATTTATCTGAATTAGATAAAGAAATCAAGCCAATAACAAAAATTAGGGTGATTTTGAATGCTATCATGTCAAAACAATTTTTTGAAAATGTATCTGCAAAAGAAAGGAATATTGTTTGGAGATATCGATGGTTCTTATTGAATAATTTAGTTAATGGTAATAAGTCAGGATGGAACAATTTTGCAATTAATTTCATTAAATGTGTAGATTGGGGTAATCCAGCGGAAGTTAATGACTTAGAGAATATTCTAAAGTCTTTGAGTGATAGCGCAGCAAAAAAATCCATTTGGTCGAAATATAAGTTAAGTAGACAAAGTAGCTGGTGGGTCTTTGAACAAGAGCTTGAAATAATTGATTGCTTGGAATTGCTCACAGGAATTTATCAAAATAAAATTATACGGAGAATGGCAGTTAATAGGCTCAAACATGCAACCGATGAAGAATTAACGATGTTTATGGTTCAACTTGTTCAAAATATTAAATTTGAGATTTTTGAGGAAGAGGGTGGTGATTTGAACGACTCAATAAACAAACCTAGAACATTAGACGTTGAACAATCAATGGATGAGGAGGTTATGGAAGCAAACAATTATGACGATTCTGGGTCAAAATACATATCCTCAAGTACGTATACAATTGAGTCAAGTGAGTATCAGCTTGTTGATGGGAATACATCGAAAGGCAACGCAGTTGGAATTGAATTGATGGACCGCATTTTATCTAAAAAGGACGTAAATGAGTTAAATTTAACTCATATTTCATCACCACTAGCTGATTTTGTTATTAGTAGAGCAGTTTTGAATCCTAATTTAACGTATACTTTTTATTGGTCTTTGAAAGTTGAGGTTGATGAAGAGAAAGTGAGAAACTGCAATCAGAAGGACAAAGCAAACATAAATGGTCCCTCCAATAACAGTAAATCTGGAAACCTAAACAGTAATATCTACGAAATGACAATGATAAAGCTTATTCTAAAATTAAAAGCAAGTGAGCGTGGTTTCGAAAAAGTTTATGATTTAAGAAGACAAGTTGAATTTGTTAAAAAGTTGCATGAGTATTGTATGAAGCTCAAGGTGGATTATAAAAAGGAGACAACGATCAGGAAAGTGGAGCTGTTAAAACATATGTTAACAGATAAACAAAAAAGAACTGTATTCAGTGGAAAACCTGACAATCGAAACGAAATGAGCGATGACTCCAGATATGAGACAATGGTAACATTTCCAGCCATTGCTTTGCCTCTTGACCCAACAATCGTTATAGATGGAACATTTCCTGAAAACTCATCAGTTTTCAAGTCAAGTTTGAGTCCAATTAAGGTTGATTTCAAAACCATTCAAGGATTAAATTATGAGGTCATGTATAAAATTGGAGATGACTTACGACAAGATCAGTTTATAACCCAACTTATTTATTTGATGGAAAATATCTTGAAAAATGAAAATATGGACTTAAAGTTGAAACCATACAAGATCTTGGCAACTGGTCCAGTTGAAGGCTTTATTCAATTTATTCCGAATAGTTCCCTCTCTTCAATTCTTGCAAAGTACAACAATTCTATTTTATCCTTCTTGAGAGCTCATAACCCGGATGAAAGTGCATCACTTGGAGTAAAAACTGAAGTAATGGATACATATGTGAGGTCATGTGCAGGTTACTGTGTCGTAACATATATTCTTGGTATTGGTGACAGACATTTGGAAAATTTGCTTTTATCACCAGACGGCCATTTTTTTCATGCAGATTTTGGATACATACTTGGGCATGATCCTAAACCATTTCCACCGTTGATGAAGTTACCTATTCAGATTATAGAAGGGATGGGGGGTTTACAGAATAACAATTACAAAGCATTTTGTCAACTATGCTTCATTACTTATATTACCTTGAGAAAAAATGCATCTTTGATATTGAATTTAGTTCAGTTGATGATCAATACATCAATACCTGCATTATTCACTAGTAATGAAAACAGTGAGTCTGAAAAGCAAGAACTATTATGGAAAGTCCAAGAGAAATTTATGCTGGACATGAATGACGAAGAAGCTGTTTTGCATTTTCAAAATTTGATTGATGATAGTGTCAACGCATTTTTACCTGTTGTAATAGACAGATTACATAGCATGGCGCAATATTGGAGATCTTGATTTTTTTGCTTTTTTGTTTTTATACTCTTTTACTATAATAAGGAGACGTTAATCAATTATACAAATCTAATTTTCTTTCTGTTCGCTAAGGATAATAACTTCATTAGCTTCACCATCGTGATAACCATGGATTTTGATTTTGAATTCAGCACAAGCGATACCGAAGGTTTTCATGATCAAAGCTTGAGTGACATCAAGAAGCTGCCCTTTTTCAACAACCTTAAAAGGCTCAGTCAAAGTGATTTTACCATTGACCATTTTAGTCGGAAGCTTAAACTTGTTTCTGAGAGTTGGTTCCATTGAGTGAGACATTGGAACATCCTCCTCAATGGCAACCTGACCACCTCTGGAGTAGACAATGCCTTCTGGTATAACAAATGTTATTGGAGATCTAGTCTTGGCTCTAGCGTAATCGTTTTTCACAAATGCAGTAAAGTAGTCAGAGACAGTATCCACAGTTTCGTCTGTCATTAAAAGGCCAATGAGTCCATCGTCAATTTGAGCAAGCTTATGCAAATTGTCCTTGTATTCCTCTTCAGGTGTTTCACCAAGAGCCTTTTGCAACACCTTCTTCTTACCCAAAATTAGCTTAGAACCTTCCCAGTCCTTTCTAATTGCTTGTAAAACTGGGGTTCTGATATCATCAAATCCAAGAACCCATGTGTATTTGTATGTATCAAGAGCTTCTCTTATTTCATCAAAAATCCTGGTCTTATTTTCTCTATCTTTCTTATCAGTTTGAGCAAGTGTAACAAGCTTGGATCTCTTTGATCTAGGCATATTTGATAGTCTCTTAGCTTAAAGGACTGTTCAATACGTAGGTGAAAAATTTATCACTAAAAAAAAAAAAATTTCAGTTCAATTTTAAGGCAGTGCAAATTTGCTCAGCACATATCAAAAGGCTTCGTTACTTTTTTTTCGAAGGCGAAGGCAAAAAATAGGGGTAATTATACTGCTATAGTGAGGAAACTCATTGGATTTTGAAATTGATTGTATTTTAGCTAAGATTTGCTTTGATGAGTGGTAGACATCTGAGAACATTTGACAGAAAGAATAGCGATCAAGGGGACGGGAGTGTTAATGAGGACGTTTTTGGAGAAAATAGTTGTGAAGACGACGAAGAAGATCAAATGGACGTTGATAACATTCCTAAAAATCAAGATAACAATACGGAAGAAGAGGAAGAGGAAGAAGAGGAAGATGAAATTGCAGTTCTACAACGACTGAGCAATAACTATAGGCGGTTTTCAGAGGCCAGGACAAGAAGTGAGACAATTTCTGATAATCACCATGAGATAGAAGAGGATGGCATTGAGCAGAGGAGAAATTACGTTTATGACAACGAAGAGGAAGAGGAAGAAGAAGAAGAAGAAGAAGAAGAAGAAGAAGAAGAAGCTAGTCAAATTGAAGGCGACGAACGTTTGCAAGCGATGGAGATGTTAGCTTCAGCATTGTTTGGTTCTGGAACTCGAATAAGTCGGAGAAGTGAGCATACAGCCACTATTGGCAGCGATGCGCCCACAGAAAGCAATAACTCTGAATCATTGCGTAATTCAGCCAGAGATAACCCTGCGACTCCTTCAAATACGATAGAAAGAATGATGATGAACTCGTTTTTTGGTAATATATCTACGAATCACGGAGAAGGCTTTAGATTAGCGGAGCTAATCAAAGAACTAAAAACGCAAGATGATCCATTTCTAGTCATGGAAATTTTAAATGAAATATCCAGCTTATTGTTGATGATGAGCAGTATCATTTCTGAGAGGCTGATATCCACATTTCAAACTGCCAGAGTACTCATTGACGTTCTCGACAAATTTCCACTAGATATGGAGATACAGCTAGTGGCTTGTCGTTGTATATACAATTTGGCTGAAGTCAATTTTTACAGTGTTGGAGAAATTGTTTCTGCAGGTGCCATTGAGAAGCTGAATGCCATTTTACTTGATATCAGCTATATGGAATTAGCAGAGCAAGCATTACAAACTTTGGAAATCATTTCAAAGAAGTGTGGACATGCAATTATTACTAAACACTCAATTCCCGCCGTTATTGGCTTTTTGGATTTCTTTACAATACATGCTCAGAGAAAATCATTAAATATACTTGCCAACGCTTCTGAATACATCAAAGAAGAGAGAGTTGACGATGTTAAAAATGCTTTTGGAACAGTTCAGAATGTTGCAATTTATTATTCAGATACGGAGTGTTTGGAGTCTTCATGGATTTTTATTTACAATACATTATTTTGGTTTCGTAATAAACCGGAAATATTAAAAACTTTTGCGAATGGTGAGCTGGTGAAAAAGATGATATCTGTTGTTATATCTGGCCTTCGTAATAATTCTGAAGTGAATAACATTAACAATCGAAAGATCATCTTAAAAATCGCCAATGCTTTATTAATTTTGAGTTCTCAAATACCAGCTGTTTCATTGACACTATTGAAAAATGATGATTTGTCAAGCTTCTTCACTGGAGATTCAGAGATAAAAAAAAAAGATATAATCGACACCATATTAGCTTGCCCGAAAGACTTACTAAATGCATTTTTGAAAGTTATTGCATCTACACTTCCTTCACTATCCGAAAAAAGCAGTGAAACAACCGATTTTGGTTTTTACATTGGAACAGCAGCATCTGATAGTGTCAATGAGATTAATAGTGAAAGGCTGCTGCTTTACAGAGAGGAAGATGCTCAAAATAAATTTTATACCAAATTTGCATCAGTTCTATTCCCAACACTTTTGAGTATCTTTTCGTCTACAGTTGAGTTCAAACAGCGAAGGTTAGTTTTGCTTGTTATCATTAGGGTCGTCAAGTTTTTAAATAAAGAAGATTTGGAAACAGTTGTTCTGCCGTCCAAATTAACAGACGCTATAGTACCGCCTTTAATCAAGGGTGAAATAGTATTAAATAATGCAGAACCTTGCCTGTCAGCTCTTAAAGATTATTGTATCATATATGGTTGTTTATTGATATCACAGATTCTTGTCACTAAAAACCCAGATGCTTTTTTTAGAGATTTTTCAAGAGAAGGATTGTTATCATACCTTGAAAAACAGCATGAAATTTTAACGAGCTCGAAAGAAATGATGTCGAACAGTGCTCTCAATAATTTTGTGGTCGAAATTGATGCTGAAATTGAAAATGATTCTTTTGAAGAAAGTGAATATGATAACGACGAAATTGATTTTACCGAAGAAGAAGAAGAAGAAGAAGAAGAAGAAGATAACGATGGCGAAGAAGAAGAGTATCTGCGGTCTAATTATCGAAATGGAAATGGAAGAAACAGTCCCATCGTTGGAGACCCATGCGTCATAAATGATGGATTATACCCTTTATCTCTAAGCAAATGGACTAGCGAATTACTTACCACAACAAATGACATATTATCTGAATACCAATCATTTTCGGCAATGCATACTGCCGATAAACCAGGGTATATCACCTTGTTAGACTCCTTAATTAATTTTCTGGACACGTTTATAAAATGTTCAGACTTTCTTAACAGCGATGAAAAGTGGGAAGAAAATTGGATGCTTTTAGCTGAGAGCTTACTTGGAAGCGACTCTGAAAAGTCACTGTCAAGTTACGAGCTTGTTTCTTCAGGTTTGATCCCTAAATTAACAGAAGTTTTGGTTAGTTCTAGTTGTGCCAGAGAAAGCTTTTCTAAACTCTTTTGCTCAGTCAATAGAATATATGATTCAGGAGAAAAATTACCGGTAGTCCAGCTAGTTGATCTTTTAAATGATGCATTAGACAGATCCGAAGCATTTCAAATTCTTGCTTCAGATTTAACTCAGACAGATACCAATACTAAACTTAAAGCGCAATCAATAGCTAAACAAATGAAAATCAAAATCACCGTGGAAAATATCGGTGAAGATGAGAAAGTCAACCACAGTGAAGATTCAAAACTTGAAAGTAAAAAGTTGATTGTTATGGTTCAAGCAATCGCTACTTTTGAGAGTCTTGATTCATTTATAAAACGTACCGCTGGTAGATTTCTTAAATTAGAAGACAACTTGGAAGACAATTCGTATCATTATGAATTTTATCTTAACGATGAGATCGTTCCACTAGATACCACTGTTTTTGGTGCCAGTTATAATTTATTACAAAATACTGTTGGTGAAAATATTTCAATCAGTTCAGTTTTCAAATTTCCCATGATTGAAGTTGTTGCTAAGAGAGTTAAAGGTGAAAAGGAGCACCAAGAGCTTTCGCTTCCTTACTTCCATATGAATCAAGTTTCTGATTTCTGCGACGAAACTACACTACATATACTCACCCTATTAAAGACTCTACATGATGTTAATCTTAGCTTTTCTTCTTCAGGAGTAACTGATGCGTTATTTTTAAATTATAAATTGACAGCTAAGTTAAATCGTCAATTGGAGGAACCTTTAGTTGTCGCAAGTGGGATTTTGCCAGAATGGGCAATATCACTTCCTAGATACTATTCATTTATGTTTCCTCTTGACACTCGGATTTTTTTCATCAAGTCAACCTCATTCGGTTATTCAAGACTGCTGAGTTTATGGGCAAATAAGGCTAAAGAGCAGGAGAGAAATTCACGAATGCCTTTAGGAAGGCCAGTTCGACACAAGTTAAGAATTGCCAGAGACACTATGTTTTTAGGCGCCATGAAGATTATGGAAAATTTTGGTAGTAAGCCAGGATTGATTGAAATCGAATACTATGATGAAGCCGGTTCAGGATTAGGACCTACGTTGGAATTTTATGCTAACGTTTCTAAAGAATTTGGGAAAACAAAATTAAATTTATGGAGATGTGACTCATATGAAAAGATTAAACAACCAGCTTTTGAAAATACATCAAAGAACATATCTGAAGCTTACGAATACGTTAAAAGCCCGAACGGTTTATTTCCAAGGCCTTTACCAGGCAATATTTCAAAGAAGTCTGAAAAAAAAATACTTAATATGTTCAAGTTTTTGGGAAGATTTCTTGCTAGATCTTTCTTAGATTCGAGAATAGTTGATTTTAGATTTAACCCTATGTTTTTCAAACTTGCTGTCGATATTTCCAAATTAAAAGACAACAAGATTTTATCAACCAACGAGAAAATGAAAATTTTGATGAAGGTTGATCCTGATTTGTCCAAGTCATTGCAACAACTGCTAAAGTTTAAAGAAGGAAGCAATTCAGAGGAGAATATCCTTAACTTGGCGTTAGAGTATGTTTTACCTGGTTACCCAGATTATATTTTGAAGGAAGGAGGCCACGAAATAGACATCACGAAGGCTAACTTGAGCGAGTATGTCGATGACGTTTTGAATGCAACATTATTCAATGGAATAGAAAAGCAATTGAACGCTCTCATTGTCGGATTTAGCGAAGTTTTACCTTTTAACTCTTTGATGTTGTTCAGCCCGGACGAGTTTGTAAGATTATTTGGCAATGAGACCGAAGACTGGTCTTTCGAAACTTTGTTGTCAGTGATTCATGCAGATCATGGATATAATAATGATTCACAGCAGATCAAATGGCTAGTAGAAATACTGGCATCATTTCATGATGATTATAAAAGAAAATTTTTGCAGTTTTTAACTGGATCGCCAAGATTACCAATTGGGGGCTTTAAATCGTTATCGCCACCAGTAACGGTAGTTTTGAAGCACACCGATGACGGTTTCAAGTCTGATGATTATTTACCAAGTGTAATGACTTGTGCAAACTATCTAAAGCTTCCAAATTATAGTAAGCTTGACGTGATGAAATCCAAGCTAGTACAAGCAATGGAAGAAGGAGCAAATGCATTTTTGCTTTCTTAGTTTACTGTCTTTTGAGTTTCAATGTTAAGAAGTAAATAAGTTAATTTACAGATATTATAAAGAGTTATAATGAGAATAATAGTAAAAATAATAATAAAAGTTAGTCGTAATAATAGTTGTCATAAAAAGGTTTAAACAGGCAATTGTTATTGTTTGATTTTTCAAGTAAAAGGTTTAACGTCTCAACCAACCACGAGCGTCATTCAAAGCAGTTTGAGCGTCATCATTAGCAGCGCTTAATTCGCTTTGAACCCTGGCAGCAGCGGCATCAGCGTTTACCTTTCCCTGATCAACCCACTTTTGCAACTCGCTTCTGGCTTCTTCGTCTCTTTTCAAAAGATACTCGTAGTTCTTTTTGGCTTCAGTTTGAATTTCAGATGACTTAGCCTTTCTCCAATGTATCCATGATGATTGAGTGTCGTCATATTGCTTTTTGGCTTGTTTCAATTGGCTCTCGTAGTAATCAGCAACTTCTTGAGCCTTTTCCTGCGAGGTAACTGTTAAACGACCTAGATTATCTCTGAATTCATAGTACTTATCCTTGAGGTAACTGGCAGCGCCTTGTCCAGCATCGACAATGTAGTTCTTAGCATTGTCGGCGCTATATTTAACATTATCCTTGGCTTTTAAAGCGGCTTGATCAGCATCACCCTTGACATCAGCGGCATAATTATATGCATTATTAGCTTCCTTGTTTACCTTATTGTAAGCACTGTTAACATTTCCCTTAACGTTTTCCTTAACGTTTTCCTTAGCATTGACTGCAGACTGCTGAACATTTTCTGCTTTTTTGGAGGCATCCTTCTTGGTCTGTTCAATCCACTTTGTCAATTCTGAATTGGCTTTGTCTCTTTTCGAAATAATGTAGTCGTAATTTTCCTTGGCCTTAGATTGCACAGCTTCTGATTGCGCATCTCTCCAATGCAAAATAGAGGACTGTGTTTCCTCGTAGGACTTTTTGGCTTTCTTGGCTTCGTCGTCGTAATAGTCAGCAAGTTCCTGTGCCTTTTCCTGAGAAGTAACCATCAAGTTACCTGCAGCATCATACAACTCCTTGTACTTGTCAACAAAGTAGGAGCCAACATTATGAAGTTGATCTTGGGACGTGGAGGCAATGTCATTCAACTTGTTGTAAACCTTGTTGCCTGCGGCGTGGTACTTTTGCTGAGCTTCCTGAATTGCGTCAGAGCCAAAGCTGTTTAAGTTGTTCTTTGCTTCTTCAAAATGTTTCTTTGCTTCTTCAAGGTGCTTGTTAGCTTCTTTCTTGCTGTCCTTCGCCTGGCTATTGACGGCACCGTTTACGCTTTCTTGAGCAGAAACAAGCTTTAAGTATGCGTCGTTATAGACGTCAATAGCTTTATCTTTGATGTCGTTTGATTTTGGAAGCTTGTTGAGTGTGTCTTGAATTGCGTCCTTACCGGTCTGATAGCCGTTCCCCACATTGTCTGACAATGAGTTCACCTTCTCCTGAAGTTGGTTGGAATACTGGAACTGTGGTTTATTCCAGTTGTAAAGACCAATGGTATCGACTGTGCGCCCTTGATTAAATTCCACATCTGCAATGTAGAGACCAGCTAAACTGGCAACGATATAGAGGGTTGATTTTGACATTTTATTTGTTATCTTAATGTAACTGTTATCTACTTCCCCATCCCAACACTTTTTGCTGGTGCATCATTCCTCATATTTAAGCTATACTCTGAAACGGGAGCGGTTCTTGGGAAATACACACCTTCCCTTTCCCACCTGGTGCACCTGGTGATGATATGGATGAAGGGCTGGTAAAGATGACGTATTTGATTGGCACACAAGAAGTAGAAGCGAGAAGAGGCTCATTGTAGTTGGCGATAGCTCAGCGAAGTAACGTTTTGCATATGGAGATGTTTTGGTGAACGATGCTAAACTATTAAGAAACAGAGCTATTCAAACCATGTAAAATGCTTCCAAATTAGCTAACATTGCCAAAGAAAACAAAATAAGGGCAATGTTAATTGAAAGGGGCAACACATGAACATCTTAAGTAAAAATTAGTTTTTCCCTTTCTCCGTCACTCGTTCTTCTTAGCAGTTGTGGAGAAAGACAGAGAAAACATGTACTCTACTATACATTTACTATAAATATGGTAATGTAAATGCTGGAAGCTAACAATTACTAAATCACTTTCATGGAACCAAAATGAGCATAAACTAGCAGCAGTTTGGGCTGAGCATAAAAAGTGTGGCTGAGCAATTGCTGAGCAACATTTACCACAGTTCACGCACCGATTGAATGTATAGTGTTTTTTTTTAGTTTGACGACAGAAGAATATTGAGATTTTAATTGAATCGTAAAATCAATAAGGAAAAATCCCCTTACACTATGGTGGCTACAGCAGGACTGAGATTTGCTAAAAGTTCAGAAGGTTATGTTTTTCAAAGTGAAACATCTGGCTCCGACTGTCTATTCGTAACTAACAATGGTTCAGTCACAGTTGTTGATTTTGAAAAACAAAGATACGAATCCTCCTTTCAAAAGGTGTATGGTATCCTCGGTGTGATTCATCTCTATTCCAACCATTATGTATTAATTGTTGACAAGGCTAGTTGCACGGGTTCTATTTATGGTAACAAGGATGTTTACAAAGTTGACAACGTTTCTGTATTACCTTTGGATGCTAAACGCCAACCAGATGGTGACGAATTAAAATATTTGGATATATTAAAACAGCAGCTCAATAATTCAACACTATTCTTTTCATATCATTACGACTTGACTAAACAATTTACAAAGCAAAACGAAGATGGTATAGATATTGAATACATGTGGAACTATTTCATCAATAAACCAATTTTTAAAGCTTGGCAACAAAATCCAATTATTAAACAATATTTGTTCCCCGTTATTTATGGTTATGCCAAATTTACCAAGACCACTATCAATTCTAAACCAATTACATTTGGACTAATTACTAGAAGATCTAGATTCAGAGCTGGTACTAGATATTTCAGACGTGGTATTGACAAGGATGGCTACGTTGCCAACTTTAATGAAACTGAACAGATTTTAGAAATTCATTCTAATAATCAAACTGACAAGATTTACAGTTACTTACAAACAAGAGGTTCAGTTCCTGTTTATTGGGCAGAAATGAACTGTTTAACTTACAAACCTAAACTATTAATGGGTCCAACAGATTATGTTCCAACAAGAAAACATTTCGACAGATCTATTTCAAAATATGGAAGACATTATTTAGTTAATCTAGTTAATCAATCAGGTTATGAACAACCTGTTAAATTAGCTTATGAGAGTGCTGTTAATGCATTAAATGACTCCAATATTAAATATACCTATTTTGATTTTCATCACGAATGTTCTAAAATGAGATGGGATAGAGTTAAATTGTTATTACAATATTTAAGTGAACATGGTCTTTCACAAGATGATTATTCATTAGTCACCATTACTAATGAATTTACTATTGAAAAAGTTCAAAGTCATGTGGTTAGAACAAATTGTATGGATTGTTTAGATAGAACTAATGTTGTTCAATCAATGTTTGGAAGATGGTACTTACAAAAACAACTCATTGATTCAGGTATTATAAATGGTAAGCAAAATTGGGAGATTATTGATCCAAAATTCAATTTAAGTTTCCAAAACTTTTGGGCTGACAATGCGGATTTTGTTTCTAAATCTTATTCTGGTACTGGTGCTTTGAAGACTGATTATACTAGGACTGGTAAGAGAACTAAAATCGGTGCATTAAATGACCTGAATAATTCAATTACCAGATATATCAAGAATAACTATTTCGATGGTTCCAGACAAGACGGTTATGATTTATTGCTTGGTAATTCATTACCATATGAAATGACCAATTCCCCGTTTAAAGATTTGAGACCCCAGTTGTACCAAGTGGTTCCCTATTTATTTATCGTAAATTTGGCAATATTCCTAACTACAATTATTTTCCCAAAATATTCTTTATTTGATAAGAGAAATTTAATTGTTATTAGTTTATCTGCTTTGGTATCCACTATTTCAGGTAGGTTTTTACTCAAAAATGGTATTCAGTTTGTTAACTGGCCTGCATTGAGTAAACTGGATTATCTCACAAAAGAGGAAGTTGTTAATAATGGTAAGGTTGAAGGATATCTTTATAAGAAGGAGTCTAATTATAACAAATATTCTGGTTCTACAAAAAACGAATGATTATTAACCTACAATTACTACTAATATTATTATTATATTGATATACTTTTTCTTTTGTCTATACTTTATCTATTTAAATGATAACATTTATCTAATGAAAGATTATTATCGTTAACATCACGTGAAATGTTCAAATTTTTCATCTTTCCTCATATTTGAAAACAATCGGGTTTATTGTTCCCCGAAGTAGATCTGAAAAAAAATTGAAAAAATCAGAAAACAGAGTCAGATTCAAAGATTAAGTGTCATCGTTAAAAAAATTGGTAATCACAGCTTTTTTCCAAACGTTAATTGATTATCCTTTTTTATATATTCATCTGTAGTTTTTTTATACTAAAACAGATCCATATATACAAAAACCAATAAGAGAAAGATGAGTCTTGAAAGAAAAGAGCCAAACTATTTTGGAGCTGGGCCAGCTTTACTACCAACTAATGTATTGCAACAAGCAGCACAAGATTTGATCAACTACCAAAATCAAGGTATTGGTGCCGGTGAAATCTCTCACCGTTCTGCCCAAGGTACAGAAATTATTGACAAGACTAAGGAACATTTGATTGAATTACTAAAAATTCCAGAAACACATGAGGTGTTCTTTCTTCAAGGTGGAGGAACGACTGGGTTTTCATCCATTGCATCCAATTTGACTGCTTCCTTTGTGAAAAAGCATGGTAAATCAGGTAAGCCAGGCTATGTCATTACCGGTACCTGGTCCAAAAAGGCTTTTGAAGAAGCAGGACGATTAGGCTTCGAACCAACTGTTATTTTGAATTCCAAGGAAGTCGATGGTAAATTTGGTGATATACCAGCCGTTGAAAAATGGAGTATCCCAAGTGACTTGAGTGATATCTCATATGTATACCATTGTGACAACGAAACTGTCAACGGTGTCGAGTTTGCAAACTTCCCATTTGAAAAGTTTCCAAATGTTGAAATTGTTGCGGATATGTCTTCCAACTTTCTTTCTAAGCCAATTGACATTAGCATGTACGGTCTTATCTTTGCAGGTGCACAAAAGAATGTTGGTATTGCTGGTGTTTCCATTTACATCATTAAGAAAACACTTTTAGAACAGGCTGATACTACTGAATTGAAAAAGGCAGGTATCCCAATCACTCCAATTGCGTTTGACTATCCAACTGTTGTTAAGAACAATTCTGCTTATAACACCATTCCAACTTTCAACGTTCTTATTGTTAAATTGGTGTTGGAAAACTTGATTAAGAAGGGTGGTTTACAGAAACAAGAAGAGGAAAACGTTGCTAAGAGTAGCAAAATGTACAGCACGTTGGAAAAATATCCAAACCTTTACAATTTGCCTGTCGCACCAAGATCTAGATCCAGAATGAACGTTGTCTTTACTATTAAGGACGGTTCTCTTGATAAAGAATTTATTTCACAAGCAGAAAGCGCTGACTTATTTGGACTGAAAGGCCACAGATCAGTTGGTGGTATGAGAGCTTCACTATACAATGCAGTTTCTCAAGAAAGTGTGGATCTGTTATGCAAATTTGTCAACAAGTTTGCTGAAGAACATAAATAATTTAATTTTATATAAAATTTTTAATATGAATGACGGATTAAAATGCAATGATGTATTCCATTTAGATAACACTATCGAGTTTATCAAAACTGGGAATGTAAAGCCTGCCAGTTTTAAAGGTGTAATTTTAGATGCTAAGGACACCGGGTATGTAATATAAGATCAAATAATCAGTGTTGTCGTTGATATGCGACGACAAAATGCATCCACTTTGGTGCAAGATCAACTGAACTGTGGATGACATTTCAAGCATTTTGACCGCAAGGTTCCACCACTTTGGTTTAATTCTGATCGATACTATGTCATTGTGCTCAGCATCCGAGTACTCTTTAGACTGAACAGGTCGTTTCCACTTTAGGGTTACGTTCTTCTTCTCGTTGCTCATCGAGAGCTGCAATTCACCAGACTCGCTAGTAATTATATCGAGTGACTCAAACCCTTTGTGACGCTCTGTTCGGCGCATCAATTTGAGTACCTCGCTGTCTAGTGCCAGAGTTCTCTTGATATTATTTGGCGGCGGTGCAGTTATTGCTGACGCCTGCGCTGGCCGCAGCAAAACTACGGGGAGCTCAAAGTGGTGCGTGATAGCTGGGGCGGATCCCTCCTCGTACGTGAGCGCTAGTACAAACAATTTCCTACCAGCAGGCCCGCCGCTGCCGGGCAAATTCGCCTGGGGGGCGTACTGGAGCCGTGCAGTCAATGCAGAAAGTACGGCGCCCCGGCTCTGGGCGCCCTGGTAGGCACTTAGAACAGAGCACAGCGAGCTACACGATACCTGAAGACCAATCACTCCTCCCTTGGCGTTGATAACGTACTGTGATTCCTGTGCCAAAACACTCCAATCAATTTGAGACCACACGAGAACTCCATTGGCCTCAATTCCTGAGCTAACTATTAACTTTCCCTCTTCAAAGCACAGCGTTATGAGAGTGTTGTTGGAACTCAGGGCAGAATTACTGAGCGCAGAAGAATTGGTCGAAGCGAGACGTTTGACGCCAGACGCGAGATTTAGGGCGCCCAGTAAATCGGACACTTCGTCAATAATAAAGCGTAGTTTCATTATATATACTGGAGGACGAGATGCTTGTGATCCAGACAGAGCGTATGCAAAGTAGGTTCGGGTTAGGATTGTAATGAAGAGAACTACAGTAACAGAGAAAAAATAGAAAGAGGAAAGAAAAAGTAGAGAGGAGGCAGAAAAAGAAAGTTGGCACCCGATATGGATGTTGTTTCTATCTAGAGTACCCTACCATGGCTTCGTGGAAGAGATTATTTCGCCATCCACAGGACAATACATCGTCCAGTACAATATCGCCATCGGCATCCGCCTCGTCCAACCCAGGAGCGACGCCCTCGTCAGCGCAACAACATCCTCAACGGCAACAACCATCTTCAGCATCAGTACAGTCAGAGACCTCTACTCTCCTGGGCAGCAACACTGCTAGTCTAAGTGACGGTGATCGTGTAATGAGTCCCATGGAATTGGGCGGCGATGCAGATGCAGCTGGCACTGAATTGATGCAGCCAAAATCAACACTGAAGCCAGGTTTATTAACCGTCAAAGTATATTCCGCTAAGGATTTGGAGATCCCATTGCCATTGAGAGTCAACAAGCCAATTCTAAACAAATTAGCCAGTCTCGGTCATAACATAGACGAATCACAGCTACAAAACAAAATAGACTTGCTGGATGATTCTCTTGCAGAAGCATCGCAAACAAATCTATCTTATTATTTGCCTTCGACGTTAAGAATATCAAACAATTCAGGTAAAGCCGATGACATCACGCATTATAACTTGGTATACACTGTTGTCGAGGTAGAGAACTCCAGTGAGAGAATCTCCTCAATGGGCAATACCGTCGCCAATGCCAAATTCAACACAGTGACAACGTTCGATATAACGTCGCCAGGCACAGCTTTCATGAACGTCCAAATCTATGCCAGAATTCCTGGCTCTTTGCTAGAATCTAATAAACAGGAAGATCACTTGCTAGGTTCGTTTTCTTACAAGCTAAGTGAGTTCTTAAAAAATCAGCAACTCAATCAGCCAATTAGATTACTTAACCATGCTTGGGTTAACTTGAAGAATCCATACAATGATCAAGATGTTGAAGGTTCACTGAATATAACTCTAGATTTCAAACCTTTGACGAATGAACGCATGCAACTATCAATTGATGATTTCGAACTACTGAAAGTTATTGGAAAAGGATCGTTTGGTAAAGTTATGCAGGTTAGGAAAAAGGACACAGGTAAAATTTATGCATTGAAATCATTAAGGAAGGCACACATTGTTAACAAAATGGAAGTGACACATACGTTGGCAGAAAAATTCGTTTTATCCAAAGTCAATTCACCATTTATTGTTCCATTAAAGTTTGCATTTCAAAGCAATGAAAAATTATACTTGGTTCTATCATTTATAAATGGTGGTGAACTATTTTATCATTTACAAAAAGTTAGAAGGTTTCCACTAATCAGAGCAAAATTTTATATTTGTGAGCTACTTTCAGCGATTGAAACTTTACACAATCTCAATATTGTTTACAGAGATTTAAAACCAGAGAATATTTTACTCGATCATCAGGGACATATAGCACTTTGTGACTTTGGACTCTGTAAGATCAATATGAAAAATGATCAGAAGACTAATACTTTTTGTGGTACACCTGAATATTTAGCTCCTGAATTATTATTATCGAAAGGATACACTAGAGTTGTTGACTTTTGGACAATTGGTGTTTTACTTTATGAGATGATTACAAGTTTACCGCCATTTTATGACGAAGATGTCAACAAAATGTATCAAAAAATTTTGAAGGATCCATTAATTTTTCCTGATTATGTTGATAGTATTACCTGTGATTTGATTTCAAAGTTATTAAATAGAGATCCAGAAAAAAGATTGGGATTCAACGGAGTTGGAGAAATTAAGGAACACTCATTTTTCAAAGATATCGATTGGAAAAAATTGAACAGTAAGGGTTATATACCACCTTACAGGCCACAAGTCAAAGATTCATTAGATATAACCAATATCAGTTCTGAGTTTACAACGGAGAAGCCGCTTGACTCAGTTGTAGACGATTTCTTGAGCGAGAGTGTTCAGAAGCAGTTTGGTGGATGGACTTATGTTGGATCTTTCGGGAAATAATTTGAAACACTTTTGATATTGTCAATAGAACTAAGGTTATTTTAGTGTTGGTATAAATTTAGCGTTATTTTATACTATATATTAAATCTAAAAAAAAAGTTAAATAGTGCTGACTATAAGTCAATTTCAAGATTGTGATTATCTTTGTAAATCCAGAATTGATAAACAATGGCAACATCTTGTACGATTGTACCAGCGGAACCCAAGATCCAACTTAAGTTCAGCTTGATATACTCCATATCAGAGCGGAAAGTAACGATTTGTAATGAATAAGTTATATTTCCAAGCATCGTGAGTAAAAAGAAGAGTAAAGACAACCCTTCCGTTGATTTCAATTTATAATTTTGATAAATTTGTGGTAGTCTTGCAATTAAGTAGAGAGCTGCTGAAACATAGCCAAAGATTTGAGGGCCCAGTTCGGTTTGGGTATCACTTTTAGTGATTTCCATGGACTGAGAGTTTGGAGAGATTAAAGAGCCCACTAACCCAGATAGGACAACAAACCCAATTGGAACAACATATTTGACAAACACAGAGTGGTTTTCAGGTTCATAAATAATATCATCTAAAGTTGAAGAATGTGATTTTCTTCTATCGTTATTGTCTCTTCTATGTGTACTTTGGTAACTAGTGCTGTTGTTACCTAAAAGTAGTTCTTCGTCGTGCGCAATGTGATGGGCCTTTCTCATTTTCCTCTTGTCGTCATAGATGGCTTTGATGTAAAAGTAAAACACTATTGTTAGCAAGTCGCTAAGAAGGAACCAAGCTGCAATGAGAATAACTTCAGGCAAAAGGCCAGCCCAGATGGATCCAATGAAGTTGGCGAGGTCCCCAAGCATCCACGTACCCAAGAAAGAAAGCGAGACACCCTCTACTGTTTTCAATCTCCATTGTTCCACCATTTGCGGAACCATCAACACCAAGTAGCATGCGAATGAAATGGAACCTAATATGGATGACAGCTGCATTCTGAGTGGACTAGGAGGCAAGTGATCTTTAGTGCACTGCAGCACCAATGTAGTCAGCAAGGACAATCCCATGAAATGTGTGTTCAGGAAGAAAAGAATGATATCTTGTTAAGCAAATGATATCTTTCTTATTAGATAAGTTTCGATACCTTGCGCTTCTAGAAAAATTTTCCATACTTGTTCTTCATTCCATATGTCAAGTGAACCGTGTAAGGAAAGAGCGTGCCAGATTCAAGCGTGTCTTAAGAAGAACAACTACGACGAAAGCAAATGTACTGGAGTTATTGATGCGTTGTATGCATGTTGCAAAGAGTTTTATACTATAGAGGGACGAGCAGCTAGATCTTCGTGCTGCCCAACGCCAAAGCTTTTAGAATTCAAAATGGCGCAGAGACTTAAGGAGAAGCTAGACGCTAAACTAATTTAAGGCGGATTTTACAAGAAATGTCAGTTAAGGACAGCGTAGTCAAGACAGAGAAAGTCAAGACACGACAGAGAAGCCGAAAAAAACCAGCTGCCCAAAGGCAGCCTAATATTTATCTAAGACTAACCCACAGCACTATTCAGAAATGTGTACATTGTACTTGCTAAATCGCAACTCTAATGGGCGTCTATTGGTTAAAAATCATTGTTGTAGAAAGAAAAGAGTTATATTGAGCTGACAAAGCCAGTGGAACTTTTAGCGCCTATTTATACAAAAAGCAAAATGCTCAGCACGAGTTAGGGTTTTATACAATCATTTAAGAACGTCTTTGATCATACTCGTGTGGATCCGGTATGAGGGCCTTGAGAGAGGATTCACCAGGAACCCAGAGATCGACACTGGAGGGCGTGACGGCGATTCTGACCTCTTCTTCGAATCTCTGGAGCGCATCGTCCACACTAGCCGGTTCTACGCCGTTTTTGATCAGTTGGTCTCTAAGTATGGCAATGTGAGTCTGCATTTTACCCTGAATAATTATGTCCTTCTTCGTTGTCTCAATAGCAGCCTTGTTAATTTTCTTTTTGTAGCTCTGCATCTGTGTCACCAGCTCTTTTTGGTTCTTTTTCATGACTTTCATCTGTCTCTCGCTTTCATCTAGCCGCTCATACTGGTCGGCCACGAGTATGATCAAGCAAACAGTGATTCCCACATAGGCAAATCCTTTGCTAAAGACTGTCAATAGTTCTTTGTATTTATGTATTGATGAACTGTTTGATGCATTGTTTGATGATGAAAAATGTGTTGGAGGAGCAATTGATGGTGGCTTAGGTACCCTAAGCTTATCCTCTATGATTCTGTCTTGAAAGTGTTCATTCGGCTTTGTTTCATTTTCGTTATACTTCAAATGTTCGTGTAATGTCTTCGGAGGCTCGTTATGACTTATGAAATGAGGCTTCGGTATCTGATTTGACTGGAATCTGATCAATTGCTTTCCAAATTTATTCCCTAGTAATTTGATCATCTCAAGATACTCACTAAACTTGAAGAGCCTTCACTATTATAATACCAAAATATGGAATATTTCTACAGCTTCACTTTTCTCAACTTTTTTTCACTTTCACATTATCTCGCCTCCTGATTGGTTAATACAATGTACTTCTAATTCAATCACTAGTTTAGTTACTAAATTTACTTAAATATAACTGTAGAAATTGCCTTTTATTATATTATAGAAAGAAATTATATTATTTAGTGCTTTCTTGCTGCAGCAATGACACCGTTTAATTCTTCAACCTTAGCCTTGGCTCTCTTTTGAGTACCAAGTCTCTTCTTACAGAACTTCTTGGCTCTCTTTTCACCAGCGTTTCTAAGTAATTCGATGGCTCTTTTTTCGTATGGGGCAAGACCAGCAACTTCCTTGACAATGGATCTGACAAAAGCAGATCTCTTGGTGATAGCACCGTTCTTTCTAGCCTTTGGAGCAACGTCCTTAGCTTCGACCTTGTGGCCCTTGTTCAAACCGAGAATCAAACCTGTATTAATGTTAGTATTGGTTATCTTCAAAGAAGAATTGTTTCCCAGGTGTGTATAAGTCAAGTGCCGAAGAAAATATTTGCCTAGTTTCAGTTTTTCAGTAATATTATTCAAAACTTTTGTTGATGACCAGTAAGATCTTTTCTGATTCCACACATGCTAAATAAATACCAATGTGATGTACTAGATTAACTAAGTAGAGATGGTTTCAATCTTACTATCTTATGTCAATTAGCGATGTCTAAATACTTTCCTATGAACTCAATAATCCTCTCTTTATATCACGTCTTGAAGTAGACATGCCTTGAAGTTTCATTCAACTTTTGTCAATTTCTCTAATTTATTCTAATTTCTTTTCACTTTGCTCTTTCGTTTGTTGCTAGTTAACATCTTTTTTAATAATTCTAAGTACACTCCTACAACCTATTGAATATTACACATACCAGATGCAGCCATTTTTGATTGATATGTATTGAATAGTCTGTGATAGAAAATATCAAAATTTCATTAAGTTTTATTGAAAATTTTTGTCCGAAACTCTTCGCGATGGCTTTTGGAAAATTTACTTTAGATCAATTTGGCTGAGGCGCGAGGGGTGGTTTCCCAATATGGTGTGACTGCTAAAGTATGCTCATTAGCCCTTGATGATAGCTCAATCCTCTAGTATACCTTTAGAAAGAATGATGGATACAGCTGTAATATAATATGAGTTATATTAGGCACTATGTACAAACAGGTTTATAAATATAGTTATTTCAAAATAACATCATTAAGGTCAACATTGAACTTTTCACAAGTCTTCATGATCTCTTCCAAAGATTTATCAGCATATTCATGCTTGAATTCAACAGCTCTCAATGTGTCAACTTTAGATGCCTTTACAACTGGATAAAGTTTCTTTAGCAATTGCCTTTTACCAACTGTTAGCTGAATTTGCTGACCATTAAATGTACCGTTGAAATATGTCTTGACCTCGTTACCACTATCATCCTTGACAATGTCATATGATAATGGTCTCGATGCTCTTTCTTTAGCCTTGATAACGTCGTACTTTAATCTCCACCCAAAAAGTCCCAGTTCTTTAACTCTTGCTGGCTTTTCCTTTGTCAAATAATTGTCTAGTCCTCCCTCTTTAGTGATTGTTTTGAGAACTCTTGTTGTCATCCTCATCTTGATCAGTTTGTTCAATGAATCTGACCAGATCCTCTTGGTAATGACATTTGGCAACCACGTTCTTCTTGACTTATTCCTCATTTCTGAAATTTGATTACCGAATCCAATCACCTGGCCTCCAAAAAGACCGTGGTCACCTCTTTTAAATATTCTGGCTTCCCCATATGGATACACTGGATATTGTTTTCCTTTGGATGGTATATATAAACCAATTGGAACTTTGTCTCCAACTTGGTAATCAGGAACTTTCTTCAATTGTCTATTAACAACACTCTTATATGCTCTAGCTTCACAGTTTTTACTGGAACTAAATGCCCTGATAAAATAGCTATTAAATCTTTCGAACACCATCGTCTTTCCTGATCTTACTGATGTGCTGGTGTTACTTTTTAATGTAGGTCCCACACGCCCTTAAGTTAAACCACGTATTTTCTATTTAGCAAATTAAAAATTAAAACTACACAAATCGCGTGCACATATGTTTAAGACGTTGTGCCCATGCTCATGATGGATGTATTTGATAAAAAGACAGTGGTTATATTGATCAGAGCTACTCACTAAACAGTCATATGTGTTATATTGATAGTTGAACAACTAAAAAAAATAATATACTAAATCACCAAAACTTTCCAGTTCCCTTCAAGTGAAACATTGATTTACCTGAAGTTACACTATTCCGATGCTGCTGTTGTTGTTGCTTCAAAATGATATTTTCCTTTTCTAAGCTAGCTAATTCTTCCTCTAGTTTCATGTTTTCTTCCATGACTTGTAAATTGCGCTCCATTGCCTTGTGAATTTCAAGGTCAATACCTTCAGAGATTGGTCCTGAAAAGTCAACCTGTACGTCGCCTTCTGATTGGAAACTGGTTAATCTGTTGGTGAGCTCTTCAATCTGCGCATTTAGGGTATTATTCTCGTCTTCCAGTGCACCGATCTTCATCTTACCGTTGATCATTTCGTTCGCAATCTCAATGTGTTCCTTATTCAAAATTGCATATGCGGTCTCCACTTCCCTTATTTGCCTGGTTAGTTGGCCATTCTTCAGTCTCAGATCTTCGACTTCGTTGTTTCTTTCACTTTCTATGCTTTCAATTTTTTCCAATTCAACACGGTATTTGTGTAGCTTTACTGTTGATATTTCAACTTTTAGTGCATCCCTGACAAATTTATCTATTTCATAAAGTCCATTTTCGTTCAAATAGCATTGGAATATCTTTTCTTTAAGATAGTCAATTAAGGATTCAAACTTTAAAGTCAACAATGTATCCCTGTTTAACGTCAAAAGATTTAAGGAAAATTGTAGTATTGATTCTAAACCCTCAGCAATGACAACATCAAAAATCCGTAACACTAGCTCAAGTGGGAACTTGTAACCAAATAACGTCAAAAACCATTGTGTGGCATACATTGATGACTTCACGCCCTCTCTTTTAAAATGGTACGCCAACTCAGGAAGATGGTCCTCTATCAATCTGTCTAGCTGGTACATTCTCAGTCGTAACCCAGGCATATCCGGCAAATAAAAATCCCTAAACCCATAGGTAAACATCAATTTAACTAACAGACAAAATGCTTCACTTGGTTCCATGTTTATTAACATCGGTGCTGTAAAAAATGCCATTCCTTGAGTATATCCAACTTCTTCGTCAAACAAACTGTATGCTTTAATTATTTGATATAAATCTTCTATTTGGGTTTTTAATGAACATGTAACAAAACTGGTTCTAGCAAGATCCCTTCTAATTTGCTTTTCGTATTCATTTCGTTCATTCTTTGATTGAATAAAAAAATCTTCAATTTTAGCAGACTTAGAACCACAAACAATTTGCCAAATCATCCCCCTTAGTTCCTGTGGAATACCATCACTGATATGATGAATCAAATCAGTACCCTGTTCATTAACAATAGTTGAATAATCATTAACTACTCCTGACCAAAATTCCCAATCTATTCTATTGATCAACTCTTCGTTGTGTGTGTATTCAACCCCTGCTTTGACCTCATGAAAGGTTTTCTTCAATGTTTCGTTTCCCGTTTTTAAGGATTCTTGATCCTTTGGCGTCTCTAAAGACAACAAAACTTGATTTTCTTCAAGTCGAGAAGAAATCAAGCTATCCTTTCCAGATTTGTTTAGTTTCTTCAACATCTCTTGAAACTTCTCTTCGTCTGCTGTGCCCTTAGAAATTTCAATCCATTTTTGTTTAGCTGTTAATTTCTTTGTTAATAAAGGCTTCCCTTGTGATGGTTGATCACCTTTCACATCGACTGTTGAATCAACTGACGTCATATCATCAAGAGAAAGATCTTTAGTTTGAACTCTTTTAAGATTGCTGTCAATAGGTTCGGTATTTGTTTTAATCGAGCCAGATGAAGAGGTGCTTAACACATTCAAATTCAATCCATTGCTTTTTTTAATCTCGTTCAAGGTAGATGTTGAGCTAAAAAGTGAAGTTTTTGAAGGAATATCTTTGGCTATAAGAACTTCATCACAGACCTCAATCTTCTTATCATTTTCTAAGTTTGACTCGAAGTTTTCTTTGGAATTGCTGACAACCTCGTCTTGTTTGTCTTCAGTTTTCAATTCATCGACGGGATTATTTGTAATAGTTAGTGTATTAACACCAGTTTCTGCTGCTTCGTGTTCAATATTTTCGGCCTCGCCTGTTGCTCCAATGTTCTCAACTGCATTAGCTTCAGAATCAACAAGATCATCATTTTCACGTACACTATTTACAGCTTCGATACTTTTATCACCTTCGTGATCTTTTTCATTGCTCGTGGATCCCACATCTTGCAATTCAGATTCAATGTATGCCGCATTTTCAAGCTCTTCTGTCATGGTTTCTAATATGTTCAATGACGCTGTGCTGTAAAACGTTACCCCACGATAGACTCGTCGCCTTTCGTTAATAAAGAAGAAAGCGCTACTTGATGTCGCGGTCAGGTACAAATTACATAAGCTCTGATAAGTAGTAACGAATAAACCTATAAAATAAAAGCATCTATGTGTGTGTACAATATACCATAATTACAACAGAAATGGATTATATGACTCAACTAATCATAAAAACTGGAGCCGTAAAACCTTACAGGCCCAAAAGAAAACAAAAAAAGAATAGTGGCACTATTTTGAAGTTAGACTATAATCACCTCTTCGAAATAGTTATCTGACATTGATAGGATGGAATGGTCCCGTTCAGAACCATCTATTGAACTAAAGCTATCTCCAGCTGATAAAACAGATTCAAAGGAGTCTGTCCTAGACATGAGGTCCTGATCGGAGAAATTTTCATTGGACGACATCTTTTCGTTCATTTTATAAACTACACCAGTAGTGATACCGTGATCCAGAAGCATCAATTCCATTTTGGGCACTTCACAATTAGGACAGTAAAATCGCAAACGGCCGTTGGAACATTTGAATGACGTCGATCCAATGTTTTCACGGAACAAAGAAATGTCCGAAATTACTCTTCTTTGGTACTCCAAAGCAGACTCAAGTCTGTTTTCAAACTCCTTAGACAAATCCTCATCAAACAGACCACTTGCTGGCAATAAATCTTCTACTGAAGCTGTATTGATGTTAAATTCAATAAATGAACCACATTCATGAACAAAATCATCGTTCGAAAGCTTTGCTGCTAAATTCATGTCTTCGTTGGCGTGCATCTCATTAGTGTTGTAGTTACCAACTTGCACTTTAGTCATCAAGCAGTCCGCCGTTAATTGGCCACCTTTTAACACAAAAGTTCTGATCCCTTGTGAGAGGTTTTGGACCGCCTGTGCTGATGAAGAGCCGAAAGTCGAATACATTCTAGCGTTATGATGAACAAAATGCTTGTACATGCTAGATCCAGCTCCGCCCCTAATTGTGACCCTAGTTGCCACTCTGAAGGGCTGGACTTGGTATATTGCGTTTTTGAAGGTATTAGTCAAAGGTTGCCTTCTATAAAGCGATTGTAAACTTTTGACATTTATTGACGTTGACTCAAAGGTGCTAGTGAAAAACCTAGGTGTAGATGTTGAAAACTGTCTTCTGCCAACGCGTCCACTCAGTGGATGCTGTGGCGCTCCACGATGAACTGGTACTCTGACAGGTGATCTTTGTAGATTCCTTTCAAGCTGTGCCTCTCTTAATAGCTCACCAAGCTCTTCAAGAGATTGCTTGAAGCCCTTTGCCGCCTTTCGTGAGACTGATATGATCTCTCCCAATGCTCTAGGTATCATTCTTGATCGCTCTAAGAAGAAAAAGATAAGACTCCTAATTTCAAAAAATGTTTCCGATTTCTCCGCCCCTTGGACTCGTCACAATATGCTAAGCTATGATTCAAACTAAATGTTTTTGTATTTTTTATATATTTAGATAGTAATTAGTAGAAAGCGAAATACAAAATTGAAAGATATCAAGGGATGTCTGATAGCTAGTATCGACTAATTTTTTGTGCTTTAGACAACTTCTGGTTGGTTGCTAACTGGCGCTGCTTCAGTTGATTTCAATGCAGAGGAGTCTTGAACTCTGTTGTTCTTCTTAGGAACTCTTGCCAACCAGTAGAATAGGAAAGCGAAAAGAACATTGATCGCAATATAGCAAATAAAAATACCCCAATCTCTCCAACGGTTACTGTAACTAATGTGGATGGCGGCAAGGAAAGCATTTGTGTTAGAACCAGTACAGAACGAACACATATCAGATGTGGTTTCGGTTCCTAGATATCCACCATTTGTACCAATAAAGTCAGAAAGGAAGGACGCACAAGATTGGCCTTCTGGAGGAGGAAATTTAACAAACTCCTTTGGAGAACATTTGAGGGTAGCATTACCAACACCAGCACTTAACATAGACGAAATCCAATAAGTGAATGGACTCGCTCTGTACATAAAAGACCAAAAACCAGTTGGATAGTATAGAACACCACAGAAATTTAAACTCATTGTAAACAACAATTGTGAGATGTTGGCACCATTTTGTTCTTCCTCCATACCAGCAATACACATCAAACCAAGAGTTGATGCATAATTGTAAAATGCAATCAAAAGTAACCATGTTAAAGCACCACGCTCTGCAACAGTATTGGTTTCTGATGCATTATTATATAAACCGACAGGATAATACCAGCAGAAATATGCAATTGTACCACAAAGTAGATTCCATGGTATTTCAGCTGTCAGTTGAGCAGAGATGAATGGGAACCAAGAAAAAGTCTTTGATGGTCTTTCACGAACTTCGTAAATTGAACGTTGAAGCATGTACATAGGTAACATTTGTTGAACCAAATTAAGCAACATAACGGAAAGCATAAAAACACTCAACATTTGGTTTTGTAAACCTTGTAGAGAAGTGCCTGCGTTGTAGAAAGAAAACCCATTGAAAAGAGAACAACAAACAGTAAGCATTACTTTATTCCAAATGTAAGCTGGAGTTCTATAGTATTGCTGGAAAACACGCTTAGTAACTTCAAAGTATTGATTCCAAATAGTGGATGCGTATTCCCTTTTAGCGTCAACGGATTGATCGAGAGGCTTTTCTACGAGAGTAGCTTCCATCCTTTCTAATTCATCTCTAACAGATTGCCTTTCGTCAGAGGACATCCAAACCTCATAGTAATCTTGGTTCGCATGAGAACCAGGAGCAGCACCAATAACTTCCAACATCCATTCAGCAGGATTGGCTTGTGGTGGGCATTTAGGAGCACCGTGTGCCTCGAAATATTTGATTAGCGTTTCACAGCCTTCACCTAAGTCACCAAAGTAGACAGTTCTACCACCTCTAGCCAAGAACAACAAACGATCGAACTCTTTCAACAAAAGAGCAGATGGTTGATGGATAGTACACAAAATAGCTTGGCCTCCATCTGCAAGCTTACGCATCAACTGGCAAACAGACCAAGCAGTTTGGGAATCTAAACCAGACGTCGGTTCATCCAAGAATAATAATAGCTTTGGTTTGGCCGCTAATTCAACACCAATAGTTAACCTCTTTCTTTGTTCAACATTCAAACCTTGACCGGAAACACCAACGATGGCATCTGCATATGCATCCATATCTAATATTTTGATAATGTTTTCAACATACGCATTCTTTTCTTCAACAGAAGTCTCTCTTGGTTGTCTCAAATGAGCAGAAAACCGTAAGGCTTCTCTAACAGTCGAAGATTGTAAATGCAAATCTTGCTGCTGAACGTAACCAGTGGATCTTTGGAAAGACTGATCTCTCAAACGACCATTAACAAACATAGAACCAGAAATGACACCAGTAGTAACTCTATTGGCCAAGACATCCAAAAGGGTAGTTTTACCAGCACCTGAAGCACCCATTAAAGCAGTCAAGGTACCGGGTTTAACCCAACCATCAACATGGTTCAAAATTCTTCTTGTCTCATCCTTAATTTGAACTTCATAGCAAACATCCTTCCAATGGAAGATATCTTCACCAGCAACAAGAGCACTTAAATCACCATCATCTTGATCCTCGCTATTATGTTCATAAACCCCAACAGCCTTTTCTTTTGAATCAACGGCATTTTCAATATCTTCACCCGCCAATTTCTTTTGCTTTTTCATCTTCCTCAAAGTAGATTGTTGGAACACAATAATTTCACCTTTTTGCATCGCACCTTTGTTGAGTTCAACTAAGGCAAGATAAACACCAAGGAAGAAAAGGATAAATCCAATAACGATACCAAAGTTTCTCCATTTATGAGTATTCTTGTAACGATAAGCCTCGTAGAGGTAATCAGATCCATTAACATACTCATTACCATAAACTGAAGAGACCACACTACAGACCTTGTTGGAAAGAGGGACATCGGGATAATTCGGAACAAAAGCAGAACATTTGAACTCCTGACCAGAAAATTCATTAGTCATAAGTGCTTCAAAAATATAGGCCACAGGATCAAGGTAGTTGATCCAACGGGACCAGCCATGCATTGACGGAGTTGGAAGAGCAAAACCAGTGTAAATCACTAGACCTGTTAAAAAGATGGAAGCTGGAGGCATTGTTTCTTCCAATGACGAAAAACAAGAACCAATGGAACGGAAAATGTGAGACATTACCAAAGTTGCACAAAAATTCATCAAGATGAAGAAAAAAAACCTACCAGGTTCACGCCTAAAATTGACCATAAAATAGTATATCAAATTAAAGCCAAGACAGGTAACAATCTTGGCAGGCAATTCAGTGATAATAGAGGCAAAAGCATCTGCAGATGGATGGTACAAAGCAAAACGTTTGTGTTTTTCGACAATTAATCTAGATTCAAACAAAGACATAATCTCCAACATTGAGGAAAAGGCATTGAACAACACAGCAAAAAACATAGCAGCAGAACGGTAATAGAAGTTACCAGTAGTAGGTGATAGATTGTAGAATAAAGAGGAAATAATTAAAGCCATGATAATATTTGATAAAACCGAAAACAACATGATCGATGGATCACCCCTAATTCTCCAAACATTTCTTTTAGCAACAGATTTGATTTGCATCCAATAGGATACACGATAAGAAGATGAAGGACGAGTATGGGCTGATTGTTTAGCAATATGCGCCGCACTATATAATTCCTTGGTATTCTTTTCTGCACATTCAGACACATAATTATCAATATCAGCTACGAGCTCTGCGTACTCTTTGGAATTTTTCCAGTAAGCTTCAAATTCCTTAGGAGTTTTTGGAACCTTATCTTCCCATCCTGCTTTAGGAACTCTTTCAGCAGGTGCAGTGATAGAAGTCAAGAAATCAGCAGTGGTTTGACGCTCAGGACATGCATAACCCATATCTTCAAAGAATTTTTTGGCCTTACGTGCGGAACCAAAGTAAATTTGATAACCCTCATAAAGAAGAACGACATTATCAAAAAGATCGTACGCATCTTGAGAACATTGATAAATGGCAATAAGAGGAGTAATGTCTAAAATTTCAGCAGATGTCTTTAAAGCTCTAACGAATTCTAATGCAGTTGCGGAATCCAAACCTCTGGTGGCATTATCCCAACATTGAATATTAGAACCACATAAAGAAACTTCTGCAATAGAAACTCTCTTTCTTTCACCACCAGAAACACCTCTGATATAATCGTTACCAACCTTGGTGTTATATGTATGAGACAAACCATATGTTGCCATATAAACCGCAGCCATATGATTAGCGTACTCTTCTCTTGAAACACCTGGTATTCTATTCTGAGGAGTTCTCAAACCAGCGACGAATTCCAAGGTTTGACCAACAGTCAAGTGTGGGAAATGGTTATCCAACTCAGCAGAAAACACCACTTCACCTCTGAAGTGCTTATCAATGTCATCTGGTGTTAAGCCATCATAACTACGAAAAGAATCCTTAGAAATATCAAAACCGTAAGTTTGTGTGGCAACAGTTTTCAAAAAAGTGGAACAACCGGCACCAGGTCTACCTAACACAACTGTTAAAGTAGAAGGTTTAATAAGACCATCCATTGACTTCAAAATTTCGAATTTTCTACTTTTATCATTTTTCTTAAAATTATCGAAATAAAAATCTCTGGCCTTTTTAAACAAATAGTTGTCAACAGTCGCTTGATAATCTGAATCAGATGAAACACCTTCAGCAATAAGATTCTTATACGCGAACCCCAAAGAGGTTGGCTTAAAAAAGTCAACATCGCCTTCAATAAGCTTTCTGATGTTTTTAACCCAAAATTTGGATTCAAACTGGTCACTACTTGGATCTAATCTAGGATCGACAGCACTGACTGGATCAATGCCAGGAACTTGAGACATACTAGTCATAGTTCTTAGTAATCCACCAGGTTCGTAACCGCTTGTAATCTCTTCACCCTCATCATGGGATTTATTCTCAGTAAGCTTTCTAGCAAGGTTCCTGATGTTCTCATCCGCAGAATAATTGAAACCAGCATAAGAATGGGTTTCAGCTGCGTAATCTTCATCAGAACCGGAATCCTTACCAACAGATATTGATTCCATAGTCATACTGAACTGTTTGTTATGATTTTCTTCTATCACAAAATTTTTTTGATGGGAAAGAACCCCTCTTTTATTTGATTCCGCATTATGGCCATGTATCGGAAATAACCTTTATTCAAACATAAGCTTTTCAAACCTGATATAGAATTCGGATGTTTAAGATATCACCATTGTAACATTGATAAAATTCCAAGGATTAATTCTATGTATTGCCGGTTGTCTTCCCAAACAACCGGATAGATTTAATGATCAAATACTTCATTTCTATTTAGAAAAAAATACCTGGATTTAACGTGGAGTTTATTTCCATGTTTGCCGTTATTTACGCTGGAAAGTTATTGTTCCTTGTAATAAAACTGCAATGGCTTTTAGCTAGAGAAATATTAAGTATATTTTCCAATTAAGTAAAGCATGGCAGTTGTAATGATAGCAGTGTAAAATCTAACTTTGATTTCCTTTCCCTTGGCATTGTAGGTATGACAACGTAAGTTTTGTTTAGTTTGTTCAAGCTCCAACTTAATGAATGAATTTTCCCTCTTTAAAGTTTCATTCTCTCTCATAATTTTTTGCTTTTTACTTTTGAAACTACCATCTTGGTCCAATATGTCAGCGTAAGAGCGTTTGGCACTTCGGATATTTTTTGAGGATTTTGCGCCTAAGACCATCTTAAATCCGCTATTTTTGTTTGCGCCCTTACTTAATTTAGACACAGCACCACAGGACTGGTGTGGGAATAGACTTGAGGGCACTAAGCCACAGTTAGTGGGCAAGATAGTGGATTGACTAGATTGTTGTCTACTATTAAAGCTATTGCTGCCTTCGTACAAAGTTTTGTTCTGTTTAGTATTGGCTTCATGTGAAATCTTGTTCAGACACATTTCTAAAACTATTTCGTTGCCAATATTGTTTAGTTCTGGTGACAATGTGTAGTCAATGCTCAAATTTATGTTGGAGCAGCTGCTAATGACTTTATAAGTGTCAAAATCTTCGCATAACTCCAGGAATGACGTCTCAATGTCTTCTTTTGGTAAATGTGGATTCAGTTCAAAACCATTAACAGTCTTGGCAATGAGCTGAGTCCTGTAGTCACTTAAAATCCTTATCCAAAATCTGCACTTGCTACGCAACTGCTTCACATCACACGATTTCAAGTTGGTTCCACTGGTACTGGCCTCATCTCTGAAATCAGAGACCAAACAAAGACCAAGCATGTCATAACTTTGAAGCGTTGCCACCTGATTCGCAGTTATCACACTGAATTCATCACGATACCAACTATAATGAATGAGGCCATGCCTTGATGCATTGAACAACACCAATCTATCTCTCTGTTCATCCATCAAGTAAACTCCCAAATGCGTGGCACTGAGTGCCCTATCATGGTAGTATAAGGTATGATGAGCATTAAAACGGCCCTTGGATTCAGAACTTCGGCCAATCACAACATTTGGTGTTTTGTGCAGGGCGTTGGAAAACTCTGTGCAGTCTTTAAGGTCAATCACACGTAGCTGCTTGTTGTTTGCTGTCATATTGGATTATCTAGTCACTTATTTTGTGGATCTGCGATGTGGCAACACCTGATAAGAATTTTTACATACAATAAAATATTTTAAATTTAGCTTATCAAATCAAATTATATGCTCAGCTTCTCGTATTGTATAATTGCAGACTAAAACTTTGAAACCCTTCCCAAAGTGCTGCAAATGACACTGGTTGTAAATAGTATTTGATACAAATAAATTTGTTTCCTGTTAGTGGGAACCCGTCAAGGCTCTCTAGCTGCTGTCTTTTACCGGCGTATTTTATTATCAACCGTGGATCTTTATATTCGGACACATAGTTTTGTGGTGAATAGAGAAAGTCTGATTCTATGGCAACACCAAACTTTGCAGAAAGTTGATTACCTATACACTCTTTAATGCCACTTTTTTCATTTACGTGCCTCCCAGAAATCAAAAACACTGTTAAATGTGTGGAAAATAGGTTAGTGTCATGCTGGTGAAGAACAGTTTCACCATCAAAGGAAGATATAGCAGTTTGGGGTGAAGGGCTAACTGGTTTGATCAGTACATCATCTAAAGATGTAGTGGTATTGTGATCCAATGCAACTATGCTTTCGCCACTATCTAAATCAACGATTTTGACATAATCATTTGCGTTGTATTTGGCCTTAGTTAAATTTCGGATCTCTTCTTGTACCAAATTGGCAAGTTGGTGTATACTTTCCCATCCATAACCAGTTCTTTCGTAAAGGGTAACCATTCTGACATTTGAGCATGCACTCCATGCAATGACTTTCGCAGACTCGTAGAGTATTCTCACAGTTTCTGCTGCCTTGTGGGTATGGTGAGCTGTTGCCCACTCTGCTCTAAGCGTCATTGCTTTAGCGACCTCTTGTTTTTCGGGAATTATTAGTTTCTTTTCCGCATCCAAATACGGAGTTGGTATCTCTGGAGGTTGTCTGATGGCCAGAACGTTCATTTCCAGAATAAAAGCACAGTGATAAGGCACAATAGAGTTACCCAAGGATTTACGTATAATCATCCTACTTCTTGGATGTGTCACCTTTTTTAGTGACTGACTCGTGGCATAGTTACCAACAAGAAAACGTATATTTCTGAAGTTTGTAGGAAAGTTTCTGATTATTTGAGCTTTAGAACTTTTCTTGTATGTTAGGTCGGTTTCAGTTTTTGTTTCTACTAGTGAAACATTTTCAGAAACAAGTGGCATAAGGGTAATGATAAACCAAAAGAACGAGGGGAAAACGCCTATTGAATCACTCCAAGCTCTCGATCCCTGAAGATACCACTCATAAATCATGAACAGAACTCCTAAAAGGTGTCTATAGGTTGCAAAAATGTAACCAGAGATGACCCCAGAGTCTTTAATCAAAAGTCGGTTGGATACTGGTAGATTCAGCATTGTTGCAGGGTGAACATTTTGCAATGAACCCAGCTCTTCGCCATATATATTCCCTGACGCATAGATGATGTCTTTATATGAGAATTTGGGTAAGAGAATCGAACTCTGAACAGAATTTGTAGGTGATACCAGCTCTCCAACTTCAGAGGTGCCGTAAATATTCATTGAGTAAGGAAAAGAAGTATGGTTGCAAGAGTGAAATGGTTGCCTTTTTCGCTGAGCATCTTATCAACATATTCATTCTCCTATTACAGAAGTTTCAATAAATTTTCTTGGTTTTTTAATCAATACAAGAATGGTATAGAGCTACAAAAAAAGTTATGCCTTGATCAACTCCTTAATCTTGGATTCGCCAAGAGCTTGAAGATCGGAGTTACCACCGATGTGCTTACCCTTAATGTAAATATTTGGAACGGTTCTTTGGCCGGAGATTTGTGCAAGAGCCTGTTGAATCTCATCACCATCATCTAAGGTATCAAGTTCTAAAATGTAAGCATCTGGTGCAGCCTTTTCGAGAAGACGTTTAGCTGCGGAACAGTATGGACAGTAGGTCTTTGAAGCAACGAAGACTTCGTTTTTGTTGATAAGATCCTTGATGTGGGCAACAGTTTCAGCAGACATAACACGTGTTGTTTGTGAGAAGTAACGTTTAACTACGGAAAACACTTTGAAGGAAAGGAACAGGCCAGCAAGTATCAACAAGGCCGACATGCCAAACTTATATCTTTTTGAATTTCTGTTGGCGAGTGCGCCACAGCTAGAAATATAAGATTACAGGATTACAAAGTCCGGGTAACGATTCATGCTCAGCATATTGTTTCACAAAGAAAATTGATATACAATATACAATAAAAGTCACTAGAACAGTCCACTCTTCTTCAAGTTTTGCTGAATCACCATATCTGTAACTGCAGTAAGGATAAATTTCATTGATTGTGTGTCAGTTGCACATGTTCTATGTACATAAATAGGCCTTTTGGATTTGTTCAAACTTAGAAAAAGGCTCTCAAAATATTGTAAAACATCCTCTACGTCGTTGCTTTTGCCATTGTAGTCAGGAAAATATTTTCGTAAAGGTGACTTTCTAACTTTTTCCTTCAATAAGTCAACCTTGTTCAAAAACAAAATAAACGGAGTATTTGCAAACCACTTAGAGTTCACTATCGAATCAAAAAGAATAATCGCCTCATGCATTCGGTTAACGCGTTCGTCTTCAAATAGCATTTGGTCGTATTCGGAAACAGCCAAGACGAAGCAGGCACACGTAATATCTTGAAAACAATGAATCCATTTCTTTCGTTCAGACCGTTGTCCGCCGGCATCAAATATTTTAAACTTAATTCCGTTGATATTGAACTTTGTCTCAGTGATACCCGTAGTTTTAATCCTTCCCTTCAAAATATCTTCGTCCGTACATATATAGTTTTCATCAGCATAGTCTGATGCCTTTTCAAAAAAGTATGGAGCTGAGGGCTCAAATTGAAATAGATTAGATTTGGCGACGCACTGTTTAATCCCTTTATCAAACTTCCAAAGCGCTGTTATTGCTTCAGCAACATCCACGGTTGAAGACACTGCAACTTCTTTCATATTGCTAGAAGTGGTTGAATCATCAAGATAATCTTTTAACAAGAGGTCGTCACCTTCCTTTGACTCATCTAAACTTGAGCTAAACTCATCATCTGTTAACAATCGTCCTTCCATCCATCCAGCATTTGCTTTACCGCCGTCACTACCGATACTAAATTTTCTACTTTTGTTCTTGATACTCTTTTCACTGTATTTACGCAAATGCTCCTTCAAAAAAGGAGTACCGCCTGCGGCAAAGGTATCTATATCACTTAGTGGTTTGTAATTGAGAATTTTGCTTTTATAATGGTAAAGGTCCGACGATGGGTCGTCAGAATCCAAGCTGATCTTCAGATTTCTGGATTGAATAATTAAATTCTGCATACTGGCAACACAGTCAGCCCAGATTATGTTTTTATACTGAATTCTTTCTTGAATTGAAAATCCGTTCTTATGTAAAACCCGCATTTGTTTGAGAACAGTTGACTTACCAGATTCGCCAGCACCTAAAAGTAACATTTTAACTTGATTTTTATTATTTGACTTTCTTTGTTGCATAATCTTATCTAGTTTAATGTTTTGTATCTTTTCGATGTGAGAGAGGTTTGCACCTGAGCTTTTTGCTTCTTCTTGTATTCTACTAAACCGTTTTTCATCTGTTTGCTCTAACTTACTTGGAAAACAACCCATGATTCTTCAATTTTCTGATAAATTTACTTCTGGAGCTAAACAGTACGATAACACCTATTGATTATGTATTAAAATAGGCCTTTGTTAATATTTCAATACCAGTGTTAAAACACAGAGTGTTGAGCGGAAGGCAGGAGTATATTTTAGTTGATATGCTGACCAGCACTAGATTCTAATTTCGTTTCTACACATAACTGGTCGTGTTTCATGTTCGGCACAGCCAAAATTATGAAACACTATTATTTCTGTAAATTCACTCGTTAATATTTATTGTCAAGAAATATTGTAACGACCGTAATGTACTACATGACTTCACACTTACATATGGTAAATGACATTTTCTCAAGCCTCAAACAAGTAAAAAAGTTTAGCTTTAGAAACTAAAACAGCATATTTGTGCACTGAATTCACCTACCAAAGCCATAATTCTAGTCTGAAAAACGTTTTCTGTCTGCAGATTTTGAACTTTGGATGAAACATTGGTGTTTCAGAATCAAAAATCTCATGTGCTGCTCAGCATAAACTTGCTAGTACTATGTTATATACGTATTATAAAATTAAAATTAGAGAGCATTCTTTCTGCATTATTTTCATGACAGACAACTACCTGTCATAGTGTTTGTAATATTATCACCACTTTGACGTTAATATCAATTTAATGAAGGTATTCACAACTAGCCTTTGTCGGTGTTTTTTTCTCCTCAGCTGTGCTATTAAAGGCAGTAATAATTGACTAAATGTAAGAACACCTCAGGTTGGTTTCCACAGAAAGCTTACTGGGTTTATTTTCAGTTGTTTTAACTTTATATGTTAGTAGTATTAATCCGCTGGAGCATACCCGTAAATGTAGTTGATTGCTGGTTTGGTCTTCACCAATTTCAAACTTCGTGGCAAAGGTACTTGTGTAATCAGCTTTACCAATATTATTGAATTTTTTACGTCGTAATAGCTGATGCTGGCTTCTGGAATATTGCTTAAGCTTGGCCCCCCATCTTTTTATCTTACAGCTTAAAAGTGTACGCTTTTTATTGGTCCATACGTGATTGAGTTTGCTCAATAATCTCACTTGTACTTGCGGTTGATCCAAAATCACCTTTGGTTGCTGTTTTAGGACATCCGGACATTTCCGCACATTATCCTTTGGATTTTCTGTGAAAAGCTTGCTTGCTTTTTTTTTATCAGAAATACCAGACATATTACCTCTAAAAGCCTTATCAAACACAGCACTCCGGCTGTAACAAAGAGATTTATTATTATTTTTTTTTAATACTCTTTTTGAATCAGTTTGTTGTATTTCTGAATTTTTCTCTTCAGATGTAGACCTATCTTGGTAAATTTCAAAAGGCTGATACTTCTCGTCTCGCTCATCCTTGCCTTTAGTACTAAATGTGCTAAACAAACTTTTGGTTTCATTTTTAGACTTAGTATTAGCTTCATCATTCTGAGTGAACCTGTTACGCATGCAACTTTTGTCAAGCTTCATATTGTTGTAAAAGTTTTCTGTCAACAGATTGAGCGAGTTAAATAAACACTCATCTATATTCTCTTTGACTGCTTCTAAATCGTTTATCTGACTTTCAACATGATCTTGCCGGTAAAATGATGCATTTAATCTAGAATTACAATGCTGTTTTTCAATTGGCTCATGAAACAACGAACTCAATATTTTTGAGCTTTCAGCACTATGGCTACAACTTTTAATTAAGAACGACTCAAAAGCCAGGAAAGAAGCGTTTTCGGTAATATTTTGAAGACAATTAATTTGACTTTTTGAACCACCAGAATCATTAATAGTTGTTTTTCTTGTAAAATAAACAAATGAACTTTCGTCACTTGTGTTGTTTGTTTCTACAAGGCTGTCTAATACAGCCCCAGCATTTGTTTCTGGAAGCAGTATTGATGGTGTTCTTTGATTCTTTATTCTCACAGCAATATAGGATACGCTTTTATTTTTGTTGGTAGTACTTTGATCAGAATATTTCAAACTCAAAACCAAATCGTGTTTGTGTCGGCTGTCTGTGTAACAATCTTCATCAATTCTATGATGATTTATCTCTTCCATTTGTTTTTTTCTGGTGTTTCTGACTGAAAGATGTTCTGAAATAATTTCATGTTTTGAGGTTTCTGCATTTGTTAAATAGTCACTTTTATGTACATGACTTTTAGGCGAGAAAGAAAGAATAGGTCTCATTTTTGATTCATAAATAATTTCAGTATCTGCATTACTGTCAAATCGAATGTTGTTCCACCATTGATAAAATTTTACTTTGGCGTTATGAAGCTTTTGATTCATTAAATTGGACTTTCCCAACGGGAACTCCTCAACATTCTGCATAATAGGTTACACCTGTAACTTAATAGGCGAATTTAGCGATAGCAATTATATAATTGTAACGTAATAACTGGTTTATTATAAAAATTAACGTACTAGAAAAAGGCAAAGAACCCTTTAATTTAGTTAATTTCTTTGGGTACTTCTCTGCTTTACATCTTCTGTTTGTATTTTATTCATATTTACCATGACATTTCATATATAGAATGGATACAACTCAATTTATATGAAGCAAACATAATTTGACTAATGTACATTTGCAGAATATTCTACAAAATCTTTCCAGTGACCAACTGCTGGAAGCTTTTATCCAAAAGTTCCTTCAAACTTTTGTAACTGATTATCATGCAATTCATCTCATCAGGACTAACTAATAAGATCTTCTCATCGACACCAGCATCTAATTTATTAAGGCAGTCAATAACATGCGTTAAATCAATTCGAGGTAATCCATTCTCATATTGATGAAATACATAATCTTTGAACAAACGAATTGGATATCTATCACCTATTTCAGACCACGACTTTTCTTTCACTAACTCTGGTCTTTCTGAAATGAAATCTAATTTGGCGAATAATCTGACAAGTCTTGCATTTTCCAATTCCCTTGTTAATTGGGCCTCCATAAAATCCGTCCTATTTTGTAATCCGTTTGATAATCTAAGAATTTCTGGTGCAATCACTTCTGTTAGCCTTTCTAAAGTGGATTCTTCCTCAAACATATATGCAAGTGTGCTTTTCAGCTTTGATGTATAATGGAGCTGTTCAATCACGATTTTAGGCTCATCTACTTCAGGTATTGTCGGCAAAGTGGCTTTGGCCAAACTGTAAATTATTCTACCTAAGTGAAGTATATCTGGAGTTTCCTCATCTTCAAGATCTTTCAAAGCTCCATTTTCAGCAGCCTGATATTTCTTGATGTCGGCTAGAATGGTTTTTAGTCCAATGTCGGCTACTCTGATCCTACCTTTATTTGTGACTAGAATTTTTGACCAACTAAAAGGACCCAATTTCAAATTGACTTTATAAGCTTCGGTGATAGCGTTGAGCAACTGAAACATATAGTTCCAAAGGCAATCTTCAGTGATCAATTCTGGTTTGTTACCAAAATGGAATTCCAGTAATGAATAGGATAATGGATAATAATCATATATCAAAATCAAAGAATTATCACCAAACGCTCTTGTTGTAAAAACCTCATGAAGTTTGATAACATTTGCACAATCCAAGTTTTTCCAAATTTTCATTTTCTTAATAATTGTATTTGATGAAATAGGAACATTTTGCAATCTTCTCATACAATACAAGGAGCCATCAGTATTTGATAAGCACTTATAAACCATTGATGGGTATCCATAACTTGACCCTGAAAGACATTGTCTATCAATTGGATATAATGAATGATACTGGTTAACATGAAGAGGTAAATCTAATTGGTTATTACTAACAGATTTCAAACTTTCTTCGTTTCTCAATTGCAATTCATTCCTAAACTCTCTATCAATAAATAAGTCATCAACAGTTCTTTCATCGGGTTTTTTATTTAATTCAACATGCGGTGGAGGTTGTGGTGCATAAAGATGAAAATTAGGAGGGTAAAGATTTGTGTTTTGGTAAAACAATTCTTCGGGCCCTGGAATTGGCTGAAATGGGGGAATAGGCATGCTGTCTAGGACAGGCGCCGGACTTGGTAAATCTGTTGGAGCTGTGGAGGTGGGAGTAAAAACAGGAGCAGTTTCAGGGTTAAAAGAACCATTTAACTTAGTTGTAGAAAGCGCACCATGAACGTTAGGTGCACCGCTGCTACTTTCAGAACCGCCGTTTGCTGTAGGTGCTGCTGTTGTGGAAGAAGATGGAATAAAAGATGGAATGTTTTCCAAAGAAGGGGACATTACAGCAAATTTATTTAAAGTTGCAGTTGGAACAAACGATGGAGAATCAAACTTGTGCTTTGCCAATGGTGCGGTGGATATAGCTGAACTTGAAAGAGAATTGGTGACAGATTTCACAATGATCGACGTATTGGAAGCTGATTTGTTCAATGGAGCTGATTTTGCCTTAATTGCAGCAGCAAACGCATTTGCTAAGGAGATGTTTGTATTGTCTGTTGGACCAGTATCTGTAGATGTTCCTGTTGCAATTGCAGTTGATGCAGCCGTTGCTGATGATAAAACGGGAGATGATGAAGATTGTGCAGAATCTGATTGTAATTGGCGAGCCAAATCGTGATTAAATCCACAACCTTTGTTCTCAAATTTGCAATAGCCATGGGTTTGAATGTTTCGACATGGTATATCTTTAGCCCACTGATAGTTACCACTCATACTTCAATCAGAGTGATATCGTTGGCTTTTATTGCAGATATTCAAGTGACAAAAAACAAACATCCTGGCGCGTCTTGAAAGTTGTCACTTTTGCGACAGAATACGTAGTAATCTAGCAATTTGAGCTACATGGTAGCTTTTTGGAAGCTTTAATTGAGACTATAAAGAAGACGAAAAGGTGTGGCATTTAAAACCTTGTTTTTGTCAAAATAAGTGGCAATCAAGTATTGCTCAGTTATTAATAAAGATATTTAACGTTGAAATATAAACTGGAACATACATATTTCTAACTTATGATCACCAATATGCAGTATGTACTAAGTTAACCATGTAACACTCATAACACGTTAGTGTACATAACAATAAAGAGTTACATGTAAGGTTGAATGTATGAATACAATACATGCATATTGTATTAATACTTCTGAGCAACAATATACTTGAATCCGTTCCGTTGCTATCATGTCTATTGGAGTAATTATATCTAATTGGTATTCCTCCAATAGAATGCAAGCTAATCCTAACTTACACTCTATTTATATAATCAATATTTTACTATAAAAGGAACTACTGTTTCCTCATTATTTAATTATCTTTATATTATTTAAAATAACTAAGATATAGGTTTTTACAGTTTTATAAGTTAAATGACGAATTTTGTCGGGATTTTCTGTTTTCGATATTCCTAAATAAAGGTTTTAATCACAAGTGAATTCATATATTGGCAATTCTAAATTTATGGAAAATCTCGTCCATAAAGTAAAAATAATAGGAGAAGACACTGAGCATTTGAAGATCATCGTAAAATTCATCACAGCACTAGAAAATTTTAAAACATGATACAGTTAGATGAAAAGTAAGACCACTTTCTTGAAGTACTCTAAAAGGTAAACTGTAAAAACCTATATCTTAGTTATTTTAAATAATATAAAGATAATTAAATAAAGAGGAAACAGTAGTTCCTTTTATAGTAAAATATTGATTATATAAATAGAGTGTAAGTTAGGATTAGCTTGTATTCTATTGGAGGAATACCA
>PPND03000050.1:0-55932 GCA_003708095.3 Saturnispora dispora | reverse complement strand
ATGTTGTTGAAATTCTTCAATCTAGAGGTTACTTGGTTGCTATGACTGGTGATGGTGTCAATGACGCCCCATCTCTTAAGAAGGCTGATACCGGTATTGCCGTCGAAGGTGCTTCCGATGCTGCTAGATCTGCTGCTGATATTGTTTTCCTTGCTCCTGGTTTATCTGCTATTATTGATGCCTTGAAGACCTCCAGACAAATTTTCCACAGAATGTACTCCTACGTTGTTTACAGAATTGCTTTGTCTTTGCACTTGGAATTGTTCTTAGGTCTTTGGATTGCTATCTTGGATGAATCTTTGAACATTGACTTGGTTGTTTTCATTGCTATTTTCGCTGATGTTGCTACCCTTGCTATTGCTTACGATAATGCTCCATTCGCTCAAAAGCCTGTCAAGTGGAACTTACCAAGATTATGGGCTATGTCTATTGTTTTAGGTATTATCTTAGCTATTGGTACCTGGATTACCTTAACTACTATGTTGTTGCCAAAGGGTGGTATCATTCAAAACTTCGGTTCTATTGATGGTGTCCTTTTCTTGCAAATCTCTTTGACTGAAAACTGGTTGATTTTCATTACCAGAGCTGTCGGTCCATTCTGGTCTTCTATTCCATCCTGGCAATTATCAGGTGCAGTTCTTATCGTTGATATCCTTGCTACCTGTTTCACTTTGTTCGGTTGGTGGTCCCAAAACTGGAATGACATCGTCACTGTTGTCAGAGTCTGGATTTGGTCTTTCGGTGTCTTCTGTGTCATGGGTGGTGCTTACTACTTAATGTCTGAATCTCAAGCCTTTGACGACTGGGTCAATGGTAGAAAGAAGAAGGAAACTAACAACAGATCTTTTGAAGATTTCATTGCTTCAATGAAGAGAGTTTCTACTCAACATGAAAAGTCTACTTAAAAGTGATATCCATTCCCCCCTTTCTCTCTTTTAATCACATTTCTCTATTTTTGTTCCCACGTCTTAATTGCTTGAATTTTCTTCCAATTAATTCACTTTTTTTTTCAAATTTCGTTTATTTATCACATCTTCTAATTCCCCCCATAGATGTGAATAGATTAATAATAATTAATAACTTTCAAATTTCCCCCTTACATAAATCAAATTTAGTTGAATTTTTTTTTAATTTAATAAAACAATATTAAAATGGTATTCTGTACGATGTTACGATAAATAATGTAGAAAAAAAAATGCTTTGCTTTAAATATTATAAATGCCTAAATGGTAATAGCTTTGCTATTGTTCTTACGGTTTCTTTTAAGAACATCTCTCCTACGTCTACGGAATTCTCTATTTAGCTCACCTCTATTCTCCCAAAACCACTTATCCCACTGTAGCTCTTGCTCAACATTCAAATCATTAAATTTATTGATTTGAGATTGCGCAACCAAAAAGGGAGACTCAAAATGACCAAAGAATAGACCAAGGTTTCTTTTGTTGTGACCTTCTTCAATTATATTGCCGCTTGATTGAACTTCTTCAACATCGCTTCTAACATTTACAGGATTAAGAAGTGCACGTAATGTCTCAGTTATGTTATTTTTTGTTTCTAGAGCAGGTTCTTGATTTCCAAAAGTTGGAATAAATTCATCCTCCTCTTCACTCTCCTCTTCGGTGTGCTTTGTTTCATTATTATTTGTTTTGCCACCAAAAGATGGAATAAACTCTTCTTCACTCTTTTCTTCTACGTTTTCCGTTTCAGCATTCTTTGACTCGTGACCAAAGTTCGCAAAAAATTCGGTTTCATGATCCAAATCTTCGTGATCCTGCTTATCATTCTTTCTGTTCTCTACTTCACCCTCATGTCTCTCGTCTAAGTTGTTACTTGGAGTCATGTCAATTGCTTCATTGTCAACCTTTGCATCATAGTTGAACTTTGTAGTAAGTGACTTGTAAAATTCATCATCGTTGTCTTCCTCCTCGTCAGCTTTGGGTAGCGGTAAGATTGGTTTATCCAGCAACTCTTTGTGCTGATCAAGATATTGCTTGACAATCGACTCCTGGGAGGGCTTAACGCAATCCTTCTCGGGAACCATGTAAGTGACATCAATAACTTCCTCTTCTTCTCCGCTATCATTGTGCCTTTGAAGCTCATAGTCGCTACCTGCCTTTTCTTCATCCTCTTCTTCTTGCAAAGCCAATGGTCGGTCAAAGTCATACTTGGATAAAAGGCCTTCCAAAATCAGGTTAGTTTTTTCCTTTTCTTCTTGCAACTCGCCTTCAACAGGTTCTTCTGTTTTATAGTCTTGCACCTTAATTCCCGAATTGTCAAAGATGATAATTTTTTTAGTTAGTCTATCAATGACATGTTCATTACCATCTCTCCATTCACCTGCAATAAACCTTGCAGTAAGATCCTTAATACCTCTGTTCTTTGCAATACCCCATAGTTTACTTTTTTTACATTTAACGATTCTAACTCTTCCTTTTATTTCGATTCTGATTGTCAAATTCTTCAGACACTTTCTTTTTGACGTTCTCATTCTACCCTTAGACACTAGTGCAAGTTTGAAAGGATTCATGTTACCCTGTTCAATTCTTTCTATTCTCTTGGCTGTCACCATAGCTCTTAGTTTCCTTTGTTTAATTCCTCTGTCTTGTCTCCTAGCATCGCGTTCCCAATTCTCTTTCCAGTCTGGTTTAGCAATATCAATAATAAGTGTGGACCCTTTAAATTTCGCTCCATTTAACACTCTTTTAAGTGATTTCATTTTGGTATCACTTATATCCAAGGTGACAAACCCAAAATATACATCTTGCACTTTATTGTGATGAATATCAAAAGATTTAACGATCTCTCCATATTTGGAAATTCTGCTCTCCAAATCTCCTATAGTTTTCGATAATTCAAATGAGATGCCTCCCACAAACACCCGGACTACGTTCTCTACCATGCCGTACCTACTGCTCTATTGAAAAGATAAAACTTACAAAGCTTTTCTCTTTTTTTCTTTAAATTTTTCAGAAATAAAGATCTTGCACAGCCGAATTTCGACTTTTGAAAAAAACACACTTGGTGAAGTTGAGCCTTTGGAAGATACATTGTTAAGCTTTAACACAGAGGAAGCGATGTCTGCACCAGTTACGTTGGCTGAAGACGTGCCATTGTGTACACAGTACTATACAGAGTCCATTCAGGACGCGTCAACCAGACTAAAGTACTCAACAAGTGCCATATCTATCCCGCTACAGGAAGAAGGCGAAGAGTTGGACATTGACTCACCAAATGACCTCCCAGATGAGCCAGACGAAATTTGTGCAGTTTTGATTAACGAAGGATCTCATCTGAAACATTGGTTGGCTGTGGCGAAAGGTTATGCAACTTTAGGAAAGTTTCAGGAAGCAAATTCTGTTGTTGCAAAGGCAAAGGAACTTAACGTTGGTAATCCAAGCGAGTTGCATGGATTCCTTGCTTGGCTTAATATTCTTAGAGGTGAGACGTCAAATGATAGCGCTAGCTGGGACAATGCGAGAATCGAAGTAAAAAATGCACTCGAATCAAACACTTCCGGTGATATTAACCAATTCAATCTATTGGCCGATGCAATTTTAAACTTGACATCCAAAAAGGACAAGAACAAAAAAACAAAATTTGATATTGAAAGTAAAATCTTTGATCAGCTTTTGCAGCTGAACTCGAAAAACCTATATGCTTTGATGGGTAAGGCTAAAATTTATTTTTACAAACAACAATACTTGCCTGCTTTGAAAATTCTTCAGAGAATACTGCAACTGAATCCGCTTTTAAGACCAGATCCTAGAATTGGTATTGGTCTTTGTTACTGGTTTTTGGAAAGAAAGGATTTAGCTAATCAGTCGTGGCAAAATTCAATTCAAGTTCATCCTCTACGGAATTTAGAAGCCAAGATATTGATTTCCATTGCTAAGTTTGATGAATGTTTCCAGAGCTCCAAGTCTGATGAAGAATTCAAAGTCAAATACGAAGAAGCTATTGGCTTTGCACAAGCTTCATTCAAAGAAGATCCATCAAACCAAGTAATCCACATTATATTTTCATCGTACTATTATTCCGTAGGTGAATACGAAACGGTCAAAAGAATTTGCCAAAGAATCATTAATGACGAAAGCTCAACTTCTTTTATTCAGTCTGAAGCTTCTTTTTGGTTAGCTAGATGTCTATTGTCTGAGGGTGACATTTTGCAAGCTCAAAAAACATTTTCACAAGCTATTAAACTAAATGAAAGTAATAATTTAGCAAGAATTGGTTACTCTCAATGTCTAGTTATTAGAGGTGAAATTAATGATGCCATCAGAACTTTTGAAGCAGTACAGAACTCCAATCCAAAAATTCTGGAAGTTATTTATGCCTTAGGAATGCTTTACTCTAAAAGTAAAAAATTTGAAAGCAAAGCAATAAGCTTTTTGGAAAAGTATGTAAAAATTTCACAGGATCAAAACGAAAGCATTTCACTCTCTGCTTTATTAACTTTGTCTAGACTATACGATGAAATTGATTTATCAAAGTCCTTGCAATATTTAAGAATGGCCAAGGATGAACAATTATCAAGTGGTCAATCTGAAGATGAGATATCTGCTGTTCTGTTGAATAACATTGGTGTTTTCTCTCTTTTAGAAAATCAAGTACATGATGCTGAACAATCTTTTGAAAAGGCTCTTGAAGTTGCAAAGAAAACTTATGAGGGTGAGAAAGGAAAAGCTATTGAAATTACTTTGAAATATAACATTGCAAGGTCGAAAGAAACAAATAAAGATCCAAATAGTGTTTCAGATGCCATGAAATTATACGAAGAAATTATTAGTGAGTGTCCACAATATACTAGTGCTAGAATAAGATGGTTAATAATTTCCTGCCTTTCTGAGAACAAAAATGTTAAAAAAGAAGTTGTTAAATTATTGAATGATGAAACCAGTAATTTGGAAGTTAGATCATTTTATGGGTGGTATATTAAAAGGTTCGGTAAAAAGCATGGCTTAACGGGTTCTAAGGATATGGAAACTGAGCACCATAAAGAAACTTTAACTAAGTTTACATCACATGACTGTTATGCCCTAGTTTCACTTGCAAATGTCTACTGCTCTCTTGCTAGGGAATTGAAGGATGCAAGTAAAAAAGATCAATATTATGGAAGAGCTGCACAATTATATCATAAAGTTTTAGATATTGATGTTAAGAACGTTTATGCAGCACAAGGTGTGGCAATTATTTTAGCAGAGAGAAAACAGACAGGTCTAGCATTGGAGTTTTTCAGGAAAGTTAGAGATTCTCTCAATGACATCACAGTTTATTTAAATTTGGGACATTGTTTAGTTGAAGCAAAACAATTTGCCAAAGCTATCGAATCTTACCAATTGGCGTTGACTAGATTTACTAACGGTAAAGATGCAAGATTATTGAATTATTTTGGTAGAGCTTGGTTCTTAAGAGGGATGTACGAAAAGAATCTGGAGTCGCTAAAAACTGCACTGAAATATGCCAATGAAAGTTATGAGTTGAGTAATAACTCAAGTTATCAGTTTAATAAAATATTTATTCAATACCATATTGCTGATTTCATTAGAAAGTTACCTGCTTCAAAGAGAAACTCACAAGATCTAATCGATTGTATTAAGGGTATTAGTGAGGCAATTGAACTTTTGAAGGATATTGCAGAGAATGATAAGCATCCACCCTACCCTAAGGAGGAATTAATTTTAAGATCAGAAATGGGAGAATCAATCTTGAAGCAGTTGGAGAAGGTCTTGGAAGAGCAAAAGGAACATGACATTGATTTTGAGAACAAATTAAAAGAAGCTAAGAAAGTAAAGGAAGAAGAAGAGCAAAGAAGGTTAGAGTTGAAGCTAAAGATAGAGGAAGAAAAACGAAGTGAGGAAGAAAAGCTGATAGCTCAAAGAAAGGAGCTCGAAGAGCAACAGAAAGAATGGAATAAGATGAGAATGGAAGAGGAGATGCTGAAGGAGGAGGGTGAGGCTGAGCCAAAGAAAAAAAGAGGTAGAAAGAAGAAGAATGATGATGATGGTTTCGAAGAGGATCAAGATGCTGCTGGAACAGAAGGCGAGCCAAAGCAAAAGAAGAGAAAGGGAAGACCGGCAAGAAAGTCTAGTGAAATCAAGGTTCAACAAAAGAAAAGTTCTCTATCTAATGAAACTGTTGAAGATAGTGATGAAGAGGCAGATTATTCCGTCGGAGAGGAAGAAGAGGAGGAAGAAGAAGCAAAGGCCACTGATGACGAAGTTGAAAAAATTCAAAGAAAAAAGACCAAAATCAGTGACGATGAGGAAGATGATGACGATGATAAGGCTGAAGATGAAGAGAACGGTAAAAAAGAAAATGCTGGTATTCCTAATGACGATGATGATGATGACGATGAAGATGGCCTATTTTAAACGCAATTTGATAGAAGAATGCTTTTTTTGTACTATTTGAAACTTTATTTATTAAAAATTATAAAACAAAAACATTTAAAAAGGGAAAAAAGAAGGCTTTTAGACTATATAAAACTTCTTCCATTCTACTGTATATATATAACAGTGTGGAGCTATTAATTTCAAGATTTTAGGAGTGTAATTTAATGTTCAAATTTCTTTGATCTCTTATCCCTGATGTCCTTTTTCAATTTAGAAACATCTTCTTCAGTAGCATTGAAGGCAATGTTCGTTTCTTTGTTGAATGGATTATCTGGATGCTTTTCAAATTCTTTATAAATGAGCTGTTCAAGCTGTTGCTTTCTCAAACCAGGGTGTTCCTTCCTGAGTTCAGGTAAACGAGCCTGGGAATAGTCCGATAAAGCAGCTTTGAATCTTCTCTCAGGATGTCTGTCAATTTCATGGCCACCAACAGCATTTTTCTTCAACAAAGTGAGAGCAGAAAGGGCATCTTCAATGTTCCCAGCTTCAATGTGTCCCTTTTTGCCATCGACTTGATTTAATGCGTCATCAATACCGAATGACGCATTCTTATGCGATTTGGTTTTGCCACCTCTCTTCTGGGGAATTGAAGCTTCCTCTGCCTTCAACAGCATTTCTCTTTCCTTCTTCTTCAATGCTTGTTCTTCCTTTTTGGCAGCTTGGTCCAACTGTTTCTTATTTGGCTTCTTTGCTCCACCATTGTTCCATTCGTCGTCGGAGTTCACTTGCTGAACATTCTTTTCTGGCTTAGACTTCTTCTTACCACCCATCTTAGTGCACTGTTCTTTATGGAAAAAAAAGAGTTAATTTAAGGTGTAAGATTTCTAGACTAGGTTTTGTTAGATGCTATTTTACACTAACATCGATAAATCCACTTGCGGAAATAAAAAATAGACGCAAAAAATGACAGCTGAGGGGTTCGAACCCTCGCCTCCGAAGAGATCAGGACCTTAACCTGACGCCTTAGACCACTCGGCCAAACTGCCATTGTTCTTTATATTGTAATACTGGGTCTTTAAATAAGATCAATAATTACAATGAGTGGAAAACGAGTTACTATGATTACTTTATAAATTTAATCTGTGAATATCATTATAAAGCGCATTCGTCTCATTTTATACCAAAGGCTCTTGTAGGAATTTGTGTATATCCTGAGCAGTAGTGGAATAAGTATATAAGTTGCTTATTAAAATATAGACTGAAAGTCTAAACTATAAAGTCAAATTAATGTCCTATTTATACTAAATATAATAGTTTCTAGATCATTCTATCATGTAAACATTCATGATGTTGGATTACCAAAAATAGTAACTGTACTTACCTTTTAAGAGTATTTTATGGTTGATCTTACTTTTCACCTGAGTGTATTATGTTCTAGAATTTTCTATGTTATTATGAATTTTACAATGATCTTCACAGCTCTCGTTTCTTATTTGAGGCGTAGCAATTACATGGAAGGGATCAAGAAGAGATAGGAATAGATAAGCAAACCGGGGCTTACCAGATAAAAGTGCTTATCTAGATAGCCGCCAGCTGCTTAGTCTAAAGTAGAAACATATAAAAAGCTTCCAAAACAACCCTGCTTATCATCATATCTATATTTATAATAGGATTAACTTTTATATTAGTTAAAACTGATACCAATTCCTACAAACAACCTAACGGGTCTTTATAACATTTATTGATAGAGTTAGCAGCAATCAACTAAGGAAAATAATTGTAAAGTATAAAAGAGCATAAAGGAACTCTATAATGCAGACCAAGTGTCTGTATTTATATGGATGAAAAAAATAAAAAGAAATAACTGTAATATGTCAAATTATGGAATAAATTACATTAAATCAAGTAAAACAGTATTATCCATTCAGTTTTTTATTAGATTAAATCTTATCAAGTATCTTAAGCTAATGCAAATCAGATTACCTGATTCGAATACACAGTTGTAAAAACTTATCTTAGTTGATATAAATAATATAAAGATGATTAAATAAAGAGGAAACATTAGTTCCTTTTATAGTAAAATATTGTTTATATAAGTAGAGTGTAAATTAGGATTAGCTTGTGTTCTATTGGAGGAATACCCATTAGTTATAATTACTCCAATAGAAAGATAGCAACGGAACGGATTCAAGTATACTGTTGCTCAGAAGTATTAATACAATATGCATGCATTATATTAATATATTCAACCTTACATGTAACTCTTTATTGTAATGTACATTAACTTGTTATATGCATAGCATGGTTAACTTAGTATATACTGCATATTAGTAATCATACGTTAAAAATATGTATGTTCTAGTTTATACTTCAACATTGAGTATCTTGATTAATAACTGAGCAATACATGATTACTCTTAAACTTGTGAAATCTATGACAGCATATATGTAATAACTATATTTTACATGAAACCCTCATCAGGGTTTTGTGAGTAAATAAACGAGTGTCGTGATATAAATAGCAGTTGAGAATAACTTAATTGAATCTTAACTGTTTCTTTATAGATTAGTCTGTATAGTTTTAAAACCTGTTTTTGAAAGTTTAAGAATCTTGACTGCACTGTCAACAGACAGGGATCTTGATACTAACCCGCCTTTTCATCATTCTGCTAAGCAAATTCATAGTTCACTAGAATTTAATTTCATCTTAATCAATTATCTTGGGGTTTACTTTTATTGTTTGAACTCTAATAAAACATATTACAAAGACTGGTCGGGTTGTTTGTAGGAATTGGTATCAGTTTTAACTAATATAGAAGTCGATTTTTATAAATATAAATATCATGAGCAAGGTTATTTTGTGAGCTTTTTATATTGTTTCGTTTATCAAGCAATCGTGGAAACATCTGACATCTGATCTCCTGATCGCCTGGTACTTCGGTCAACAGAGCCTCGTATCGGAGATACTCTTAAATCCTTTAATAGATACGGTTTCCGTTAAGTGTCAGATGCTTCTCCATTTTGACAATTGCTCGTTTACCAATTTAATTGGGAAGTCTATTCACGTGACTAGTCGTTCTTACTTCGTAACAAAACACAAATAGGGCGTGTGGCGTAGTTGGTAGCGCGCCTGCTTAGCATGCAGGAGGTCTTGGGTTCGACTCCCAACTCGTCCATAGTAATGAAAAAAGAAAATATTTCCTTTTTTCATTTTATTTATTTATTTTATTTACAGGGTCTAAAAATGGTCTATTTGCAGAAATTAACATTATAATATGTTACATATCAGATAGTGCATTGATAAGCACTTGACAATACATTTCTGTAATATCAGTTTATTCTTCTTTGCTCTTATCTGATTTAAGAGAAACCCTCCTTCTTTCGAATTCTTTGTGCTGAAAATTTTTTCACAACCTGTCACCTATCAACAATTATTATCAATAAAGAATATTAACGGCCATTGAAGTGTTATGATATTTTTAGAGTCATGTTAGGAAAAAATTCAGGCTTTTGTTTAGATTTATTTGCAACATGATTGTCCATTTGTTGACACTGGAATTTCATTTTCAATACAGATGTATCTTTTAAGCTTATTTTTGGATGTACACAGAAAATGATGCTTATTTTGACTGTTTTTTTTTTTAAAATCTGGATGTAATAAATACAACTGGAAACCGGATTATAGGCATCTTGTATAAGCTAGATAAGATGCCTTCCGTATTGTAAAATATCAATATAAAGTCTGTAAATCTTTGAAGCTGAGCAAGTGACATCAGTCTGAAAATTTTTTTAATTTAAGACGCATTAGATCCAGTTGTGACTTCTCTCTCTCTTCCTTTTACTTTCTTTAGACCATTCGAGACTTAATCCAAACTACCCCCATACATTTGGATTTTTCCCCTATCAAACGTCTCAATATATTCATTAACTTACTTTTAATACTAGGCTTCGTATGTTTCTATCAATTGTGTTAATTACTTTTCACTATACTAGGTTTCAGGCTAGTGACAGCAAAACAGCTGGTGAAATATGCATCACCAATCTCCACACTTGCTACCTATTTGTGCGAAGATTCTTATCAAATTTGGCTTTAATACTAACATTTGATTCAATTTTGATTGATTGATAAATCGATCAACCATTTCACTTTTATTGCAGTTAACAGTACTATAACAATGTCTGAATTTCATAATCCTATTTCCCCAGCCCTTGAAAATGTTCCAGGTCCTCTTATGACCTTGGAAACACAAAATGGCGTTGCTATTCAAGGTTACTCTTTTGGTGCTGAAGTCCCAGTTGCCGGTGAATTGGTTTTCCAAACCGGTATGGTTGGTTACCCTGAATCTATTACTGATCCTTCTTACGAAGGTCAAATCCTTGTTATTACTTTCCCATTAGTTGGTAACTATGGTGTTCCAGACAGAAAGTTGATGGATGATGTTGTCAAATCTCTTCCAAAATACTTTGAATCTAACAGAATTCACGTTGCTGGTTTAGTTGTTGCTCACTACACTGAAGAATATTCTCATTATCTTGCTACTTCATCATTGGGCCAATGGTTAAAAGAACAAGGTGTTCCTGCTATCTACGGTGTTGATACCAGATCTCTAACCAAAAGATTAAGAGAAACTGGTTCAACTCTTGGTAGACTTTGTATAAAGAAGGAATCCGTATCAACTGAAGATGCTCTCAAGGATTCCAACTGGGTTAAGAACTTTGTTGTTCCTGACTGGGTTGACCCAAACAAGGAAAATTTAGTTGCCAAAGTTTCCACTAAGAAGCCTGTCACTTACGAACCACCTCAAAATTTGGCTAAGTTAGGTCCTGATGGCAAAGTTATTAAAATCGTTGCTGTTGATGTTGGTATGAAGTACAACCAAGTAAGATGTTTTGTTAACCGAGGTGTTTCCCTTAAGGTCGTTCCTTGGGACTTTGATTTTACTAAAGAAGAATACGATGGTTTGTTTATCTCAAACGGTCCAGGTGATCCTTCTGTGATGACTGATGTTGTTGAAAAACTGAGAAATGTTTTGGAGGAGGCAAAAACACCAGTCTTTGGTATCTGTTTAGGTCATCAATTAATGGCCAGAGCTTCTGGAGCCTCAACTTTGAAGTTAAAGTTTGGTAACAGAGGTCACAACATTCCAGCTACTTCTACTATCTCAGGCAGATGTTACATCACATCTCAAAATCACGGTTATGCTGTTGATGTTAATACCTTAACTAATGGTTGGAAGGAATTGTTTGTCAACGCTAATGATGGTTCTAATGAAGGTATTTACCACACTGAAAAGCCTTTCTTTTCTGTGCAATTTCACCCTGAATCCACTCCAGGTCCAAGAGATACTGAATTTCTTTTTGATACCTTCATTGATGCTGTTGTTGACTTCAAGAAGTCTAAAACTTTGAAGCCTGTTGCTTTCCCAGGTGGTTTGAAGGAAGATAACTTGAAATTACATCCAAGAGTTGAGCCAAAGAAAGTGTTGGTTCTTGGTTCCGGTGGTTTATCCATTGGTCAAGCCGGTGAATTCGATTACTCTGGTTCTCAAGCAATTAAGGCTTTGAAGGAAGAAGGAATTTACACAATTTTAATCAACCCAAATATTGCAACTATTCAAACTTCTAAAGGTCTTGCTGATAAGGTCTACTTTTTGCCTGTTACACCTGAATTTGTGAGAAAGGTTATCAAGCATGAAAGACCAGATGCTATCTATTGTACTTTTGGTGGTCAAACTGCACTTAATGTTGGTGTTAAGATGAAGGACGAATTTGAATCACTTGGTGTCAAGGTTTTAGGTACCCCAATTGATACCATTATTACCACTGAAGATAGAGAACTTTTTGCCAGAGCAATGGATGAAATTAATGAAAAGTGTGCAAAGTCTCAAACTGCTTCTACCATGGATGAAGCGCTTGCTGCTGTCAAGGAAATTGGTTTCCCTGTTATTGTTAGAGCTGCTTACGCCCTTGGTGGTCTTGGTTCTGGTTTTGCTGACAACGAAGAAGAATTAATTGAACTTTGTAACAAGGCCTTTGCCGCTTCTCCACAAGTTTTAGTCGAAAGATCTATGAAGGGTTGGAAGGAAGTTGAATACGAAGTTGTTCGTGATGCATTTGACAACTGTATTACTGTCTGTAACATGGAAAACTTTGATCCATTGGGTATTCACACTGGTGATTCAATTGTTGTTGCTCCTTCTCAAACTCTTTCTGACGAAGATTATAACATGTTAAGAACTACTGCTGTTAACGTCATTAGGCACTTAGGTGTTGTTGGTGAATGTAACATTCAATATGCTTTGAATCCACACTCAAAAGAATATTGTATCATTGAAGTTAATGCTAGATTGTCCAGATCATCTGCTTTAGCATCCAAGGCAACTGGTTATCCATTGGCTTATACTGCAGCTAAGTTAGGTTTGAATATTCCATTGAACGAAATCAAAAACTCTGTCACCAAAGTCACTTGTGCTTGTTTTGAGCCATCTTTGGATTACTGTGTTGTTAAGATTCCAAGGTGGGATTTGAAGAAGTTCACTAGAGTTTCTAACTTATTATCCTCTTCTATGAAGTCAGTTGGTGAAGTTATGTCTATTGGTAGAACTTTTGAAGAAGCTATTCAAAAAGCTATCAGATCCACTGATTATCAAAACTTAGGTTTCAACCCAACCGAGGCCCTTATGTCAATTGATATCGACACTGAACTACAAACTCCTTCTGATCAAAGATTATTTGCTATTGCCAATGCTATGGGTAACGGTTACGACGTCGAGACTATTCACAAGATGACCAATATTGATAGATGGTTCTTGAACAAATTGTATGGTTTAATCAAATATGGTGAAAAGATTGCCTCTTATGGTGCCAAAGAAGACTTACCATTTAGAGTCTTTAAGGAAGCAAAACAATTGGGTTTCGAAGACAGACAAATTGCCAAGTTTTTGAATTCTAACGAAGTTGCTATCAGAAGATTGAGAAAAGAGGCCGGTATCATTCCAGTTGTTAAGCAAATTGATACTGTTGCCGCAGAATTCCCTGCTTTTACTAACTATCTTTATATCACTTACAATGGTCAAGATTCAGATGTCCAATTCAGCGACAATGGTGTTATGGTTTTGGGTTCTGGTGTCTACAGAATTGGTTCTTCAGTTGAATTTGATTGGTGTGCTGTTACTGCTATTAGAACTTTGAGGGAACAAGGTTTTAAGACTATTATGGTCAACTATAACCCAGAAACTGTTTCTACTGATTATGACGAAGCTGATAGATTGTACTTTGAAACTATTAATCTCGAAAGAGTTCTTGATATTTATGAATTGGAAAAGTCATATGGTGTCGTTGTTGCTATGGGTGGTCAAACTTCCAATAACATTGCTTTACAATTACAAAGACAAAATGTTAAGGTGCTTGGTACTTCTCCAGAAATGATTGATTCTGCCGAAAACAGATACAAGTTTTCCAGAATGTTGGATAACATTGGGGTTGATCAACCTGCCTGGAAGGAATTGACGTCTTTCGAAGAAGCTGAAGCTTTTGCTGAAAAGGTGTCATACCCAGTTCTAGTTAGACCTTCATATGTCTTGTCTGGTGCTGCGATGAACACTGTTTATTCTAGAGATGACCTATCATCTTACTTATCTCAAGCTGTTGAAGTTTCACCAGATTATCCTGTTGTCATTACCAAATATATTGAAAATGCAAAGGAAATAGAAATGGATGCTGTTGCTAAGGATGGTGAGCTTATCATGCATGTTGTTGCTGAACATGTTGAAAATGCAGGTGTTCACTCTGGTGATGCCACCTTGATTGTTCCACCACAAGATTTAGATAAGGAAACTGTTAAGAGAATCGTCGAAGCTACTGCTAAGATTGGTAAAGCTCTCGATGTTACTGGCCCTTACAACATTCAATTCATTGCTAAGAATAACGAAATCAAGGTCATTGAATGTAATGTAAGAGCATCTAGATCTTTCCCTTTTAACTCCAAGGTTGTCGGCGTTAATATGATTGAACTAGCAACTAAGGCTATTATGGACTTGCCAGTCACTCCATACCCTGGTGAAAAGTTGGCTGATGATTATGTTGCCATTAAGGTTCCACAATTTTCTTTCTCTAGATTATCTGGAGCTGATCCAGTTTTAGGTGTTGAAATGGCTTCTACAGGTGAAGTTGCTTGTTTTGGTCACAACAAGTATGAAGCTTATTTGAAATCTTTAATCTCAACTGGTTTCGAATTGCCAAAGAAAAACATCTTGTTGTCCATTGGTTCTTTCAAGGAAAAGCAAGAGTTATTGCCAGCAATTAGAAAGCTAGCCCAATTAGGCTACTCTCTATTTGCTACTGCAGGTACTGCTGATTTTATTCAAGAACACGGGGTTCCAGTGAAGTATTTAGAATTATTAAATGCCGATGAAGAATCCCAAAAGGCTGAATATTCTTTGGCTCAACATTTGGCTAACAACTTGATTGATTTGTACATCAACTTGCCATCTGCCAACAGATTCAGAAGACCATCATCTTATGTTTCTAAGGGTTATCAAACCAGAAGAATGGCAGTTGATTACGCTGTTCCATTAGTCACAAACGTTAAATGTGCCAAGTTATTGATTGAAGCAATTGCTAGAAATATTCCTTTGGAAGCCACTGCAGTTGATGCCCAATCTTCCCATAATACTGTTGAATTACCAGGTTTAGTTTCTGTTAACACCTTTGTTCCTCAATTGACACCACAGTCTTTTGAAAAAGCAACTAAGACTGCTGTTGCCTCTGGTTTTGTTTTCAATTCTATTGCTCCATTAACTTCCGATGGTGCTTTTGTTGTTGATGGTAGAACTTTGACTAGAGCCAATGAAGTTATTCAAGGTAATGCTTATTCAGATTTCTCTTTATCCGTTGCTGCTACTGAAGCCAACACTCAGTTGATTCAACCTATTGCATCTTCCACTTCGGCATTGTACATTGATGCAGAAGAATTTGACTCAACAACTATCTCAAATATTTCTGCTCATTTTGGTGCTTGGCCAACTACCAAGCCAATTATTGCGGATGCTAAGACAACAAGTCTTGCATCTTTATTGTTGTTAACTTCCTTATACAACTCCAAGCTTCATGTTACTAATGTTACTGGTAGAGATGACCTGGCGTTAATTACTATGGCTAAGAAGAAGGGTCTTTCTGTGACTTGTGATGTTGCCATTTACTCATTATTTTTCTCTCAGTCTGATTACGCTGGTGCTACTTTCCTTCCTGCTAAGGAAGATCAAAAGGCATTGTGGGATAATTTGGAATCTATTGACTGCTTCTCCATCGGTACCGTGCCATCCAAATTGGCTTCATTCCTTGGTGAACCAGTTACAGCTGGATTAGGTTTTGCTGATGCATTACCATTATTGTTTAGTGCGGTTTCTGAAAAGAAACTAACGCTTGCTGACATTATTGATAAATTGCACGATGCTCCTATTGCAATCTTTGGTCTTGGTGATGTTGACTCATACATTAATGTCGATCTTGACAGAAGAGTTTCGACTTTGAAGGCGCCAATTAAGGCATTCTCTCCAGCTGACGCATCTCTTGGAGGTGCTGTTGAAAGGGTTTTCATGAATGGACAAACTGTTTGTTTGGAAGGTCAATTTATTGTTGAGGAAGCTTTAGGTAAGGAGACCACTATTCAACATTCTTCCTCTATTTCGAGTGAAAGTGCTATTGAAGCTGGCTCTGCAACACCAGGTCCAATTGCCAGAAGAACATCTAGATTTTCTTTTGACGCCAAGAGACCATCTTTGATTGAAAATTTGAAGGATGAAATTACCAATGCTCCATCTGGTGCTGATCTAGTTTCGACTCAACCTCCAAGAGATTTGTCAACTACAAACGGTCTTGCCAGATATTTGAAGGCTCACAACCCATTTTTAAGAAAAAACATTCTGTCTGTTAACCAAGTCTCCAGAAGAGACTTACATGCTTTATTCACTGTTGCTGAAGAAATGAAGTTGGCAGTTGAAAGGGAAGGTGTTTTGGACTTGTTAAAGGGCAAAGTTTTAACCACTGCCTTTTTTGAACCATCTACTAGAACTTCTTCATCTTTCAATGCAGCCATGCAAAGATTAGGTGGTAGAGTTGTTCCAATTTCCGAGCAAGGCTCTTCTGTCAAGAAAGGTGAAACATTACAAGATACCCTTAGAACTATGGCTTGCTATTCTGATGCAATTGTTTTAAGACATCCAGATGAAGAATCCGCTGAAATTGCTGATAAGTATTCACCAGTTCCTGTTATTAATGGTGGAAATGGTTCTAGAGAACATCCAACACAAGCTCTCTTGGACTTGTTTACTATTAGAGAAGAGTTGGGTACTGTTAATGGTATCACAGTGACCTTTATGGGTGATTTGAAGTATGGTAGACCAGTTCATTCTCTATGTAAGTTGTTAACTCACTACCAAGTTAAAATCTACTTGGTCGCACCAGAGGAATTGAGATTACCAACTAATTTGAGAGATATGTTGAAGGATTCTGGTATGTTACTAGGTGAATCCGCTGAATTAACTCCAGAAATTATTTCCAAGTCCGATGTCTTATACTGTACTAGAATTCAACAAGAAAGATTTAGTGACAAATCTCAATACGAAAGATTAAAGGGATCTTACGTTGTTGACAACAGAGTTTTATCTGATGCTAAGCAACACATGTGCGTTATGCACCCACTCCCAAGAGTTGATGAAATTAAGGAAGAGGTTGACTTTGATCAAAGAGCTGCTTACTTCAGACAAATGAAATACGGTTTGTTTGTCAGAATGGCTATTTTGGCAATGGTGATGGGAGTTGAATACTAGATTAATAGATTAAGGAGAAAAAATCTCAAAAACTGTTAGAATAAAAAGCTATGTTACTAAATGACTTTAATGGTAGGGTTTTCATATTGAATATTTGAGTGTATTGGGGAATATCTCTATTTTTATAAATGTTTACATTACCTGACTAACTAAATTTTTACTAAAAAAGTTTCTTTTACGTTAATTTTTTATATATTTACTATTAATATTCATATATGCATTTTTGGTTAAAGCTGTGCTGTAATATTCATTTGAGTTAAAACAAATCAACAATATCAACCTCCAAACATTGCCTTGAAGTCATATTTTGCGGGCAATAAGGACACTTGAAATTTCTTGTGCAATTCCTGCTCAATTTTTTCATTGTATCATTACTAATCATGTGGCCACAAGGCATAAAGACAGGAGGATCATTTTCTGATGTCTCTTCTCTACTAACTGGGCATATGAAAACAGAATGATGCTGCAGCCAATCTGGGAGTTTGACTTCGAATGGTAGCTGTGTTGCATTCAGTGGGTTTTCGGTAATGCTAGGCCTGTGTCCTTGCTTTTGTAATTGACAAAACCTTGTGAACTCCTTCAGCGAAAGATGTGCAACTAATATTGTCTCATGAACCGGTGAGGTACTGGGTAGTTTCCCTAGAGATGAACAATCTTGTGAAACCAAAGTGTAAATCCTTTGGAATTTAAGCTTTAAATTTCTTTTCACATCCTGATATTCAGAAGAAGTTAAACCATCCTTATAATAACTGTAATACCATTTTTCTTTTAGGGAAAGTAACAGATTATGAGATAAATTAAAGTTATTAGGGAGAACATCATCATTCTGTGATAAAACGCATAGAGTGTAACCCTTGATAACCTCCATTTCAAATAAAGGGTCTAAATCTGCCAAGCGAGTTAAGTTTTGGCAGGTCCAATTTAGCAAGGGGCTAAAATTGTCGTTTGTTAAGTTTGTAGAGATTTGAACCAGTGGTCTAAAGGCTTCATTGAGTGTTTGAAGCTTTTCTGGTAGTGCAGTCGTTTTTTTGCGATCATAGAACATACTGTTAAGATCTAGATGATTTGATAGCTTATCAATTAAGTCAAAATGACCCTGATGTAATAAATCTAATATCACAGCCATATTAATAATATAAAGCTCCTCGCTTTGGTCTTCCGTGCCTGCTCTTTTGAATGGGTAAATAGTGTCCATTGTGACACCCTTTGAGGAAATGTTATCTATCTTGTTTGAAAACAGCCTAATCTGCTTATTCATTGACTTTTCATTTTGCAATGTGCAAACGTTGAATTGAGCGATCTTGGCTTTGAGCTCTTTGACGGCTTCTGCTGCAACATCACCACCGATACCATTTGAATCTTTTAATAAAGCTTTGAGCCCTTTTAGACTGTCTAAAATGCAATTAGAATCATTCAAAATAGTATCTAGAGCCTTATTTTCCTGCAAATCTTCCGCTGACGTATGCAATGCGTCTATCATAGACTCCTTTCTATTATTCATGTCTCCGTTCTGTTATCAGTTGAAAAGAGAGAGAGAGAGAAAGAGAGAGTATGCACAGCCTTGAATTTGAGAAAAGAGATGAAAGGAAGGAAAAAAAATATGAAAAGAAAGCTGTACTTATTCAGCACGTCAAAGAACATTTGGGACTGAAATGGGTGTTACAGGAACAGAGCCGGCGCTGACAAAGCCTAAAAGTCGAACAGCACGTAGTTCCAAGAAGAAGAGAAGAACAGAGATCTCAAGTAGTGAAGAAAGCTCGAGTTCAAGTGAAGATGAAAAAAAAATGGAAATGAATAACAATAACAACGACACTATTGTTGCGGAGGTTGATAATGATGTTGAGATGGAAGTTAACGACGATATCGATGAATTGGAAGTTCCTAATAAAGAAAAAACACAAAGAGACGCTTTGGAAACCAAACTGAAACTAAGTGCCGTTTCCAAGGACTTTGACACATTCAACGCAGGCTCCATCTCTCCAGAGGAATGGGTTACACAGATGGTGACCCAGTACGGTGAAGACATCGACCTTTTGCGTCATGCTAGTGACTTTAAAGATTCAAGCGTGGCGCAGGTGGCTCAGCTGCTCAGAGAAACACGTCACGTGATCTAAGCCTTGTCACTTTTTCGAAGTTTGTATAAAAGGAAGACGCGATGGCTTCTTTTCTTCTTTAGAGACACGGTTTATAGTGTAAGGATAAATTAATATGGGACTAATACTGCCATTGATACAGCTATTGCTTGTAGCACAGGCGCTGGTGAGTGCTGTTGTGATCCCTAGTGATACAGGCTCAAGCAATTTGGGCTATTATATGATGAAGGCAGAGAAATTGAGAGGGTCTACCATTGCAGACGCCAAAAAAGGGGCTAAGCCAGTGATGTTAGTTGAAAGAGATGGAGATGGGTATTTAAACATGGGGTTGCAAAATGAAAACACGTTTTATATGACAGAGTTGGTGATAGGATCGGATAGCCAGAAGGTGGGCGTGCTTGTGGACACGGGGTCCAGTGATCTGTGGGTGGTGGCTTCGAACAACACGTACTGTAAGGCAGGCACTTCGGGATCGTTGAGCAGCAAGAGAGTGTTAATCGGCTCCATTTTCGATAGAACGGAAAAGGGAGACGCAACGGACGAAGACAAGGAGATGGCCACAAAGGTTCAAAACAAAGCAACAAGTAGCTCAGTATCTAGCAGTGACATGATTGACTGCTCCGAGTACGGGACTTTTGATGAGTCATCTTCAAGCAGCTTCCAATCAAACGGCACCTCGTTTTCTATCCAATACGCCGATAGAACCTTTGCAAAGGGGGTGTGGGGTACTGATAATGTTGTCATTAGCGATGTCAATGTGGAAGGGTTGAGCTTTGCCGTGTGCGATAATACCGACAATGAAATGGGTGTTCTCGGTATCGGTCTTGCTGGTCTTGAAACCACATACTCTGGGTCCTTTGTCGCTACGGCCGGTGCTTACACTTACGAGAATTTACCTATCAGACTTAAATCGTTAGGTATCACCAGCAGTGTCAGCTACTCCATCTACTTGAATGATACCACAGCCGAAGATGCAAACATCTTGTTTGGTGCTATTGACCACAAGCGTTACAAAGGTGAACTAGTATCTTTGCCTATTGTTAACACGATGGTTAGTTCAGGTTACGATGAAGCAATCCAGTTGGAGGTCACTTTGAATTCCATCACCATTGCCGATACTGGTTCAAATACTGAGGCTGTGATTGCATCCGGTTCTGGTGCTGCACTATTGGACACAGGTACCACTTTAACCTATGTCCCATCATCTGTGCTCACTTCTATTCTAAATGTCTTGGATGCTGAGTATTCTTCATCTTTGGGTTATTACGTCACACAATGTAGTGGTAAAGAGGACATACAGCTTCAATTCAACTTACAGGGTCAAATTATTAGTGTCCCATTGTCTTCATTTTTGGTCAGTCTTCAAACTACTTCTGGCTCCACTTCTGAATATTGTATGATTGGTATCCTCAATTCTGGTACCTCTGATTTTACATTGGGTGATTCTTTCCTAAGATACGTTTACATGGTTGCGGATCTTGAAAACATGGTTATTGGTGTTGCTCAGGCTGATCACAGCAGCGAAGGTGATGACATTGAAATTATCAGCAGTACTATTCCAAGTGCTGTTTCTCCATCTCAAACTAGAACTTGGGGTGGCTCTAACACAGTCATGGCAGCCGTTTCTGAAGCATCAATGTCATCAGCTCCTTCGGGCTCTTCAGTTGGTACCAGTATCTCTGGTAACATCTTGACCACCGATTCCAATATACTCTCTGATAATACTGTGACTGCTAGAACTAGTGGTAGAGCGACCGCAACTCGCTCCATTTCCAGTGTTGGGTCAGTTAGCTCAATCTCTTCACAATCTGTAGGGGCTGCAGCTGACACCATTCATGTCAGTTTTGGACTTGGTATTTTTGCTTTCATTGCCGCTTTAATCTAAAATTTACCGCCGATAACAAATTCTATTACTAAGGTCTATGCAATACCCAAATTCAAAGGCTGCAGCTGTTGACATTTCCTTTTTACGATTTATCGATTTTTTATTCCATCGATTAAGCCCTACTGGACTTTCATTAGTTGCACATAAACTACGATGCAATGACAAAGACCATCTATGAACCGTTATCCTTTAACGATATTTTAGCTGTACTGTAAACTAACCCCGTGTTTTATTTCCGCACCCAAAAAGGAAAACTGTATTTCCAGTTCTTAATGACATTGCGGGATCCGGTTGTCAATAAATTTAATTGTACTTGGCTAACTGGGTGGATGTCCAATCAATTTAATAGCGCAGTTCTATTTACCGAATACAATTAACATGGTGCATATTGCCGCTACTAATATTAGTCAAACAAGAGTTAATGTGAGTGATTTTTTTCTTTGCGAGATTGATGCACTAGTAAGCCGCGATGGAATGTATAGCGAATTCGAGAATGATAATATTGAGTTTTCTCGTGGTCAATTGCTATTAAAAACATGAGCAATAATAATATTAAGTCGTACTTAATTTTATGCTGCTGTATTCTTGCACCTGAGTTCAAGCGTTGCTGGCTAACCAACAGGTCCAGAATCATTGCGAATTGAAATTTGTGTATGACGTAGATACTTTCTTTGAGAGTTACGCTGAGGAACAGAGCATAACCTGAACATGGGTGCACCTTGCTGAGACAGAGTTAACATGAACCATCTACGCTGGCTAAAAGAAAGTGCTATTGTTTTTTGTTTGCTGCTCATATCGAGATCACCTAATGATTATAGCTGAGTGAAATTGATCCTGCATAAAGCGCGGTGGTTTTTACGTTCTTCTATTTAGACAAACTGTTTTACCGATTGAAAATACTCAATACTATTTCTACGATGCTGGCTGCTGGAAAGATACCGATTTGGTAACTACTTAATTTATTTTTTTGAGTACCAGGCCTACTAGTATAGGGATGTTTGGAGCATCTTGTAGCTGTAAATAAAGATTTTGCTAACTAAGTGCCTGCCTAGACTTAAAATTAGCGACTGTTGCTCGCAATGCTCCTTATACCGGAAATGTGCCAATCTTTAGATAAAACAATCAAAGTCATGTATCATTATCGTAATGAAAATTTCAATTTGAACCTTCAGCAACTCTTGAATCTTCCACTGGAAACACTGCAATTTTGTATTTCTTTGGACCTATTCGTCAAGTTTTAAACTTGCTTCGAACCTATATTATGAAACGAAGCTGGGCACTATAATAAATGTAGTTATTTCATGCTTTATCTATTTAAAATTGGCAAAGCTACGAGCACATTATGGTTTACCAGAGATAGTCAGTAAGCAGCCTGTGCAAGCGGGATTAATATGTTCAGTAAACATAGAAACAACTACTTCTGAAAGTTTTCCCCTTCATAGACATGTGATCTCTTTTGGAATCAAAAAGTGATTGCTACTCTGTCCAAAATAGTCTCGTAGGTGAGTGACAACCTGGGGTCATTTATTTGAACCAAAAACAAGATTGCCAATGTCAGCATTTTAACCTTCAACAGCCAATAACGTCAATTGAAGTATTTACATTAATTTTTCAAACAACACAGTATAATAAAGGTTTACAAAGAATTGCATTTATAGTAGTCTATGGTCACTCTTGGTTAGCTGAACTCCTGTTGGAGTTTAGAAACAAATTTCGTTTGTCGTTATGAGCCTGAATTGCGATATGTCTGAGCGACACTAAAAAATCTGGCTTCAAAGCCTGTTATCTCGATCATCTTGCGAACATAATAGTTGTTTGAGCGTTGCCAGATGACAGAATTTATTCACTTGTCATTGAAAACTTCAACACAAGTAGAATGGTCAGAGCCGTTGTCAGCCTTTCTTACTTCAACATTTGGAAGGTCGTTTGCAGCAGAATTGGAGTCATCAATTACCCAGTTCAATAAACTGAGAGCACCGATCGAAAACTCCAAGATCACTGATGAGTCCCTTATCCCAAAGTACTTGAAATACTATTCCAATTTAACTTCATTAGATATGCGTGTGCCTCTATCTGCTGTTGTTGCATTCTCAAAACAAAAAGAAGACTCTCTTGGCTTACAATTTACCTGGACCGATGTCTTCGATGATTCAAAGGAACATACATCGAAGTCAGTTGGTTTTGAGAAAGCCTGCACTCTTTTCAATTTGGCAGTTTTAAACTCTTACTTTGGTGCTAGTTATGCGACACAATTCAACTGGAAACTGGCAAGTGATCACTTTGCGAAGTCAGCGGGTATTTTGGATCACATTGCCAATAAATTTCATCACGCTCCCACAATAGACTTAAAGGTTGACACACTGAAAGGTCTTTCTAAGTTAATGCTAGGACAGGCATTAGAGGGTTTTTTATGGAACTATTTACAGTCACAAGCCAAAGTTAAGCATTCTTTAGCGGCAAGATTGGCAGAAGGAACCTCGCTGGCTCTAAGATTGTGTGTTGAGTATCTTTCTAGTATTGAATCTGACAACTTGAATTTCAAAGAAGATTTGAGCATCAAAGCTGATTATTTGCATGCTTTTGCATTAGTTCATTATGCTGAAAATTACACAGAATCTGACAAGATTGGATATGCATTGGCAAGCTTGAGACTAGCTAAAGAGGCGATTTCTTTTGCAAAGCGTGATATAAGTGCTCATGGCATATCTGACAAAATGCTGAGTAGACTGCTAAAAGATTTGGAAAGTGAAATCAAAGAGAAGGAAAAAACTTGGGACAAGGATAACGATTTGATTTATCATCAAAATGTTCCCGATAGTAAAAGCATACCACTGATCAAACCTTTAGAGGGTGTGAAGTTGATATCATTTGAGCTACAACTAAAAAGTGTCGACGTTGATGATTTATTTGAAAAAATCGTACCAATGGAAGCACACGAGGGTCTTTCAATTTATTCGGAAAGACAGGCTGATATATTGAGAAACTGGACTGAAAATGTTGAAGTTGCTAATGAACAGATCATTAGTACCTTTGAGTTTTTGAATCTACCAAATAGTGTGCGTGAAGTTCAAGCTTTAATCAAGCCAATTAGTGAGGAAGACAGGGAGAAAGAAGATGATTATCCTAGAGTTTTGGCTATGGCACATGATATTGAAACTAGCAAAACCAACGGTATTAATTTCAAATTGGGTGTGCAAAATATTACAACAACTAGATCTGAAATTTTTGGCCAGATTGAAAAGGCAAATTCATTATTTGAAAGAAGTAAACACATTGCAATGGTTAAAGGAGCACCAATTGTTAGCGAGCTGCAGCGTCTAGGAGACGAAGTTGGCAAAATTGAAAAGATTTTATCAGATGCCGGTTCTAGTGATCACAAATTGCAAATAATGTGGAATGAATATGATAGAGATATAACCATTTTATCGAATGGAACAGAATCCGTTCAAAACTGGCTCAACAGATCCGAAGAAGTCCCCAAACTAACACAACAACTTAACTTATTAGATCTAGACATAGGCACTGATAATGAAGAAAAAGAAATAAAAGAAGCACAAAATTTAATCAATACTGTTTCAGAATCTAAGAGGTCATTGGATTTACTCATAAAAGAAAGAAACTCAACACTGTCTGATCTAAAAACTAAAATGCACAGTGAAGATATTTCGACTTTGTTACTTCAAAACAAAGGTGCTTCACAAAAAGAAATGAATGCATTATTTGAGAAGGAGCTTGCTAAATACGAAACTTATACGACGAGGCTTGCAAGGTTAATTGATGCACAAGAAGAGATCATTTTAGATTTGAAAACTCAACTTGGGCAATTGCTGGGTTTGGCCATAATCAACAAAAAAGTTGACAAGAGAAACCAAGAGAGAGGTACCGTTAAAGCAAAAATTGCAAGTCTTATTAGGGCTTATGACACTTGGAAAATATGTACCAAAGGAATTAAAGAAGCGGGTGCCTTCTACACTTCGTTAACGGCTAAGGTGTTTCCGTTGGTAAACAGGGTAGAAACGTTAGTCAACGAACAAGAAAGTGGATTTTCAGCTAATAACTCAGGCCCTTATAGCACCCCATCGGTTTACAACCCACAGTTATACTCCCAGCTATCAAACAACCAAAAATTCTAATATTTGAGTCATCTAAAGCTTAGCTTCTTTGTTTAACTTTATTCGACTATTGTATAAAGATTCTGACTCAAAGACTGAAAAATTCTTTTGTATGTGAATATTTTTACTATATAGAATTACTTAGATTTCGACTATACACACTGAAAAATGGGCTCTAAGAGTGAGTTGAAGAAGCATGATGCATGGCGTTTAGGGCCTAAGCAAAACACAAATGCTACTTTGAAATCTGAAGAGCTACCTAATGTATTACAGCAGGAATCTGTGTTAGGAAAACAATGGACTGGAATCTTTGAGATTGAAGTAGATTTCAGTAGTGAACATTACTTACAAGCCATGTCTAACCTAATTGAAAATCCGAATATCAATTCGACAGTTATCTTGCGATCAGATCTTCTCAAAAAAGTAACATACAATGATCAAGGGGAAAAAGTTCATTCAGAACTTAGTAACCACAATGATGACTTTGTTATTGGCAATGAAAGTGAAAATGAGGTTATTTTGACCAGAGATCTTCAAGATGTCAATATTAGAGAAGTTCCTTTACCTGAAGATTTCAAACCACATTTGGATGTCGTGAGAAGAATGATTCCAAGAAATCCAAGTAAAGATTTCATTATAAACCAAACTTGTAGTATAAAGAAGAACAACAGAACGAAATCTACACTGATTTTGTATACTCCACATCTCTCTTCTCCAGAGGAGAATCCGTTCTATTTACCACCAACAAGATCGATTGGAATTTTATTCAATGAAGACACCTCAAAGTTATCTATTCATTATCTTCCTTTCGAATCCCAAGACTGTGACATATTCAGAAAAATGGAGCCATGCGATAGACCTATAAGAATTGCATACAGATTGCTAAACACAGCAAAAAAGCACTCAGCAGGTGCCAAGACCGGATATCAGAAAAGAGTTAATCATGATCAAGTTGTTGAGAAGCAAGCATTCCAAGATACATATATTCTGTTAAAGCAAAAGTATGCCAAACAATTGGTTGACAATTGGACAGAATCAACAGATCCAAGAAAACATGTCTTTGAAGATATTGCCATTGCTGCCTTTTTAATCGAATTGTGGAAGAAGATTTACCCATCAAAAGATGTTTTTGAATTTAGAGATTTGGGATGTGGTAATGGTATCTTAGTTTATATTTTAGTCCTAGAAGGATTCAAAGGACAAGGAATTGATGCGAGAGAAAGAAAGTCGTGGTTAACATATCCAGAAAATGTCAAACAAGAATTGAAGGAGCAAGTAATAATTCCATCAGCTTTACTCCGACCTCATCCACTTGTTTATTCTCAAAATCCACATTTGCTTGATAATGGACAAGAATGGAAGGTCCCAATTCATGTAAAACCTCAACATCAGGGTAATGTGAAACTATCATCGTCTACAAAACCGCTACAAGTTGTTGAATGCTATACTTCGCATGATTTGTTGAACGATCCGAAAGTTTGCGCTGCCGAGTTTCCACCTAATACCTTCATTATTGGTAACCACTCAGATGAACTAACTTGCTGGTTACCCCTTCTCGGATATCCTTTCATGGTTATTCCATGTTGTTCACATAACTTGAATGGTGATAAGATAAGGTATGCTGTAACTAACAACTTTGATAAAGGGCACTCTAAATATCAAGGTCTTGTAGACCATGTTGAGATGTTGGCAACAATGTGCGGTTGGCGAGTTGAAAGAGAAATGTTACGTATACCTTCGACAAGGAATGCTGCCGTTATTGGCTATGAAGCATCTAACTTAATGGCAAGCTCCATTTACGATATCATTGCAATGGAAGGAGGTGCAAATAAGTGGATTGAAAACACCATGTCTCTAATGAAAAAACCTCCTAGAAATCATTAGTTAAAATTTTATACAGAAATATGTAGTTGTTATTATTGTATCATTTTATGGTAATATATTTTGTGGGTAATCATGTACTTTTAGCATTTATTTACCTTGCTTTCTCATCCTACGCCTTTTACCAATCATGAATTTAGCATTTTGTGAGAGTTCAGCAGGAGCGCCTCCTTCTGAATCTTTAGAACCAGCACCCTTAGCCTTATTTCCTTTCTTTGATCCCCTCTTTTTGTTGGCTGACTTCTTATCTGACTTTTTGGTGCCAGGTTCCTCTTTGTCATTTACTTTTAAACCTTGATCAACCTTTTCAGTTTCTTTCTCATCCTCATCCTCTCTCTTTCTTTTTAAATTCTTAGTAAAGTTTCTACCCTTGGTAATCTGTTCAATTCTTCTCTTCACAACCTTAGCATTCTCAATGGCAAATTCAACAACAAGTCTTTTCTTGGTAATTAAATTTTCGTTTTGAGCTCTCTTCTTTTGTTCTTCAGTAAGACCATTGAGGATTTCTGGAATTGTTGTTTCATGAGCATTTAACCATCTAAGGGCCATTAAAGCATGTTTATGGTCTCTAAATTCCAAGAAACCGTAACCACGTGAACGTCCATATTCACCAGAACCTTTAACTTCGTTAATAATTTTAGCTTGAGCCACAACACCTGATTTTTTGGCCTTAGCCTTTTCTTCGTCTGCGTTTAAACCTAATTTTTCCCAGAATAAATGTTTTTGTTTTGTTGATCTGTCAATTTCTTCTCTGCTTAATGGCTGTCTCAACTCTTCTTTTACTTCCTTGGCAAATTCGACAATAGCTTTTCTACCAAGCTGTTTGAGTGACTTATCATTCATGGCTCTTGGGATATTTCTAATTGCCAAACGCGTCATTGACAAGTGCAAACTAGCATTTTTGCTTAATTGTTCCGATCTCAAAGTGTATGACCTTTCACGAACATCCATATCAGATTTAGCCAATACCTCAGCTAATTTTGAATTTGGACCAATTCTACCTTCGTTCAATAAGTAGAGATTACGCTTATCCTTTTCTCTAGGTAATCTGCCCAAATTTTCCTTTCTTTGTAATTCACTTCTCTCCTGTAATCTTGCTGCTGACTCTCTGTCGACTGCTGGTGCAATTTGCATAATACGGCCTTCATAAACGTAAAATGGCGAAACATCATCAGGCAATAAAAGAGAATTAGAGTTCACAGCTGGTGCATTCAATAAACATTCTTCATATGGTGCATTTTTATAGAAAGCCACAAATGCCGTACCCTTTGGTAAACCTGTTTCTTTGTCAACAACGGGTAAAGCGTATTTAACATCCCCAAGCTTTTCAAAATGTGCTTTTAGTGATTCTGCTGTGACATCGTAAGGAAGATTTCTAATAAAAACAGAATAACGCTCTTGTCTATTACGCTTCTGAGTTGGTGCGCTATCTTCAAGCTCAAGCAATTTGGCATCTTCTTCAAAATCATCTTTGCTGCCATTATCATCATCATCATCATCTTCGTCGTCACCGTTATCCTCCTCCTCCTGGTCGTTTTCACCATCTTCTTCCTTATCAGCGTCATCATCCGCTTCGTTTTCTCTTTCTTTTTCAGAATCTTCACCATTATCTTCATCCATTATTTCATCATTTACTTCCAGTTCCTCTTCTTCTGGCTTCAAAGTATCCCAATGGTTCTTGTCAACAGCGAAATCAACGGCAACCTCTCTATCGTTAATTTTCAAACCTTGAGACTCTTTGACAGCTCTTTCAGCACTTGTGTGTTTACTCATGGAGACAAAAGCAAAACCACACATCTTCCCGTCCTTTTTCTTTGGAATCCTAACTTCTCTAACATGACCAAATTTCTTGAAAATGTTTTCAAGCTCTTCTGGTTTCTTAACTGACCATGGCAGATTTCTAATGATCACTCTACTAGTCTTTTGTAATGCAAGCTTTTCTGGAGAAATCTTATTGATTTTTGGTTTTGACTTATCGTTGTTGGATCTTTCTCTTCTTTTCGCAACGTCAATTCTCAATAACCTATTCATAAACTTACTCTTCTTAGCACTTGCTAACGAAGTCAAAGTGTCTTCATCGTTTGTAAAAGAAACAAACCCAAATCCTCTGGATTGCTTATTTTCGTCTAAAACAATGACTGCATGCCTAACAGGAGCAAATTGTGAGAAGTAATCAGTCAATGATTCATTAGTAGCCTCTTTAGGTATGGCTCTAACAAATAATGTTCTTCTATCTAGTGAATCTGACATTAGAACTGTACTATTTATCCTAGTAATAGCTGTTATAGTGAAAAATTTTAAATTTTTTTTTTCAAATTTTTTTAGAAGATGCATATTTCAGCACAGCCTAGATTTCCGTTTCCTCTGTAACAACAAAGGAACAACATCTAGTTTAAGGAATGCCAAGTGGAGTGCTAGGCAATTCGCATGTGCCTTGTATTGGGAAGAATAATACAGTGAGAGAGTTAAGTAGGCTTTCAGGAGAAACGCTGTTTAATTTGGTCAGATTGTGGTTAAGTATGCGTCAAACTGCACCCTCTCGTAACAGAGATAACCATCTAAGCAAGATAATCGAACAGAAAAATGAGTATGGCAGCAACAAATCGTTACTGAAACGGAAGTTGATTGACTACATCGTAGTCGAGATGTATCCTAAGGGTCTAAATGCACTACAATTAGCACAGATTGATGTTCAATCATTGATAGATAAGCCAAACATATATTCGTGGGGTTCTGCATCAACCAGGGGGACACAGAACGAACCAATCATAGTAAAGTTTGATCCACAAACGTTTTTGAATAAGTTCATAATTAATTTATCAAATCTCTATTTATGTCACATCTACATTTCACGGCACCCAAATTACCCCATGTATTTGATAAGAGTTCAAATATTCGATCACAGTGTGCAAAGGAGGAACAGTGTTGGGAAGCGATTGAATTCCAAACACCAGTTTGATCAATATTTCAAGCGTTTTCAGCATGGGAAACAGCTAAAGTTACACGAAACACAAAAGTCTGTCAATTCTTTGAAACCGTACTATATACTACTCCCACTTTCGACACCTAATGTTATTTACACCACCAGCAACACGCTCACCAAGGGACCTACGAAGGATATCGAGGACTTGAGTTTGAGGTTATTGCTACAGACTTTGGAAAGGACACTCTCATCGTTTGACAAACCTGTTGTTTTGAGCCATGAAGGCAAAATGCCCATCAAGAACCTCAATAGTGTGTTTATCTTGAAGGCAAACTCTAGGTTCAGCAACTCGCTTGGCCCCTGGCTACCATATGCCGATAACAAGGTGGATGGTGAGGTGTTAAGTGATGGCAACGACAACTTCCGTATCCAAGTCAGAAGAATCGTTGGAACCACAGACGACATTGCAGCTCTCAGATTCAGAGGTGCCACTACACGCATCCGTTCTAAGGTTTATGATACCAACGATTTGCGGACAACTCAGCTGGAAGATGAGCATGCTGATGAAGAGGTGAACGATGGCGTTGTGCCAATAGAAGAGTTTGAGCACACGTTGGCAAACGGTATTCGTCTCAAGTTCACTGGCAGTGACATATTTGGCGGATTATTAAAGCTAAGCAAGGATAATATCTTGGATGCAAAGACGTGTCCTGCCTGGTTGACAGGCGAAGAACTGCAACTATAAAGGAGCATCGGAGATCAACAACGTCGGCTCCGACGATAAAATGAAATCACTGGATACCTCTATAGATGCCGTATCATCGTATTCCTCTAAAATGGTGGTATCTTCTGTATAGACTCTCCGTTTCTTTGCACTGTTGTCAGTGGGCTCTTCATTTGCTCGTTTGATATCGAGAATGTCATTTAATTCTAAAGAAATGGGCAGTTGTTCATCCAAATGACTGTCAGAAGCCTCACTGGTGTGATACTCGTCTCCTATAAGACCACCCAGGCACTCTTTAAACACCAGCAGGTGCTTTCGTTTCAATTTTATGGTCAAATTGTCAAGAAGAAGCATGTGTCACGTGCCACAGAGTCATTGCTCACCCAAATGATGTCAAATTTTGAGGGTTCTGTCAAACACCTTAATATAAGGAAGCCAAGATAAAGTAGCATGAGAGGGTGAAGATCAGTGCTACTGACAGAAGTACACTTCGTTTCTTTACCACTGACACTGATGAGAGGTTTACGATTTTTAAGTACTGCAGGTATTGCACGTAGAGCTGTTGCAAAGGGCACGACCATTAGCGGTAGAATGCCAATGTCGTTCCCTTGCCTTGAGAAGCTTGAAAAGAGAGAGCAGTTGCTCTCAAACGGACCTGAGCCGTTATACTTCAAGCCTAGCAGGGATACTGTTCAAATATACCAGAGTAGAAAACCTTTGTTTTTAGACTACGGTGACCATTTGCCGCAATTTGAATTGGCCTTTGAAACCTGGGGGACTTTGAATCAAGACAAGAGTAACGCCATCCTACTTCACACAGGTCTCTCTGCTTCATCGCATGCTCACTCAACAGAAAACAACCCTAAAAAGGGTTGGTGGGAGCAATTTATTGGTCCTGGCAGGTATCTAGACACCAATACACACTTCATTATTTGCACTAACGTTTTGGGAGGATGCTTTGGGTCAACAGGTCCAATGTCAATTGACCCTTTAACACAAAAGCAGTATGGTACTACGTTTCCGATTTTATCAATTCACGACATGACGAGAGCACAAAATCGACTTATCAAAGAGCATTTTGGCATAAACAAATTGTTTGCATCAATAGGTTCTTCAATGGGTGGAATGCAGTGCTTAGCATATGCTCAGGAATTCCCACACGAGGTTTCGAAAGTGGTGAGTATCTCAGGATGCGCAAGATCACATCCATATTCAATTGCTATGAGACACTGTCAGCGTCAAGTTCTCATGACTGACTCAAACTGGAATAAGGGGTTCTACTACGGACAAATACCACCTCACAGAGGAATGAAACTAGCTAGGGAAATTGCCACCATTACTTATAGATCAGGACCTGAATGGGAACAAAGATTTGGTGTTGAAAGAACTGACCCAAACTTGAAACCTGCATTTTGTCCTGATTTCCTAATCGAAAGCTATCTTGATCATGCCGGTGAAAAGTGGTGCTTAGAGTTTGATCCAAATTCTTTCATTTATCTCAGTAAAGCAATGGATTTGTTTGATTTAGGTGCTCAAAATAGAGACAGGGCTCTCAGGAGTAGACAGCAAACAGTGAAACTAATGGAAGGCGATAGGGTCAACGTTGATGATCTAGAATATAAGCCAACTGATATTTGCTCGTTCGAGGGTCTTGAACAAAAGAGGACATCTAGACAAATGTCACCAAAGGAAGCCGAAGAGGATCTTCAAGAGGGTCTGAAAAGAATAGGGGGTCCCGAGGTTTTGGTGGTTGGTGTTGAAAGTGATCTATTGTTCCCAGCTTGGCAACAAAGAGAGGTTGTTGCACATTTGAAAAGAGCAGAAACCTTAGTTGATCATATCGAACTCACGGCTGATGAGTCCTTTTATGGTCATGATACCTTCCTTCTCAAGATCGACAAAATTGGTTCCGAAGTGAAGTCTTTCCTGAGTAAATAAGGATAGTGAAAAATAATCGTACTATCATCATTTTTTTTGATAATGTTTTCTTCTTTATATGAATATCTTTTTTATATACCTTCAATAATTACCTAATGACTAGGAAGAGAGCCAAGAAGAGCGAGTACACTGGATACAAAGTCCATGGTTCCAAAGTGCCCATTGACGTTTTGGATTTTAAAAGTCAAACTTTGAATGGTGAAAGAGTTGACATTACTAAAGAATGGTTCTGGAATCATTATATAAATTTGAGGAAACCAGTTGTACTTAAAAATGCAAATGCTATCGATTTGGAGTCGTTTGCATGGGATAATATTGAAGGTGCTTTGAAAGGTGGTGACCCATTACAAGTTGAAGAGCTAGTTTCTGGTGGTTTTGGTAGTGGTAAAAAAAGGCTACTGATGTCATTTGAGGAATTTAAGAAAAGATGTGACAACGGAGAGTGTCTTTACATGACTACTCAATACACAAAGGACAACAATGAACATAACGAAGGCGAATTACCAGATGACGATTTCAAAGATGACTTTGAAGATGATTTTAATGAAAGTGATTTTATAGATGACGACGACAATAATGAAGATCCCATGAATACGAAAATGAAAGCAGGACGTCAAACAGATGATATTATAGAAGAGGAATATCACAATGGTATTGAAGAAGAAGAAGAAGAGGAAACAGAAGACTTAGACCTTGAAGAGATTTACCAACCACCATTAGATTTGCTTTTATTAGAAGATAAAACCAAACTTATCAAGCCAATACCATTGCCAATTTTGCAAGGTCTTTCACCGCAACAAATAAATCTCTGGATGGGAGTTTCAAAGGAAACAACCTTGAATGTCAATGTGAAGGATAACAAGATTACAATTAACAAGGGCTTGCCACACAAGGCCACATCTTCAGGTTTACATCATGATCATGCAGATAATTTGTACACCTTGGTAGAAGGTGCTAAAACTTTTAGACTTTGGTCTCCAGACTGTGTATGGAATTTCTACACAAAAGGTGATGTTAGAACAGTTTATCATACTGGTATTATTGATTACGTTCGTAATTCCAAAGCACCCAACTGGCTTTCTCTGAATGCATTTGGGGAGCAAATAGATGATAATGTTAACGAACCGTTAGTAGCATTTGAAGGAGATCCACCTTCCTTCAGTGAAATACCACCAGCATTACTTCACATGGACAGTCCTCAACTAAATGAACAAACTTATCAACAATTAAATCATCACTTAAAATCAGAATTTCCAAAGGCTGCTGAATTAGTTGGGGGTGGGATCACAGTGAATTTGGTTCCTGGTGATAGCATGTATTTACCAGCAGGATGGTTTCACGAAGTTTCTTCTTCCTCAAAGCATATTGCCGTCAACCATTGGTTTCACGTTCCGCATATCTCACAGTGAACGCCAAGAATGAAAGAATGTTTTCCTTGATCACAGAATTTGCATTAACATTAGAGTCTGGAAAATCTTGAAATCAACTGGTATTGCGTTTACTTCAGTTCAGATTTTGGAACTTTAGTTTCGATGCTCTATTTTGCTAATACGTCCATTTATTATACTACCCTTTTCATACTCCTGGGGATTTTTGTTGAAGTTTAGCTCTGTAACATACCAAAGCCTGAAACTGAATTTCTAGAGCTGAACAAAATCAGTTAGTTGTGTGATTACGTGTAAAAAGAACAACAAAAGCTTTTTGGTTTCATAAGTAAAATTTAGTATCATGACCAAGATTGATGATACATTGACGAGATGTCATTCGTATTGATTTATTAAATGTGTAATTCCTTTGTCTATCGGTGAACTAACATTTGATTATTATCAATTAAAAATGGGAGAAAGCCCTTTATTACTGGCGAAGTATTCTCTTTGTTACAGTATGATAAGCAAATGTTCTTTACTATACATTAATTCTTTTATATTGATGAGGAGATGAAATAGAGAATCAATTTTTATAAATTACTAAGTCTCTTGCTAATAGTTTAAGAGTACCTATATCCAGTCAATTGTTACAATTTGCTAATTATCATCCATAACTTCTTCAATTATTGAAAGCAAAAGCATGAGATCTGAATCGCAGCGCTTCTCTTCTCAAACTCTTTAGTATTTAAATTTTTCATATGGCCTATGGCCTATAGTGACAACTTCATGTCCAAGTTTGCAATGGCTAAGCAGATTATATGTATTATAGGCACTACAGGTGTTGGAAAATCACAGTTGTCTGTGTATCTTTCACAATTGTTGGGAGGTGAAGTAATTAACGCAGATTCAATGCAAATGTACAAAGGAGTGCCTCAAATCACTAATAAGCATCCGATTGAGGAAAGAAATGGTATACCACATCATGTAATGGATCATACACCATGGTCTGAAGCATATCATATTCATAAATTTGAAACTCAATGTGAAGAAGCTATTAATGCCACGAAACTACCAGTCATAGTAGGTGGAACACATTATTATCTTCAAAGTGTACTATTCAATAATAAGACGATAAACCTTGAAGAAAAGAAGGAACTGACTAAAGAACAAAGTGAATTACTAGAGAGTGAAGATAGCCAATTAATCTGGAATGAATTGAACCGATTGGATCCAAAGGTATCTGTCAAGTTTCACCCAAATGATATCAGAAGAGTCAGAAGAGCATTGGAGTTGATTTATCTATCAAATGAAAAGACTAGTGATGTTTATACACGTCAAAGAGATGAAATAGCAAGTGATGGGCTTTTAAGATACAACGTTTTATTTCTCTGGGTCTACTCTAAGTTGGATACCCTTGATACGAGACTAGATAATAGAGTTGATAAAATGTTTGCCAATGGTGCTATTGATGAACTGAATGAATTATATCAAGAGTACCTTAAATCTAAGAAAGAGAATGTCGATCTTACATCAGGAGTTTGGCAAGTTATAGGTTTCAAAGAATTCCTACCATATTTAGAGCTAAACGGCCCAATAAATGGATCATTCGAAGAATTGAAAAATGATGCAAAATTTAATGAATGTCTTGATGAAATGAAGCTAAGAACTAGGAGATACGCAAGAAGACAAATCAAGTGGATTAAAAGCCAATTAATCCCCGAAGTACAGAATGAGTCAAAAGTTATGATATTAGATGCAACAAACCTGAATGAGTTTCACAAGAATGTTGAATCAAGGGGACTTCAAATTGCAGAGCAGTTTAAGGTTGGTGAGATTAAAACAGATCAAGTTCCAGAAAGTCTAGAAAATGAGAATTTAGTCAATGTTTCGCAAAAAGAATCTAGATGGGAGCACCACCAATGTAATTTATGCCATAATGGATTAGGAGAGCCTTTATTGTTAGTAGGTGACCAATGGGAAATTCATCTCAAAGGAAGGCAGCATAGACGTAATTTAGAAAGGAAACAGAAACTGAAGAAATATGATGAATGGTTAAAGCACAAACATAATTAATATTCTATAAAACAAACTATTTACTTTTATAATGAGAATTATCATCATCATAACTGAGAACCTCTTCCTCAAGAACCTTTGCTGACGATGATGTGCCCATATCATGAAATGATCTCATCTCTTCCTCGATTTCTTCAATATCATCAATATCATCTTCTTCTTGTGGTATAAACAAATTTAATATAACGCCAAGAAAACCTGCAACAGCAAAACCTGTTTCCATCACAAGTACGATTGCATTCAAAAATCCTTGGAGGGCCTTATTGTCACCGGAATATGTAAAGAAGTAGTTGAACCAGTTGTTCAGTAACGTTGCACCAAGACCAAACATTAAGGTACACGTAAAAACAAACCTATCTCTTCTGGTAAATGGTGTAATAGAAATAATTTTCAGACCTGAAACAGCAACAGAAGTGAAAAGGAAAGTGGTCATACCACCCAGAACAGACTTTGGAATGGCGACTAAAGCAGCAGCAAATTTAGAAAAGATGCCCATAACAACAATAAAAAAACAACACCAGTAACCAACAGTTCTTGAACCGCACTTGGTAATTGCAATGACACCATTGTTTTGCGCAAAAACTGACATTGGTGGAAGGGTACAGAGACCTGCTAGAATACCGTTCAAACCATCAGCAAGAACACCACCTTGAATACGGGATTCATACATTGGACCTTCAATTTCTAATCTGGTCACGTCACAAGTAGCAGTGATATCACCAATTGACTCCATGACTAAAACAATATAGCATGCCAAAAAGGGTAACACCAAGGGACCATATACTCTAAGTTTGAAAGTGTGGACCCAAACAAAAGTAACAGCTGGAGCAGCGTCAATACCATCATGAGAAAAATAGCCACAAGCAGCAGCAACAATACAACCAACAAGTAAACCGACAATGACAGCACAAGATTTCATAATTGGAGCACCCCATTTTTCACAGATGATGATAGTAACATAGACAAGGAAACCAAGACCGATAAATTGGGCTGAACCCCAAGCATAACCCTTTGCACAAGTAGATTCAACACACCCGGAACCACCAACAAAGTCCTCAAACCCAGTCAAGACGAGCGAAATACCAATTAAAAGAACGACGGGCCCTGTAACCAATGGAGGAAAGATTTTTTGGAGCACTCTGGAGGGTAAAAATGATAATGCAACTTCAATTAAACCACACACACAAGAAGTTGCAATAAGCGCACCGTAACCGTCTGGACATGGCAACTGTGTACCATCAGAATCGGTTGGACAGAAACCGGTCTTGTACATCAAGGCAAAACCTTTGGTCACAATTGATAGTGTATCAAACGATGTACCAACAACAGAAAGAAGACCGGTACCTAAAAAGAAAGAAGTAAACGGGATTTTAAACCTGGTGATCTGAATACTGGAAAGAAAACCGGAGACAATTAAGGATGCACTGACTAGATATTGTGTTTGCTCTTGAGTCAAGTTGGCAAACGTTGCAAATAAAATAGGCGGAGTGCAAAGACCAGCAAGCATCGAAAGGGCATGTTGAAGACCTAAGATGAACCCTAGAAGGATTGGAATTTCATCGTCTAAACCGAAGAATGGCTGAACTCTCCTTTTATGAAAAATTGGTATTGTAGGTGTGAAAAGGTATGCATAATCGTAATCACCCAGTAATCCCTCCTTCGTTGTGCATTTTTTGTACAACTTGGAGATCATTGATGTAGGTTTCAAGGGCATTTTGTGTATTTCTTTCTGAAAATAATTTGAAATTATGAATTGTTTTGATTAAGAGTGATATATGAAAGAAAATAGCTTGATCTGCTTCCTTCTCTCTTCACCTCTTGAATTTCTCTACTAAACTCAGAAGAGCTATTTTATCCTTCTTTAAATAAAATTTTTTAATTGATCCAATCCTTAATTGAAAAATTTTTTAACTTGGAAGACTTGTGTCATCTTACTAACAATAAGATGCGATACGATGAGACGTTTTTTTTTAAAACCGTTGAAAACGAAAGCCGTTTGGAATTCTAGCATTCTATAACGAACGTTACGTTGTTTCATGCACTGAAGCATACAAAATCAGTACAATAGATACTCAGAATTCTATCCTGGAATTGCAAGGCTCTCGTTGTCAAAATGAAGTCGGTATTGTTGTTTTTGAGTTTATGAAAATGCAAAGTGACATTAGGTCTATCTATGAGGGAATATTTTAAAACAGTAAAAAAATTGTAGACATATTCATATATATATATGTACTTGGCGAAAAGGAATACACTGATAAGACAAAAACGCAGTTCTATCAAAGAAATGTGGGGTAAAAAAGCAAATCTTAGATTAAATTATTGTTTCTTTTCATTTGAAACTGCTTCATCAAGATTTGATGGAGCCTGGCCGATAATAACTTGGTGACGTTCGTTGTAAGAGTCGTTATTGGTTTTGGATTTTGTACCAATGGAGGTAATATGTGACAAGACTTCCTTGATTGGATGTGGGTGCTGAGAGTGGAAGGATCTCATTTCTTCTTCAACTTCTTCAATATCGTCTAGGTCATCTTCTTCTTGAGGAATCAAAAGGTTGATGATAACGCCAAGGAAACCGGTGACGGCAAATCCAGTTTCCATAACCAATTGAATAGCATTTAGGAAACCTTGAAGAGCTTTGTTATCACCAGAATAGGTAAAAAAGTAGTCAAACCAACTTGGCACAAGAACAGCACCAAGACCGAACATCAAAGTACAGGTGAAAACAAATCTATCCCTTCTAGTGAATGGAGTAGTTGAGATAATCTTCAAACCAGAAACAGCAACAGAAGTGAAAAGGAAAGTAGTCATACCACCAAGAACTGCTTTTGGGATTGAGACTAAAGCAGCAGCAAACTTAGCAAAGATGCCCATGATGATTAGGAAAAAGCAACACCAGTAACCAACAGTTCTTGAACCGCACTTGGTAATTGCAATGACACCATTGTTTTGTGCAAAAGTAGACATTGGTGGAAGGGTACAAAGACCTGCTAGAATACCGTTCAAACCATCAGCAAGAACACCACCTTGAATACGGGATTCATACATTGGACCTTCAATTTCTAGTCTGGTAACATCGGAGGTGGCAGTAATGTCACCGATGGCTTCCATCATCAAGACAATGTAACATGCTAAGAAAGGAAGCACCAAAGGACCATAGACTTTAAGCTTGAAGGTGTGAACCCAAAGGAAGGTTGCCGCTGGAGCAATATCGATACTATCGTGGGAAAAGTATCCACAAGCAGCAGCAACAATACAACCAACAAGTAAACCGACAATGACAGCACAAGATTTCATAATTGGAGCACCCCATTTTTCACAGATGATGATAGTAACATAGACAAGGAAACCAAGACCAATAAATTGGGCTGAACCCCAAGCATAACCCTTTGCACATGCCTCTTCAACACAACCTGAGCCACCTACGAAATCTTCAAATCCAGATTGAACTAGAGAGATACCGATAAGGAGCACGACAGGACCAGTGACTAGAGGAGGAAAGATCTTTTGGAGAAATCTAGGAGGCAAGAAGGAGAGTGCTACTTCGAGCAACCCACACACACACGAAGTTGCAATGACGGCACCGTAACCATCAGGACAAGGGAGCTGAGTACCGTCGGCGGCGGTTGGACAAAAGCCAGTTTTGTACATGAGGGGGAACCCCTTAGCGACGATGGTGATAGTGGCAAACGAGACACCGACGACAGAGAGAAGCCCTGTTCCGATGTAGTAGGGGGTGAAGGGGATCTTGAATCTAGTAATCTGGATACTAGATAGGAGGCCCGAGGTGATTAGCGAGGCACTGACCAAGTACTGGGTTTGTGCAGCGCTTAGGTTGACCATTGAGGATAGCAAGAGCGGTGGGGTGCACACACCGGCAAGCATAGAAAGGGCGTGTTGGAGACCCAAGATGAACCCTAGCAGCACTGGCACCTCGTCATTCAAGCCAAAGAACGGTTGTGTTTTCTTTGTCTTGCTGAGGAACGGAAGCGTTGGCAAGAAGAGGTATGCGTAGTCGTAGTCTCCTAAGATCCCCTCCTTTGTGGTGCATTTTCTGTACAGCTTCTTGAGTCTGTTGACTGGACTCTTGAGCTTGAACGAGCTGTTTGAGTTGGTAGGCGACGTCACGGCGTCTAAGTTCACTATAGTTTCGTCTTTAGTTGGCATAGCTACACAAGAGACACTTCTATATTGGTGATACTGGTGGTACACTTTTACAGTTCCTCCTAGCACACAAGGCTGCCATGGCGTATTTATAACACACTAGATCAACTTCTTAATCAAGCATGAAAAATTTCTTATAGGGGGGGTTTTCCAGCTTGCGTCTTATCTCTTATCATCACCATAAGAAGCCGACAAAAATGAATGGAGGTGGGAAACAATAAAAATTATTTATGAGAGACAAGACTTGATGAGAGAAGAATAAGTAAACGAAGAGCAACAACAGGCTAGCTAGCATGCGTTGCGGATTCCAATGCCCTTTTGCTACAGGGTAAGTTGGTAATCACTTAATATACAAATATTATTTTTTCCATCCACCACCAATACTGTTACCTTTAATATGCCCGAATCTTATTGTAATAGCTCTAATACAAGCATGTAACCGTATCTTCGAAACACTCACGAACCCTGAATAGAAGATACTAGCTGATGGAATAGCTAGACGGAGTAGGCCGCTGCTTACTATGAGAATCAGATCGGGCCGCCAAAACGCTCAGCACCGGGCATTACCGAATAAGGATTAGTAATTTAGCATTAGGAGAAGTTGGAAGAGAGAGGTAGAGAGAGAGAAAAGGGAGAACACGGTAGATGTGTAAATGTGCAGTGGGAGGTTTGTGGTAGTGGTTGATCTCGTACTAAAGTGGTGATAGCAAGAGAATAAATGGTTTTTGAAGTTAGTAGCGTAAACAGTGTAAGGTATGAACATGACGCTTTTAGTTTGTAATAGAAGAGTTGACAAAGGGCAATTACTGAAGGCTTAGTTAGCTAGGACAAGGTGTGGTTGTGATAGCTTGCGGTTTGAAACTACAGGAAAGGATAGCAAGAGGTCTTTAGTAGAAGTGTAGAGCAGTTGTAGAAGTAGTGTCAAGAAAATGCCAAGGAGTAGTGCTAATAAAGGCATGAGAGATTAAAGGAAGCAACGTGCTCAGAAGTAAACACTTGTAGCTCTCAACAATGTATTCGTTGAGGTATTTCAAGAATATGGTAATAAAAGTGGTAGTAGCACCTATGCCAAGACACTTGCAGGAAGGTGTAAGCAGAACGATACTAGCAGAAAGAAAGTGGTAAGGAGGAACTACTCGTAAAAAGTTACCCCTATACAGAAGTGGGATAATATGAGAAGAGCTGTATGATCTGTAGTCGGGAAAAGATTGAAGGAGCTTCCTGAGAAAGGAACCACGTACACCTGGGGAAATAGTTGTGGTATAAAGTTACGTGTTACACAACTACAACCGCAACACCACTAGTTACATTGGAGTGCAGTCATGTGAGTAGTTGCTATAGGTGCACCCGAACTGCTACATCCCTTCAACAATAAAATGCCAAATCAGATATTCTTTATGCTAAACAAAAACACAGCATTAGAAACATCAGAATAAAACCTGATATAATTAGCTAGTGAAAGGAGTAGTGTGTTAATAACTATAACAAGGGTACTTGGTAGAAATACACAGATAAAGACTCGTGATAATAAACGGTCATGAAGTTTTGCTAAGGACCCATGAGAGGTTTCAGTTACAGTCATAATTGTAGCTCTGGCAACCTTTTTTATGAAAAGAAGCCTATCTCCAATACCTTGTACTGGCCGCAAAAAAGCTCAACACGTTATCAGTGAAACTCTGAGTAATATAAATCCAAACTAAACCGCAGTTAAAACAGACATGAACTTTTAGTGGAAACGTCTATGACGATACAGCGCTCGGTAAAGCACATTCGTCTGACAAAGTTAACACAAGTCTTCCACTAGTTAGTATATGCTTCAATGAGATGGTAAGCATCAACAAAGTTTACAAGTTTATAGAAAAGTAAATTTAAGAACTTGAATAAGTGGAACATAACTTGTTCATAAGTGCTTAATGTGGATGCCTGGCATACCACATAGCAAGGTGCCAGGCAAATCAAACATGATGTTTACGTAAACTGCACCCCCTAAACTGCAAAAAAGAACAGATCTATGCGAATAAGCTAGAAATGTAGCTTAAAAACGCTGAAAGCTTCTCCGTAACTTGTTCTAAATACTGTAATATTTGCTAACTTCCAAAAGTAATGGTATATAGTATCGCAACTTTCAACCACGCCAGTGCATCAAGAATAGGGAAGCTATATGAAACTGATAAGTCTAGAGTCATTGTAATGTATATTTACAGATGTATAAACAGCTGAGCGTTAACTTCAAAGGTTTTTAGTTCATGAAGCAGCTCAGAATTGATGTGCACGCCATGTGGTCAATTGAAAGTTGTTTCAATCGTACCAATTTAACTTCGATAGCAAAAAAGCATGTCACATCAGAACGTCGGCTAATGCAATGTAACTGATCCTAAACACAATATCGCAAAAGAATCGCAAAAGCAATAATTATAGCCTGAAAATTTCACAATGGTACTACTTCATGGTTGACATAATAATCTATAAATCGTTCTGTCGTTGAGTAGATTAAAAATGAATCACAAATCAAGATAATCAGCAACCACTAGTAGTTCAAGTGCCATTGCTGTAGGAATGTCAAATCCAACGTCTTCACCGCATTCTTCACTTTTCACTCTGTAGGCCATGTAATCGCCCACTGCTTCTAGCAATTGTCCATTGTTGACATTAGGAAGCTCCACTGGCTTGTGTTGGCTACTCATTATTCTCCCATAACTGTCAACGTCTTCTGGTCTTCCCGAAAACTCGCAAAGGCCTCTAAGTGTTCCACTTAACGCTGCCAACTCGCCACTGACAACCACGCGTTGGCCATCTCTAGAAATCAAACTTACAACTTCCATTTTGTAATAAATATATGTATATTTGTCTTAGTGTATCCTCTGCAATTCACTCAAAGAGATTGAAAAGTTAATCAGTTCGATAAATCAGCCATTTATAAGATATTAAAAGAAAATCCATCCCGGTCTTTTTTTTTTCAACAGTACGTGAATATGTTCATAGAAAAACCAGATTCCAGGGTATTGGGTCAAAATATGTCATTGAGTCCAGCATTACAATGGTCGCTTTTAGATTCAACACCATATCGCATTGTTGATTTAACAAGAGATTTCACTTTAGGATTAACCTCAAATATTACGATATCTCAGTATTTAGACATTTTCGCCTTAAAAGAACAGTCTCGTTTAAACTTATTCACCTTGAATAACGTACCCTTGTTGTCAATCCAATTACCCCAGGATACAATAGGAATTGGATTCAATTCTTTATCGAACTTGATTTTAGTCAATTCTGCTGGTAATTGGAGGTTTTACACAGATCTCAATGGAAACTTTACAGATTATAAATTACCCATTTCTTTGGATGCTAGAGTTATCAAAGTTCAATTCTCGTATACATCTGATGCATTCTTAATGCAGTTATCCAATGGATCGTTTATATACGTCAAATCAACTACAGATTACAGAATTTTAAGCTGTTTAAATTCTCAACATATCATAAATTGGCATTTCAATGATTATCTCAACAAAGTATGCATTGCAGTTGAGACGGAAAAAGGTAAGTTTTTAATTGAAGACAATGATGCAAGTAGGGAATTAAAATATGAAAATCAAATGACCCTACTATCGATTTCACCAAATTTAAATCTACTTGCAATAGCAAATTTTAATGAGTTAACTATTTGGGATTTGAGTACGTTGACTTTGATAGTAACACATACCTTGAATAGATTACCTTTGGATATTCAATGGTGTGGTGATGATGCCATTGCGTTATCTTACAAAAATCTTACTTACATGTATGGTCCAACACCAAACTCATTTATTGAGTTTTACATTAACGATAATGAACCTATCATCAGAACCGAACAAAGTGGTCTTTATCTACTAAGCTCTAATTCCTTGCAATACATTTCAAAAGTGCCATTTAATTTAGAGAATGTTTTCCAGATAGGCTCTTCATCTCCAAGTGCAATTTTACTTGATGCCGTGGATCTATTAGATAAACGAGATTTTCAAATGAACAACAACTTGTCGTTAATCCAAGATTCTATTTCTTTAGCTATTGATACTTGTATTAGAGCAGCTTCTGAGGAATTTAATCCTTATTGGCAAAGAAAGCTTTTGAGGGCTGCAAACCTTGGCAAGTCCACTTTAGATTTATACAACTCACAGGAGTTCATCGAAGTTTCCTCAAATTTACATATTTTGAATTCATTACGAACAAACGAAATTGGATTGTATTTCACTTATGCTAAATTTCAGTCAATAGGTATTGATAAAGTAATTGACTTACTAATTAATAGAAATTTTCATTCATTAGCAATCAAGATTTGTAATGAAGTCAATTATCCAATTTTCAGAATATTAGTACATTGGGCAAATGCAAAGATAAAAGTTAATTCAAGTATTTCAGATGATGAACTGTTTCAAATATTGACTTCCAAATTATCCAAATATTCGGTCAATTGGTGTAAAATAGCAAATTTTGCCTTTGTAGAGGGACGACCATCACTTGCTAGAAAGTTACTAATTAAAGAACCAAATACATGGTCTAAAATTGACTTACTATTAGAAATGAATGAATTCACTTTGGCAATCACTAAGGCTAGCGAAGACTGTGACGTTGATTGTATTATTTTCATATTATTAGAATTGAAACAACAATTATCATTAATTGACTTTTTCAAATTGTTGAATGAGAATGAACAAAGTCAACTAATTTATCAATTGTTTATATCAAAGATGTTCAAAATTAATGAGTTAAAAGATTTCTTTTACCAAAGAGAGGATTATAAGAACTTAGTATTAACCCAGTTAAAAAATTTGAACAATATCTCAAATTCAAATGAATCGATCAAGGAAATAATTGTCCAAGCTAAAAAATCAAACGATTTAAAAGTCTTTTTAAACTCATTGATCGACTATTCAAAGACTATAGAAGTGCAACTAAAATATCAACCACAATATCCCGAGATAACGATCGGTGAACCTCTTGTTCAAACAATAACATCATTATTTCCTAAAGATATACCATTAGCTCTAAAAATTCAATCAAGCTTAAAGATATCGTCATTGCAGTTATCTCAGTGGTTTTTGAATTCAATTACCACAGGGTCACACGAGAGTGAACTCGATTCATTATTTGAATATTCACAAACAAAACAGGGAATGGAATTACCAGCTTTGGATTATTACACTAGATTAGCTCAATTAGGATTTAAGCGACAAGCTTCATTATATATTCCAAGAATACCTGATTCACGAGCAAAAATGAAGGCATGGATAATCACTGGCTTATGGAGAGATGCGATGAGTTTAGCAGTAAAGTTAAATGATAGAGATGTATTGGTTGGTATGTTGGAAGCTAATATTGGTGATGCTAATGTAATCAATCAACACCTTCAATAATCTTCTTCCTCTTCATCACTTGTATAGTACTCAAAACCATATGTATAATTTTCTTTCAAGGAACTCAATTGTTCAATGTAATCATTTTTTAAATCAATGTAATTACTTCCCTTAACGTTTTTAGACACAAACTCAGACATTGATTTGAAATCAATTCTAACTTTATCGTTCTTTTCGAATGTTATTCCCTTGTAATCTAATGTTTTTATGTCGTTTGGTAGCGTTTCTAAATTTAAATTTGCACTTGATTTATACTCCAACTTGTTGAATGTCCCCTTTTTAGCAATGTTGATGGCACGTGAACTAAATAATGTTGATTCCAAATGGTAATCTTCAGCAGAGTTGATAACAATTTCATTTATGGTATCTCCTTTTTTAAACTTTGAGTATAAATCATCCATAGAGTTTTCGTTGAGCTCTAGAAATGGCAAAGAGTTCCATGCCATGGATTCCCAAAGGTCAAGATCTAACTTCAAAGGGAGAAAAACTCCGGTTTTTGAAACAGTGTCTAGGAACGTTTTGATTCTGTTGAATTTCATGGCATTGTTCAATTCACTGAAGTCTCTGAGTAAACCCCAGTAAAGCAATCTGTTGCTATTACCATTGAATTGATCGTCAATCAAGTCATTAAGTAGATCGGAAGAAAAGCCAGACCAAGAAGAGTCAAAATCACAAATGAGATTGACTCTTTCAACATTATCCATATGCTCTAATTGATACCTGATGGAATCTTCAACATCTTCACGCATTAGTTTATATTCGTTGACCCCGATTTCAAACTTATCGAATATCTGTGTTTTAAAATCTTTGTTGACACCTTTACCGTTTGAGAAATCATAGACATAGTTCTTTAGTTTGAAAGTGCAGTTAGGTGCATAAATGACATTAGAGTAATCTGTCCAGTACTTTGTCCTGTCGAGTTCAACCTTGATACCTTGGTTTAACTTCATCTGGTAGTTGTTTAGAGTCTCTCTTGTAACGGAGGTTGCTACCTGTTCATAGCCGGGCAATAAAACTTTCTCTTCAAAGAAGTCAACAGGATTCAATCCACCAAACCCATTGCTGTAGTCAAACAAGATAGTCCTTGGGTAATAATTGACAAGATTGAAATGCGGTTTCATAAAGAGGTGGTCTAAGGTGCGTTTACTAAACTCTTTGTTGTATAAAGCGTCATTTTGAAAGTTGTTAAAGTGAGTGACCAAATGGTTGGAGTTCTGTGACAATGATAGTGTCAATGTTGGCATTGCTAAGACTATATCCACCTCACCAGTTGGGGAATGCTCTTCACTGCCTGGAAAATTGACATATTATCCGCCGTTTGAAGGTTTCCTAATTGGGAAAGCCTGGAAAAAATTTTTTTAGCAGAAATAAGAAGAAATGAAAAATTTCAGTATACATTTGTCTTCTTTAAAGCAAGGATCACAGACAGATCGGCATGGGCAACTCTTTAGAAGAAAGACTTCAGCAGCATTCACATACATTTGATGGTTTATTGAGTTTGATTCCTGCAAAATACTACTACGATGACGAGACCGATAACCAATGGCTAGAAAAGCAAAATAAGAAATCAAAGAACGAACGTAAGCTAAACAAGTCAAGGAAGCTAAACCCTGAGGATACAAAGGATTTGAGCGTGAAGGAGATTATGGAGGAAACCGAGAAAGTTGCGCAACCGGTGGTACTGCCTGGTGAGAAGGTTAAAGTTCAAAGAAAGGAAGTGCAAATCGGAAACGGAGAAGAAGAAGAAGAAGAAGAAGAAGAAGAAGAAAAGGAAGAAGTTCAAAAGGAAGAAGAAGTAGGAGCAACGGGACACATAGGAGAACAAAATGAGGAGTTGTTTCAGTTAAACACAATGATATTCGATGACAACGGTGACGAAGTATCAGAGGAAGTTCAAAAGGAGGAAGTGAAGAAGGTGCAAAAGGCTGTTACCAATGCAAAGAAGCGGGAAATTAGCGAAGAAGAAAAGAAAGCTAGAGAGTCTAAGCAGAAAGAGCTCAAAGCCAAACTACAAGAGAAGATCCAGAAGCTCAGGGAGAAGAGAAAGGCGATCGGCAGCAAGTCAGCGGGATCTGCCACCTCAAGACAGCAAATTCTAGAAGAGAGACGAAGAAAGGAAATGCTTCGTAAGGAGAGACGAAAAGCCGCTGCAGCAGAGGAATCTAGCGATTCGAGCGATTCGAGCGACTCCGAAGCAGAAGAAAACGAGAGTGCAAAGGTCATATTCGGTAACATTGAGTTTAACGACGGAGAGAGGATTTCCAGTGATCTCAAAACAACAAGAAAGCTTGGTAAAAAGAAGGGTCCATCAAACAACGACATAAAGGGTCATTTACAGAAGCTCGAGAAAGAGCGTTCAAAGTTGCAGGAGCTTGACAACGAGAGCAGACAAAAACACGAGGAAAGAACAAAGTGGAAGAGGGCCCTTGCGAATGTGCAGGGTGAGAAGCTCAAAGACGACGAAAAGCTTTTGAAAAAGGCGTTGAGAAGGAAGGAAGCTCAAAAACGTAAGAGTGAAAGAGAATGGAGAGAGCGTAAACAAAACCTTGCTGATGAGCTCAAAATGAAGAGTGACAGAAGGGAGGAAAACTTAAAGATCAGAAAGGAGAATAAAAATAGATCCAAGAAGGACCAAATCAAACATCTACCAAGTTACAAACGTTCACGTGGTTCCAAAAAGATGACAAAGAGGGCCGGATTTGAAGGCGGATACAAGAAGCGTAAGTAGTTGCTTTGCACTCCACTTCTCTACTTTGTGAAAGGTTAATCGCTTATATATAATTATAGATAGTTTTAAATATATGTTCTGATACGTCTAAATTTAGCCCGTTTTGACATCGGTGTTTTTTTGTTCCCATTTGGGAAATTCGAAATAAAAGAGAAGAAAGAAGAAAAATCTTGACAATTGGACATCCTTTGTGTTCTTTAGATCAAGACGATACTAAGCAGACAATGTGGTATGTATATAAAAGGGGAAAGTTGTGAAATAGCTTTAGGAAAGAACCCATAGTTCCAATCGACTTTTGAAAGATCAATTCAGAGGAGGCGTACATCAATTTGCCCTTCAATTGACATGGGGTTGATATGGGCTTAGGTTCAATGAAGTAATTGAACAGTGCAGTGTCTTAAATCTATTACAAGGGACGTGCAATTGAATATGTGGAAATGCATCAGTACTAACTCATTTTGTTATGTTCTAGTGGTATCTTTGGTTACGCCAATTTCAATGTTTGTAAGACCCGAGGTGAAATCATCAACACACTAGTGAATGGGTTGAAGAAGCTTGAGTATAGAGGTTACGATTCAGCAGGTATTGGTATCGACGGTGAGAATGACTACAGTGAGGACTCTAACGTCAAGGAAATTGTCACCTACAAACAAATCGGAGCAGTTGCTAACTTACAAGAGGAGATCATCAGCAATCATCCGGACACTTCCGAGGAGTTCTTAGTCCATGTTGGTATTGCCCATACCAGATGGGCGACCCACGGTGGTGTCACCCAGGCCAACTGCCATCCTCACGCAAGTGACGCCACAAATCAATTTATTGTTGTTCACAACGGTATCATCACCAATTACAGAGAACTCAAGAAGTTCCTAGTGAAAAACGGTTATCATTTCAAGACAGACACAGATACCGAAGTCATTGCTGCGTTGTTCCTCTACTGTTTCAAAAAAAACCCAGATCACGAGTTTTATCAATTGACAAAGGACGTTCTTGCCAACCTAGAAGGTTCCTACGGTTTGATGGTCAAGTCAATTCACTATCCAAACGAAATAGTTGCAACTAGAAAGGGTTCCCCACTTTTAATTGGTGTTAAATCAAACCAAAAGCTGAAAGTTGATTTTGTTGATGTTGAATTTATTGAAGACCCTGAGCATGGTACTGGTTTGGTCCCAAGTAACAACAGCAAAAACAATGCTTCATTAAGAAAATCTGAATCAAGAGCAATTTTGCCAGAAAATGGTAGACCAATTGAATTTTTCATTTCATCAGATGCCTCCTCTGTTGTGGAATACACTAAAAAGGTTTTGTTTCTAGAAGATGATGACATTGCTCATATTTATGAAGGTCAATTGCACATTCATAGAGCAAAGAAGGCTGGTAATCTATCAACAACTAGACCTGTCAAGAATTTGGATATGGAATTAACTCAAATCATGAAGGGTGGTTACCCACATTTCATGTTGAAAGAAATTTGCGAGCAGCCAGATTCGACTTTCAATACTATGAGAGGTAGAATTGATTTCAAGGCAAAGGGGATCGTTCTTGGTGGTATTAGAGAGTGCCTCACAAGTATTAGACGTTCCAGAAGATTTTTAATGATTGCCTGTGGTACGTCATATCATTCATGTTTGGCTGTGAGATCATTATTTGAAGAATTAACTGGTGTCCCAGTTTCGGTAGATATTGCAACCGATTTCCTTGATCGATCACCACCAATTTTCAGAGATGACACAGTCATCTTTGTTTCACAATCTGGTGAAACAGCTGATTCTATGCAAGCATTGAAATATTGTAGAGCAGCAGGTGCTTTAACTGTTGGTGTTGTCAACTCTGTTGGTTCATCAATTTCTCGTGATACCGATTGCGGTGTTCATATTAATGCTGGTCCAGAAATTGGTGTTGCTTCAACAAAGGCTTACACATCACAGTTTATTGCATTAGCAATGTTAGCATTGCAAATTTCTAATAACATACTAGACAATAGAGAACGTCATTTAGAAATTATAAATGGATTGGAACAAATTCCAAGTTTGATTGAACAGGTTTTGAAGAAATCAGAAGAGATCAAGGAAATTTCTATGAAATATTTACACAATCATAAGTCAATGTTAGTTGTTGGTCGTGGTTATCAATTTGCTGCCGCTTTAGAAGGTGCATTGAAGATCAAAGAAATCTCTTACATTCACGCAGAGGGTGTTCAAGCAGGTGAATTGAAACATGGTGTTTTGGCATTAATTGATGAAAGTATGCCAGTGGTGGCTTTTGCTACAGAAGACGCCTTTTCACCAAAGGTCAATTCTGCTATTCAACAGATCACTGCAAGAGATGGTAAACCAATTGTCCTGGTTTCAGAAGGTGATAAAATCCTTGATAGATCTAAATTTGCTGCGACCTTGGAGGTTCCAAGAACCGTTGACTGTTTACAAGGTCTCGTCAATATTGTTCCTTTACAACTAATGTCATACTACTTGGCTATTGCAGCAGGCAGTGATCCTGACAGACCTCGTAATTTAGCTAAATCTGTTACTGTCGAATAGATATAAATAAGCCGAAATGCTTAACAAATATGTGATTTTTTTTTAAACTTAGAGAGCATGCTAAAACACCATAGTTGAATGTAAAAATGCGTTACACTACTTTCTCCATCTCTATTCCTCTTTGCTTTACCTTTATAGCATTTATATTACCTTAATATGCCGTTCAATAGAGGATTCTTTTCAGGTTGTGGGTTTTGCCAGTAAATTTTTACTCTCATCAACACAATAGATTGCCATCTCACACTTAGAATGTTTCTTACCAGTCGGTTAATTTCACGAAGAATGTCAAGTTTGCACGAAGCACTTCCAAGAACATTAAAACCACTAGAATACGCGATTCATTGCTTTGACATTGATCAGAGTGCTAATAAATTTAAGGCGAATGTTAAAATTGATTTCAAGGTCAATGACAAAACCGACGTTGTTAAGCTGAATCAAAAATATCTAAGTTTCACCAATGCAAAAGCGATATTCAAAAATGGTGAATCGATTGATGTAGGGCAAATATCGAACGACGAGAATAGTGAAAGTGTTTCTTTCAAATTGCAGAAGGAATTGGCAAAAGATGAATTGTTCACCCTTGACGTGGACTATAATGGAGTGATAAGAAATGATATGGCTGGATTCTATTCTTCAAGCTACTTCAGTGAGGAGGGAAATAAGGAATTCATTTTGGCAACACAATTTGAATCCACAGATGCAAGATCTGCTTTTCCTTGTTATGATGAACCAAACGCCAAAGCCAAATTTAGCATCAAGTTATCAGTTGATTCTAGTCTACAGGTTTTATCGAATATGCCACTTGAAAAAGAAACTAATAATTCAAGTATCAAGACTTTTGAATTTGTTCAGAGCCCAAAGATGTCCACCTACTTAGTTGCATGGGCGATTGGTAAATTTGAACATGTTGAAACTACAAGTATCAAAGAATATAATGGATCCAAGCTCCCAATTAGGGTCTATACTGTTCCGGGTCAATCACACACAGGTCAATATGCTTTAGAAGTGGCACAGAAAGCTGTAGATTATCTTTCTGTTGTTTTCGATATTGACTATCCATTACCAAAGTTAGATTTATTGGCAGTCCCCCAATTTGGTGCTAATGCAATGGAAAATTGGGGTCTAGTAACGTTTAGGTCGACTGCACTTTTATTTGATCCACAGAAATCAAATAAACTCTACAAACAAAAGGTCACCTATGTTGTTTCTCATGAAATTGCTCACTCCTGGTTTGGTAATTACTGTACCATGGACTGGTGGTCTGACTTATGGCTCAATGAATCTTTTGCGACTTATGTTGGCTGGTTATGTGTTGAGCATATTCATAAAGAATGGGACGTTTTTACTGGGTTTGTCACAGATTCTGTGCAAACAGCCCTTGATCTAGATTCTTTGAAGAACTCACATCCTGTAGAGGTTCAAGTGTATCATGCTAACGAAATTGATGAAATTTTTGATCACATTTCTTATCTAAAAGGCGGCTCAATTGTTCGAATGGTTGCCGAATCAGTTGGTGTTGATTTGTTTTTGAAGGGTGTCTCTAACTATTTAAAGAAACATGCTTTTGGCAACGCTAAATCTGATGACCTTTGGGATGCCATAAGTGAGATTTCAAATGCAAATATAACACAGTTAGTTGCACCTTGGATCAAGTCTGTCGGTTTTCCATATCTAAAAGTGCAAAGCTTCAACAATGAAAAAATCAAAATTACTCAATCAAGATTTCTTTCAAGCGGTGAAGCTGTAGATGACGATATTATTTGGTGGATTCCAAATGTTAGTAATATGTCCTGTAAAGAAATTTTGTTGCCTAAAGAGGACTTCAAGAAGTTAAATAAGGATACCATTGGTTTTTATAGAGTCATCTATGATGATAAACTATTTGCAAGCGTCGTTTCTAACCTTGATGAATTCACGGTTAAAGATAAAATTGGATTGGTTGGTGATACATGTGCCGCATCCCAAGCTGGTTTGATACCTACTGGTCAATTTTTAGACTTATTAAGAAAGTTGAAACATGAAGCTAATGAAAGTGTTTGGAACGAAATTGTTAAGAGATTAAACAGTTTAAGAAACGCATTTTATTCCGATGATAAATTATCATCGGAATTAGATGAGTTTGCTAAAGAACTTTATGGTTCAAAGTTCCAAGAGCTAATTCAGAAGGAAGGTGAGCTAAGTTTTGGTGAACTAAAATTAAGGTCACTTCTATTCACTCAGGCAGGTGACGTTGGGTTACCAGCTGCTATTGAAGAGGCCAAAAGATTGTATGAGGGTCGTAATATTGAGCCAATTTTTAAAGCTGTTGTCTTCAAATTACTTCTTAAAAATGATGTTGATGATGTGTTATTCAATGAGGTTTTGAGTGAAGTTTTGAATCCCACTTCAATAGATGCTAGAGAAGTTGCCCTTAGTGCGCTAGGATCAATTTCCAACCCAAAGTACTTACCAAGGGTTCTTGATCTGTTAACAAATGGAACAGTCCCAGAAATGGACTTTCAATTTTTAACAAGTTCATTGTCATCTAACGGGAAAATGAAGGAACAATTTTGGAGTTACTTCAGAGATAATTTTGACTACCTACACAAAAACGTCTCTATGTGGACATTAAGCAGAGTCCTTAAAGGATTTTTACCAAATCTTGTATCTAAACCATTATACGATGATATAACTGTGTTTTTCAACTCAAGAGATAACACAGGTTATGAAAAAGGTATTTTACAAAGTTTAGACTCTATAGCCAATGATTTGGCTTGGTATCAAAGATCTAGTAAAGATGTTAAAGATTGGTTTGATTGAACTATATGTATTTTTGTTTAGTATAAACTTGCCTTCTTATAGGCATAAGAAACACCATTTGATGTATATGGCATTAAAAATCCCGGATCATTATCATTATTTGGTTTTTGAATCCAATGGAAAGGTACACAAGTATTTGATAAGCGATAGTCGAAACTAACTTTCTCAAATGGAAATTCTTTCCGACATAATGGACATTGATTGTGCATTTGTAGCCATTCTCGTAGACATGAAAAGCCAAATATATGATCACACGGCAACTTAACAGGAAAATGATCACCATTGTTTTTAGTTATATGCGTTGAACCAGAAGAGTTATCTGGGAAGAAGATGACATCTTCTACATTGTAAGAATCCAGACAAATAGAACATTCTTTTTCATTAGTTGAAACATTTGAAATCAAATGGCTAATTTCGTCTTTTGATAGGCTCGTCTTAGCTTCATTTACACCAGACTGAAGCTCTGGTATTTGATTCAATGCTTCTTGAATCGCATTCTGGATAGCCTCAGCAATATTCGACATTGATGCAATAACAGATAGCTGAATCAAATACGAGAATTTAAAAGCGGGTGAAATTTTTCATTTGAATCCTTTATATAGATAAAGAAAACAATTTATAAAATAGGTAGATTACATGTATCTGCATGAGATGGTTCCTTCTAGAAAATGTGCCTATAAATACTGAGAACGTAGGGACATTGCCAAATCCCTTTCGTTTGGAGGCAATGCGGCGATCTGGCTTGGTGCCAGTTTTAAGATTTGTATAACTAAATTTGCTTCTTGCGGGTTCATTTGCGATAGCTTAGCCATCGTATGTGGAGGAAATTCATTATTTAGAGTTTGTGGTTGCTGCTGCTGCTGTTGTTGTTGTTGTTGTTGTTGTTGCTGCTGCTGTATTGGTGGTTGCACGTAGTTATTATTATTATTATTATTATTGTTGGTGACATTATTGTTGTAGTTATTCACATTCATTTGATTTGCGTTAGTACTATTGTTATTATTACTTATATTTGAATTAGGTGTGTTTGTTTGCTGATTCATTGCTTGATTGATGACATCTAAATCAATGATGCCCATCAAAAGTAAACTCTGTGCGGCGGCAACAGCCAACTGTGGATTTTCAGTTAAGATCTTTGCAGCTTCCATGTAATTTGGAGACTGCTGGGATAACATCATTTTCAACTTTGCTAGTAGTTCGATTAAGACACCAGGAGGAATAGTTGAAAGTGTTTGGCTGACCTTATCTCTGGCTAAATTTTGGCGTTGTGATGGCGTTGGAAGTGGCAAATACTGCGAAGCCGTTAAAAGCTGCTGGGGTATACCGTTGATAGATTGCTGCTGTCCTAGTTGAGATTGCGGTTGCTGTTGGTATAAATGTTGATTCAGAGAACCTCCTATTGGAGTCTGATTCTGTAGAGGGGTTCCTGCATTATTGTTGATATGGGGAGATAGTACCTGCTGAGGAGTCATTTGGCTCACTGCGTTACCGGCATTAGTGCTGTTAAACTGCGACACCACTGAGGCAATTTGATTCATGTCTAAGCCGTTTGCTAGCATTTGACCAACCATCTGCTGGATCTGTGGGTTTTGATTAATGCATTTCTGGATCTCAATACTTGATCCGCTCAAATTTGCCATCGGACTTTGGCTTACGTTGGAAAGCATCTCCTGGGGTAAGATCACATTGGATGGCAAAAACATCCGGTTCAAAGGCAGCGTTGGTTTCACCTGCCCCGTTGAGTTTCTGAGCCCTTCCTTCGATAGTTCAATTCTCATCTTTTTCCTTCCTTCGATCTTCACCTTCGAGAGTATCTTCAGCGCTGTCTGCGCTGTTTCCGGCGTCGTATATTCAACAAAACAGAATCCTTTATTCTTTGACACATTATCCATCATACATCTTACATCAACAACAGGACCTGATCCGCATACTACTGACTTGATAACATCCACATCCCAGTGATATGGGATAGCACCAATATAAAGCACAATGGAGCTGTTCGTAGCCATTCTTTTCAAAGTTTATACCCTCTTCAAGGTTGGTATTCCTTTAACTAATCTAATAAGAAAGAAGGAAAGAAAAAAAAATTTTCAGAACATTTTAGAAAATAGGAAAATCAAAAAAAAAAAAAAAAAAAAAAAAAAAAAAAAATTTATAAAA
>PPND03000049.1:0-57152 GCA_003708095.3 Saturnispora dispora | reverse complement strand
AGTCGATCGAGACTTTTAGTATGACTAATCGACAAACTAATTTAGAAACTAATCCTTAATCCGAAATAATATAAATAGTCAACACATTTGACTTTATATTTAATTTATAATTAATTTATAAATAACGGTTTGAGTAATAAACTCTGGATTTATCACTAATGAGATAACGATAATGTAGATTGGTTTAATACTTCTGAGCAACATTATGCTTGAAACCGTTCCGTTGCTATCATGTCTCTTGGAGTAATTATATCTAATTGGTATTCCTCCAATAGAATACAAGCTAATCCTAACTTACACTCTATTTATATAATCAATATTTTACTATAAAAGGAACTACTGTTTCCTCTTTATTTAATTCTCTTTATACTATTTAAAACAACTAAGATATAGGTTTTTACATTCTCGTTTTAGTAACACTTTAGGTAAGTGTAAATGCTTAATCAATTCTAATATGTATTGGTTTCGATTTGCTGATAAAACCAACTCTAGCATTGATTAGAGTAATATGCAAAGCTAATTTGATGTATGATCTAATCCATAATTCGACACAAACTAGACGAGATCTTGTGCAGCACATAATTTTTTATGCATATGTGAACGTGTAGATGCTACATTAAATTTTAAAAAGATTATGTTTGACAAAGTAGTAGCTGAGTGAATGAAATAAAGCCACTGCTAGTTGCTCATTGAATTGTTTACATTTTTGTCGTTAAGTGATAGCATACGTCAATTTTTGAAACTAGTTCACTCATTTGCACATACATTGCTCAGGACACACAATGTAAATATCTTAAAGTATATTTATGTTTTTTTTGTGTACATAGATTATCAAGTATGCAATGTTTTAGAAGATGTTTATGCAACACAGCATTGTCATGTTACGTGAAAGTATTGCAAATCTTACTCTTTTAGTCATCACTATCTTTTGAAGATAAAAAGTAGCATATTAATAGACAGGAGTTCTATTCAAACAGTAAAGCTTGAAGCACATATAAAATTAATTAATAGTTGATATTACTAACAGAAGCTAGTGCTAAGGTTTCTTGTTTCACTTTTCTGTCTACTACATACTTTGCTTAATTAATAATTGTTAGATAAAAATTTCAGTTATTCTTAGTTTCCAATAAAGCCTACTAACAAATGTGAATTACATGTAAAAAAGTAAATAATTATGCCAGAAAATTCCTTATTAGTGAATTTTCATAGAGAGTTAAGAAGAGGCTATCAAGTTGAAGGATGGAAAAAGCTACTTGCTCATTATAAATCGCTCATAAAATTTACAATGCATAGACTAAATTTACAGTTTTTTAACCCGTTTGAACTACATTGATAGGTTAATTAAAGATCAGTCAAAAGTAATTCAACTCTGGTGAGAAAAAAACTTAGGGTTTCAACCAAGTTTGCTTCTGTCATATAAGTCTGGAAAGAAAAAATCTTTTATACAGAGTATTTCTTAACATGTTTTAGTTGCAAAGCAAATAGGATACATAAAATATATAAGTACAGTTTCTTTCTTTTTGTCAATAACTATAAATAATCAATTTCCTTTTAGAACAATGACTAAAGTCAACAATCTTTACCGTAGTTACATTCTGAATGGTTTTTTAGAAGAGATGCTGACACTCTGATTATGTGCTGACATACAGTAACTCTAATTTTAAGCTCGTCTTACCAAAGGAATCTATGAAGTAGTAAGTCAGGTAGTGAAAACAGTATATACAAAATCTGAAAGAGATCATTCACACGCTGGAGTGAGAGGTATCAAGTAGAGATATTTCCAGGCCTGTCGACTCAATCCAAATGGTGGAAGATAAATGGATATCAATGAAAAGCAGGACCTTTGCAAGAACATCAAAGACGTTAAATTCATGGTAATTTTTTTCAAAGAAACCATTGTATAAATACCACACACAAGTTATCGTTACTAATGCTGAAGCTCCAAATAACAGCGATCGTTTAAACTTCAAATAAGAGGATTGCAAATGCGGACTCATAGAAGAATTTCTCTTAAACGAGTACCTAAGCGCTTCTCTCCAAGTTAAATGAGGAGCCTTTTTGAAGGAAGAATGTCCTTGAATAATAAATCTACATTGCACCAAATGACATATGCAGAATAAAACAAAAGTTTTCAAATGCATAGCGTTATAATCTTCATCTGTAATATAGCACCAACATGCAAGAGATATAAGTTTTCTCAGTGAGACGAGTCCGAAGGTGATAACTTCTGCATACGTACTCAAATCTTTTGTCTTTGATTGTGTGATTATTTGATATGCTTTCGAAATGACAAATAGGAAAGAATTGGCCAGTTTAGACATCATTGAGGGAATAAAATTCATGATTTGAATGAATGCACCCGTTTTGTCAGTAGTCTCCTTGACATCAAACTTTTTGAAGAAGATAATAATACAATAGAAGCTGTAGGTCAAAATGGAAAGACCAATATGAAGGGCCAATGCGATTTTAAAAAGGCCATGCTGCACTGGAAGAAGTAAAATAAAGGAATATGCACCCCATTCCGCATAGTTCAACCATTTTGCTATTAAAGCAGAGGAAAACGAAAGCTGATGCATTGAAACAATAAAGATTTAATATGGAAAGAATATTGAAAAAAAACAAAGTAATCAACTTTTTGATTTTAGTTTGATAAAGTACTATCAATGACAGAATTTGACACTAAGAGTGGATCAAAAATTCATGAAGCAGGCCCTGCGGGTATAACAGACAATGGAAAGCCAATTAGAGTTTTGGAAGTGATCAAAAATACGCCAGATTTGAGCATTTCCATATCAGACGCTGCCAAGTGCCACGATGTTCACTCCCAGTTGCAAGGTTATATTGTATATTCTATCCAGCTGGGGCCGTTATTAGTTAAGAGAAGATATTCTGAATTTGAAAGCTTGAGATTGAATCTGACTAAGCTATTTCCCACTTCAATTATACCGCCAATCCCTGAAAAGCAGTCCTTATCTTCAAACATTGCCACTACAACTACAAATTCACTAAGAAGATCTTCCAACACAACAGGGGAAAATGGTGAGATAGTAGGCACCTCTCAAAATACCGAATCGCAAAACTCCAGACTGTCTCTGTTATCAATCGAAAATAACAAAGCCATCAAAGTCGTAGAATATAGAAAAAGGATGCTTACTGTTTTCTTGAACAGGTGCTTAGGGATACCCAAAATTGCCAATTCCAATTTCTTCATGTACTTTTTGGATCCGTTGACAAATTTCCACGATTTCTTAAACAAGAAAGAGAATTCAACGTTCAACAAGACTTCAATATATCAACTATCGCCATATGACCCAATTGGACAAATTGAAAATCAGCTATATTTAACTTTACCCATTCCCTCGTCATCCGACGCTACATTGCTAAAAGATTTATCACAAGAAGAGTCATTTCAATATTTCGTAAATTTTGAATCAAAGTTTTTGAAGTATGAATATGTTTTGAGTAATATATCCAAAATCAACAAACATCTTTTGAAGCATTTTTCTGAGCTTACAACGGAACTTTCTGATTTAGGATCCAATTTCAATAAGTTATCATTATTGGAAGACTCTGATAAAATTGAAATATTGGGAAAAGCATTTGAGCGTCGTAATCTTTATTTGACTGGTTTATGCGATGCATTGAATTTAGACTTCCTTGACAAACTTATAGAATTGAAAAATTTTAGTACGACAGCCAAGGAACTGATTGAATATAACCGCAAAAAGCTGATTCAGCATAAGCTAGTGGAAAGAGACCTATTTAATAGCAGAGCACGATGTCAGAGGTACGAAGCCGAAGAGAGAAGGATAAAGAAGATTGATGATCAAACCAGGAGTGCTTTGGGGGAAGTTACAGATGATAATGGTTTAGATGCTCCAATCACAGATGATGAACTTCAAACTGTACTTTATACAAAGTCAAAAAAAAGTTTATACGATAACATTCCAGGAATCAATAAGATCAACAATATGATATTAAAATATGTTAACGACCCCAATCCTGATGAAACTAGAAGAAATAAGTTTCATAATATGAAGTTAAGAATATTCCAATTGGAACGACAATACGATATCTTGAATAGTGAACTTGAGAGAGTTAACGATGAAGTTATTAAAGAATTGGAATCATTTCACACTTGGTTCAAGAGACAAATAGCTGAGCTTACCTCAAGATATGACGACACATTTAAAAATTTCATTGGAAGTTGTAAGGCAACTTGGGATGATATTAAATAACAATAAGACTAACAAATAAAGGAGCTGAGCTATAGTTTTGTTATAAAGTATCAATGTCTTTTGTGTTTTTGTTTACTGGGTAATTGATTAATAAAAAAATAAATTATGCAAGTTTTATAACTTAAATTACACTAATACTACAATACACACAGATTTAGACACATATGAATAATTTATTGTTGAAAGGCCTCTGCCACTAAATTTTTTAGTTCATTATGGTCATCATTTTCAACCTCTTTGCTTTCAACATCCTCTTGTTGTTTTCTTGTACCAGTTAATTCTGAACTCGTATTCAAATGCTCAACTAATGTAGCCTCCCCCAATGTTTCATTATTATCAGCAGATTTCGCTAAAAGTGTAAGCATGGCATCATATTGATCTTCTGATACTTCTTCATTATGCTTAACTTGCTCCGTATTAGATTTCAAAGCCGATTCAATGTCAATATCGGATGGTTTGTCAGCTGGCGTCGGAGTTTTAGACTTTGTTTTAGCTAGTGGTTTAGGGATATCCTTTGATTTAACTTCCGATAAGTCGTCTTCTAGAGAGTTTTGTGCCTTTGGACTACCTTCCTTCTTGACGGGTCCACTGGCACCCTTCAACCAACTTGGAACTTCTATATGATTCTTCAAGTACCATATTTTCCAATTTCTTGCCTTATCCTTCAATTGTAAACTTGATCTATTTTTTAATGCTTCGTTAATTCTACCTCCTGGTCCGAACAACTCAAGAATCGCAGTCCATTGTGTTCCCTTGACTTTCAATCCTTCTCTAAGAGCAGATTCTTCTTCCTCAGTCCAAACACGCCTGAATGTAGCTGACCTGTTCTTTGATTTTTTTGCTGTTGGTTTCATTGGCGGTGGTGGTATATTTGGAATAGATTCACTTACTGGCGGAGGATGTGAATTAATATTATTAGGGGTATTTTCATCTAATCCAGCGTCACTTGAACTTCTTTTAACGGTTTTTTTGATAGGTAATGACTTTTCAGGCTCAATAGTTTCAGGAGTAGCTGAACTTTTAGAACTCTCAGTTCCTGCCGCGACTGTTGTGGTTGGCCCTGGCGTTGGCGTTGGCGTTGTTGATTCAATTATTGCAGCTTTAGAAGTTATACTTTTAGTAGCGCTCTCTGCATTGGCTTTTTTCATCTCCTTCTTTTTATTCAAATGGATTTTCCTCTTCTCAAACTCCATACCGATTTTACCCTTAGGACCCCAGATTAAGAATCCAACGTTTTTCGAAACGTAGTCTAGTAAATCATTTAAGAATCTCACCCATTCATACTTTTCCATTAAATCAGAAAGATTTTGCTCATTGTTAGAAGCTAGAGAATTTGATTCTTTCAACAAAGTTGATTTTCTCAATGTTGAACGTTGAAGAAAATCATATTCAGCTGGTGTGAATAAAACTTTCACTTTATTGAGAACTTGACTTGGAGGTTTGAAGTCTCCGTTTGCAATAATGGAAGTCAGTTTTCCTCCTCCCAATTCTTCTAATTTGTGTTTCCAATCGCTGTCTCTCCGACGCAAAATGATTTCAGGTAAGTTTTCAGGAAATAAATCGGTGATAATTTCCTCTCTTGATCTGTCACCAAGTTCAAGAGCAGAGATGTAAGCTTGAGTTTTGAGTTCAAGATACAACAACGCTTGTGCTTTTAGGAATTTTGTGGAGGCTCTTTGCTGATTAAATGACTTTGATGTTGCGTGAAGAAGATTTGAGGACCCATTGGCAATGAAAGTGTCGTGCTGCTTGATATTAGAGAGGGACTCTGAAGGGTCCAGGTTTTGAGGAGGACAAAACACATCAAGGAAGGCTTCGTTCAAAAAGAAGAAACCAAGATCAATCAACCCCAAGGTTGCCAGTAGAAAAGTTGCCAAGTTGACTTTTCGGAGAGTACCTTCAATTGTGTCCTCTCTGCCTCTCAAAAAGGAGGGAGAAGGCTCGCCAAATCTCCAAAGCCCAAAGGTGATATTTTCAACAGTAAAGAACGGCGATTCTTCTGAATTGTACACTCTTTTCGTTGTCTCAAAGAGCTCTACCAAATTTGAAAACGCAATACCAGAATACGACGACTCTCTATTAGAAACCAGTTCCATCACCTTTTGATACGGACCCTTTGTAATGATTCTCAGGATCTGTGTGGCCAAGTTATCCAAAACTGGCAACGTATTGATCAAAAGCTGCACGTTAAACGATAAGCTGTCTGGCGCAGTAATGAACAAGGGCAACGCAGACAGCTGCGCATCAATCACTGACGGAATTTTCGAGTCTGAACCGCCATTGCTTTCGTTGTCTGCTATTAATGACTTATATGCAGCTAAAACCGTTGTATCTTGTTTCAACAAAGCTGAGTTTGCTGGCACATTTAGCCCTTTATACGACGTTGTAGCCACAGCTGCTGCTGCTCCCGCAGTTCCTGGAACATAATCAGCTAAAACACGATCCAATTCCTGCTGGAGATCATCGTTTTCCATTGTCAATTACTCTTTTGATGAGTTTCATAGATTACAGAAACAAATCAAAAATTTTTTTTTATTACAAAAATTTCTTTTTTTTTAAAAAAAATATTTTACAGATCACGTGACATGTGGCGCATCTGTTTTAAGCGTGGCGCATGTATTTTTTTCTCAAAGTGGAAATGGCCCTCAGAGAATAGAAGAACAAAATTATACCTTATATGTATATGAAGTGTTTCAGACGTTGACGAAATAGTAAATCAATGTCATTTGACCGTGCGGATACGTATTCAGCGTCAGTGCTACCGCCAACAGAAGGCCCGGACTTGAACTCAGATACTTTACAGGCCTTTAAGCGGTTTGTGCTGGAGTTTCGTGTGAATAACGAGTTCCTGTACAGAGCGCAGCTAAGAGATAATATCCAATCGAATTTGTTCTTGTTGCATGTGAGATCAGAACACATCATTGCATATCACGAGGAACTTTACCAGAGGCTAGTTGACAACCCCTCAGAGATGATTCCGCTGTTTGAGAAGGCAATTACAGAGATTGCGAAGCGGAACCTGTATCTAGCACATACATCAGCGAGAGTGCTGCCACAGTGTCAGTTGGTTCTACTGTCTAATGACAACAAGCTGTCGATCCGAGACCTTGACTCGGAGCACATATCGAAGATCGTGAAGGTGTCAGGTATTGTTATTTCCACGTCCATGCTATCATCACGAGCACAGTTTCTAACGTTGATGTGTCGTTCATGCCGCCATATCTACAGCATGAACACTTCGTCTGCTTTCGGACCTCCTCAATTCCCGAAGCAGTGCCAGGCTCCAAACAACCCAGACGGTGAAAAGCCAAAATGTGCTCCTAATCCATACCTTATCGTGCACGAAAAGTCCTCCTTTGTGGACACCCAGGTTTTGAAACTTCAGGAGACGTCTGATATGGTCCCTGTTGGTGAAATGCCGCGTCACATTTTGTTAAGTGTAGACAGGTACTTGTGCAATAAGGTTGTTCCTGGAACGCGGTGCGACATTGCGGGCATCTACTCCATTTATCAGGCAAGACTTCGGGGCCAAGGTTCTGCTAACACTGCAGCCATTAGGAATCCATATTTACGTGTGATTGGTATTGAGGCAGAGAGAGACGGCTTGGCTGTTCTTGGAGGCAGTGGTGGATCTTTTGGGTCTATGTTCACCGAAGAGGAAGAGGAGTCTTTACTTGAACTATCACGAACTCCCGATCTATACAAAAAGTTTGCTAAATCAATAGCTCCATCTATTTATGGTAATGAAGATATCAAAATGGCCATTACTTGCCTTTTATTTTCTGGCTCAAAGAAGGTTTTACCTGATGGAATGAGACTTCGTGGTGATATCAACGTTTTACTACTAGGTGATCCCGGAACTGCAAAATCACAACTTTTGAAGTTCGTCGAGAAGGTTTCTCCAATTGCTATCTATACTTCAGGTAAGGGTTCCTCTGCAGCTGGTCTAACGGCGTCTGTACAAAGGGATCCTGCAACCAGAGACTTTTATCTTGAAGGCGGTGCCATGGTTCTAGCAGATGGTGGTGTTGTTTGTATTGATGAATTCGATAAAATGAGAGACGAGGATAGAGTTGCAATTCACGAAGCAATGGAACAACAAACTATTTCAATTGCCAAAGCAGGTATTACCACAGTTTTGAATTCAAGAACATCTGTTTTAGCTGCTGCTAATCCTGTTTTTGGTAGATATGATGATTCAAGAGCCCCTGGTGAAAATATCGATTTCCAAACTACAGTTCTATCAAGATTTGATATGATATTTATCGTTAAAGACGAACAAAGTACACAAAGAGATATGAAAATTGCACATCACGTTATGAATGTCCATACAGGTGAAGCCGATAACCAAGAGGAAGAAGAAGGTGACATTCCAATTGAACTAATGAAGAGCTATCTTACTTATGCCAGAGCTAAATGTGCACCAAGACTTTCACCTGAAGCAGCTGAACTACTGAGTTCTGAGTTTGTTGCTATTCGTCGTGACGTGAAGAACAGGGATGCAATTTCGACTGAGCGATCCTCGATCCCAATCACAGTCAGACAATTGGAGGCCATTATTAGAATAACAGAATCCTTGGCGAAAATCGAACTATCTGCTGTTGCAACAGTTGAACACGTTCAAGAAGCCATGAGACTTTTCAATGCTTCGACCTTATCAGCAATTCATGGACCTGGAGGATCTGTTGATAATCCTGAATTGGTGAAACAAACTAACAAAATAGAGTCGGAAATCAGACGTCGCTTGCCTTTGGGATGGAGTACAAGTATGGCGACCTTGCGAAAGCAATATGTTGAGCAAGGTCCCTATAGTATAGAAGCCCTTGAAAGGGCGCTGGGTATATTGGAAAGGCGTGAAGTAATTAGGTGGAGATCTGGTAGAGCCAGTGTCTTTAGATGCGGTGTTTGATTATCCATCACTTCTTCTTCATTTTGTAAATTAGATTTATAATTATATTGTAATGTTTTTTTATATCCATACATAGACCTGCTACACATAAAATCTATAGTGTTACTCCATGTTGTATATCAAGCCACCGTTGATACCCAACAATGTAACGCACATGACCATCAAATAAAACATTGAGTATTCAAACTTGAAAACACTGACTTTATGCAAATTGTAACCTTTAACCATTTGAAAATAGCCTAAAGCACCAAAAAGAATACAACCAAAACTCAGAGCAATAAAAACAATTGCAATTGCCGTTGAATGTGGGTCATGGTCATGAAAGCTGCCATTATCGTTATTGTTTGAGGGATCTGCAAAATCTGGAAATCTGAAATTTGTTATTAGAGAGATAGCAGTAATGGTCAACGTCAAAGCAAACTTCAGCCAGGAAAGAGCAGTCCTTTCAGACATTAACACATCACGAGGCTCACTACCAGTGTTTTGTAGCACAAAATCGTTCAGAATCATTAAATACAAGAATGAAACTGTGGCATTTCAGGCAGATAACACCTATAATTTTTCCAAGCTCTTTAAAAAAGCTGAAGTTAGACTATAGTTGATTCAAGCTTTTCAAAACAATGGAGAGTACTATCAATTTAGACATCAATTTACTTGATGGAAGTATTACATCACAGGAGAAAGAGGTCCTTATAGAATACCAAAATCTTGCGAGAACACTACAGGCCATTCGACAGACCCTTGAACAAATGAATTCGAATGTTAATGTCATTGCTGGATCCGTTGATGACAATGTAAGTAAGGAGAATCTTTCGGATACATTGCAGGAACTAGAGCGTGAAATGTCTATTCTTAATGGTGCCTTTAAAAATGCAGTGCACAAGGTCTTATTAAATGAAGATATGGACATTGTTGACACTTCAAAATAATTGATGGCAAGTGTTCTAAGTTAAAGTAGTGTTTGACAGAAACATTAAGCGTCTTTATACTGATGAATGACAATAACGGATGGGTAGTCTATGCGGTCTTCCTTTTAGGGTCAAAAAGCAATTTTGATCAATTTGAGTTTACATATGACGAAAGATGAAATGCATTTTGTGATAGATAGCGACGAGCCAATGGTTACTTTAAATTATTGCCTATTCCAGCATGTTGGAGAGTATTGTGGTAATAACGCCACTAAAACGAGGGTAGAATTACGTTTGTGAATGTAGGGATCATCACAGGGTCAGATTTCAAAACAAAAAGTTATCTGTAAAGGAGTTACACAAATCTAGGTGCATAAGAATTACACCTATTATTTCAGTACTAATGTATCTATTCCTCAAAGAACCAATGTCTAGGACACATATGTATTAATTGATAGGTAACATACAATTAGTAGTAAGTGACCTCTAATCATTCAAATTAAATGAACAATGTAAGCTGTATCTGAAGCCTCAATAATGTGCTTTGGAAAATAGTCTTGACACACATTGCAATTATTTAGCTTCTCTAAATTTGACGCACATTATTGCTACTGTTCTATTGTAGTCAAAAAAAAGTCATTTATGAAGGTGATTGCTAGTACGCCGTTCACACAATTAATTTCAATGAATTTCCACTTCAAAGCATGCAAAAGAACTAACTTTTGTTAAACCCCTATCGTATTTCCCATATTTGTAATTGTTTTTTCTATAATAAACCAATGCATGATTCCTGGTATCTCTAATGTATTGCATGATTTGGTCGCCTTAATCGTTAAATGTAAATCATCAAATGTTTGAACTTGGTATCTTAATAGATTGTTGTCGTCAAACAAATTTTTGAGCTCTAAGCCTGGCTTCATGAAAATTGAATTTAAAACCAATAATGGGTATACTCAGTATTAGTAAACCAGATAAAATCCAAAATGCTGTTCTAATATCATGTAAAACATTGATCACTAGACCCACAGCAAAGGGTCCAATTATAGATGAACTCTTGTCAGTGAGAGAAAAGATGGCAAAAAACACATTCTCTTTTCCTTTTGGAATGATCAACGAGTAAATACTCCTGGAAACTGTTGACAACCCTCCCAAACCAATACCATACCAAATTCCCAAAATGTAGAGTTCCCATGGTTTACTCAAAAAAAATAGACCATATAGCGGTACTACCAGTGACCAGATAATTATACCAACCAAAACATGCTGAAGATCCCATTTACCTTTTGCCACAACTATTTGTGGGATTAAAATTGAACCTGCAATAGCTGAAACCATCACTAAAACACCCATAATGCCAATAGAGACCATTGACATGTTCAAAGAAGTCTTGGCAAATAGCATTGCAGTTGAATTAATAGTAGATATAGAATCTGCCAAAACGAACCAACCCAATAGAAAGAAATAAACATGCTTAAGATCCTTGATACTTGTTATAGCGTGGTAAATTTCATGATAACCCTTAAATATCATGGTACTATAGCTCAATTGCTGGTCTGCTTCATTGTTTATAGTTTCCATATTTCTCAAATATTTGTAAATGGGCAATTGCCAAAGCACCCACCATAACCCAACACAGGCAATGACAATTTTGGTGCACCACACCATACTATCATTTATTTTCTTCAACATCATTAGTTCGAACAAAGAGAATATTTGAATAACAAGGGCAGCTGTATAGCCAGATGAAGTCCCAATACCACTAATTTTGGCTCCAATTTTGCCAAGCTTATGCTCTTCCTCTTCCTCTTCCTCTATACCATCTTCTTCAGCACCTTCCCTAGAAAGCAATGGTGTTTCTTCGGATAATCTCTGACAGTTATCAATTAACGAAATTAGATACGAATTGATTAAAACGTTCACCACACCAAAAGCACAGTTCCCTGTAATTGATAATAAACTTGCAAGATAGTAATTTCTTGACCCAACAAACACAAACAAACATCCAGAGACACCACCAAGTAATCCAAACAAAATCAGCAAAAGCCTTTTGTTGTTGCTGTTATCTGCAATTCCGGATACTGTCATCACACAAAAAGTCTGGAGAAGAACTGCAAATGAGAAGGTGTAAAGCGCATAGGACGAAGTATCAATATAAAGCTTGCCACCTAAAACGGGCAAAACACATGCATTAGAAGCAGAAGTTGCAAATAAAGAATTCGGGGGAGGAGGCGGTGGCACTGGGTCTTCTAGCTTTGAAGTACAGGGAGTTAAGTGATCGATTGGTGAAACACCGTTGTTTCTAGCTAATTGTTCCAAAAGAAGTGGCATATAGGTGCCCATGGCAGACACTAAAAAAGGTTCTGCGCCAACAGCAACCATTGCCCATGCCGCAATGTCCCAATTCGTAGTAACCATGGAGAATGAATCAAAGTCCCTGATTTAGTTTGATTTGTATCTCTCTGATAGACAGAAAAAAATATTTAAGGGATACACAATTAGCATCTTCTTTATATAGTGAATAACAAGAAAACCCAATAATTAACCACAGCTAAGATAGCATGGGTTTCATTCTATCGTGGGAACAGAAGCTAGTACTGATAATTGCCCCCATTGTGCTTTTCCTTGCACAGATCGCTTCATGGTGGTCTCCCGATGAACTGATCCACAATTACTATACTTCAAGAGGAAACTTGATTAATACATTCTTTGTTAAGAAGGGATGGTTTTGGACAACAGTTGGATATGTTGCCCTTGTATATAAGCAACGCAAGATACCTGTCAAATCAATCTTGCGATTTTCGGTGGCAACATTTTGTTGGATCCTGTTCACTCAATGGTTGAATGGTATGCCATTGATGGACAGAATTTTCATTTGGACAGGAGGTGAGTGCCATGTTGAAAAGACTAGACATATACCTAAGTCAATCACATCATTATTTGATCAAATTTCCAGCAAAGATCATCATAGCTCACAAAAGGTCTCATCGATGACGTGTCGTCAATTGAAAGGAGTTTGGAAAGGAGGACATGATCCATCAGGACACGTTTTTTTGATGTCACTGAGTATCTGCTTACTAATAACCGAGCTGGTGTCCTTGTGTACCAGCGAGGAGCTGATACAGGAGTACAAGGAGTTCAAAAGATCGAAATCACTTCTCAAAAGCCCATCGCTGATTTTAGTATCCGTTGTCTTACTAAGCATTGTTATGTTGTTCATGACAGGAATCAAATACCATAGTATCCCTGAGAAGCTGAGCGGTTTGATCGCTTCTTATATAGTTCTATTGTTAGTTTGGTGGTTATTCCCCAACAATACTAAATTGGACGCCACAAACGAAAAATTATGATATAATAGATTTGAAAATAGGAATAAGGTGTGCTGGTATTCATGTTGTTATCAAAATTGTATGGAAGGATGATTTATGGAATTTCTGAGGAGAAAATGGTTACTTGTTTTAATAGTTGACATATATAGTATAATAATATAAAGTAAAATATGTTTATACCACAATTGTTACCTAATGTTATTCTGTACGTACCACTTATAAACATTAATGTTACTGTCTGATAGTCAGAAACAGGATAGAATGGAAAATACAAAAAAGACAGTCCTTGAGTAAGTGGATTAAGATATTTTTTCGTCCCGTTAAAAGACGCTATCAATGGTAATATCAAAGAGAACTTACCGCAAGCTAACTACTAATGTGTCAAAAGCTCTGCAGAGACATACTAATTTGAAAAAACATTGCATTAACTGAAATAAGATGAAACTTTTATTTACGAAGTTGACTCCAAACACAAATAGTGTGGTCATCACTAGCACTAGCCCACTCAATTGAGTTAGATCTCCACGTAAGACAGTTAACCAACTTTTCATGACCCTTGACAACTGTTATTATGTTACCATTGACACCCCAAATCCAAATTTCTCCAGTTTTAGAACCACTCAAAATAAGAGCCGGCTTAGTTTTGTTGTTGGAACTATAACCAATACAACCTCGTACAATAAATGGTGTACTTGCAGAAGGAGGCAAACGAAACAAAGTTTCAGGGTATGGAGAACCAATGGTTTCTAACCCCACGTTCATTAAGATAACAGAATGTGATTTGAAATTTAGTAAAAGATAATTTGAATTGGGCAACGATATAACAGACGTTGGTGTTGCAGGTAGCGGTGTGACAGAGGCCAAAATCAAGTCGGGCATGGAATAACATAGTAAATCGGTATTGTTTGGCTGAATTGTCCATATGTACCCATTTGAGATAGCCATGTCATGAATTTGCGGTGGGATGGTATCAGTTGGCTTATATTGATTGATGATGTTGAACGAAGTTGTGTTTGCTTTTACAATGACCAATTTTCCATCAGAAGAGGCTAAAACAAACTTATAGTTCCCCAAATCGCTTGGATCACTGCTAATAAACTGAGCACACGTGAATCTCACAGGAACATCGAATAGAGTGCATTTATCAATTTTGTTGAAAAGAGCCCCCTTTTCCACATCCCAAAGACAAACCGTTTGATCAAAGGACAATGATAACAAAATCTTGGAATCGTAGGACCACGCAAGATACGTGACAGAGGAGGAGTGATCCTGAAGAGTTTGTAGAATTTCGTAATTTTTTGTGGCATCGTTGACAATGATCTTGCTGTCCTTAGATGCAGTTGCCAAGTACGATCCGTTCGGTGAGTATTTGATGAACCACACCTCGTCACTGTGCTGGTTTAGGGTATACTTTAAATTTGTCGGTAGCTTAGGTTGCGAAATCGTTCCATGCAAAAGACTGGTCTCAGAATCCAAAGAGGGGACCTCGATGTTCTGATACTTGATCCCGTCGCAGATGAGAGCCCGGAGCCTGTCGGTGGCAACGTAAACATCAGGTGGTAAGAGCTTCAGCAAGTTCTCCTTCAGAAGCTGCCTGGACTGTGTTGAGTTCAACGTGTCTCTGCCCCAATTCCAGCTGTTGGTAAACCGGTACTTACCGAAGTCTGTTATGTGTACAAGGGGGGCAAGTGTTTGTTTCAAAAGAGCGCTTTTGACCTGCCTCAAGTACGACAACGCCGCTAACGGTTTGTTAAAGATGATCAATTTTTCCAAAAATAAGTGGCCATTGATTGTGTCCATGATCAGCTGCCTGTTGACATCCTTTGAGAGCAACTCCAGTGACCGGTAAATCTCCTCATAGTTTAGTTCCTCCTCGTCTTTGTATTCTAGCGCATCGCTCAATGATTGGGCTACATTGATATACAATTGATACTTCTTTGGAACGTCCTCAATGCTGAATTTTTCCTCTGGCATTGCCAATGCCATCAAAACCTTTAGCTGCCAATCCATTGAAGTAGTTGTAAGTGTAGTGCCAGAGATAGAAACAGATTTATCGTTGTATCTAATTGCATTCATACACTGATAAAGCCTTCAAAAATTCTTATAGGTAAAGAAAAAGAAAAATTAATGATTACAAAATCAGTTGTGGCGCATGAGTGGCGCATGCATTACGTAATCCAACTACTAATATGCTTACGTAATCCGCTGGTGGCAAAATCGGATTTTAACTTTCGTGTGAAATTCAGGCAAAAGATGCCACGACACGTTATTAGTACAAGTATTTCTTTACTAAACAAACACGATGAAGTTTACGAATAGAGCCATTCTTGCACTTTTAGCTGCTGCACAAACCGTCTTTGCTACTGTGGAAGACGCCATTGCACCTGAAGACTCAGCAGTTGTCAAGCTTACTGAGGAAACCTTTGAAAGCTTCATTGCTGAAAACCCATATGTTTTAGCAGAATTCTTTGCTCCATGGTGTGGTCACTGTAAGAGACTTGGTCCAGAGTTTGCCAGTGCCGCTGACTCGCTTGCAGCCAAGAACGACAACATCAAGTTGGCGCAAATTGACTGTACAGAGGAACAATCTCTTTGCCAAAAGTTCGGTATTAGAGGTTACCCAACTTTGAAGGTGTTCCAATCTGATCTTGAGGTAGCCAATGATTACCCAGGTGCCAGGGACGCCGCTGCAATCTCCTCCTACATGATCAAGTTGACTTTGCCAGCTGTCCAAGTTGTGGAGGATGCCTCTGATCTTGAAGACAGCATCAACGAAAACGCTGATGTGATCATCTTGCAGGTCTTACCAGAAGGTGTAGAAGCTGCTCCTTCCAATGCCACTTTCTACGAATTGGCTAACAGTCTCAGAAACGAATTCACCTTCATTTCTACCTCTGCAAATAAATTCGTCGATCAATACTCAAAATCCGCCACTAAGCCATCTTACGTGATCTTTAGAGGTGGTGAATCCATTGAAGACGCTTCTGTTTACTCTGGTGAAGAATTGGACGAAACTCACCTTGTTGAATTCATTGACATCGAATCAAAGCCTCTCTTTGGTGAAATCAACGGTGCCACTTACCAATCTTACGTGAGTGCTGACATTCCTTTAGCGTACTACTTTTACACCAGTCCTGAAGAAAAGGAAGCTGCTGCTCCAATAGTTACCAAGTTAGCCAAGGCTAACAGAGGTGAAATCAACTTCGTTGGTCTTGACGCCAACCAATTCGGTCAACACGCCGCCAACTTGAACATGAAGGAAGAATTCCCATTGTTTGTCATTCACGATCTAGCTGCTAATAAGAAATATGGTATCTCTCAAGAGTCTCCATTAGACAACAACGCGATCACTCAATTTGTTCAACAGTTCAAGGCTGGTGAAATTGAACCAATCGTTAAGTCAGAACCAATTCCTGAAGTTCAAGAAAACGCAGTCTACAAATTAGTTGGTAAGGAACATGAAGACATCATTCACTCTAAGAAGGATGTCCTTGTCAAGTACTATGCTCCATGGTGTGGTCACTGTAAGAAGCTGGCTCCAACCTTCGAAGAATTAGCTGAATTATATTCCTCTACTGATGACGTTGTTATTGCTGATTTAGATCACACTCTCAACGATGTCGAAGGTATTGAAATCGAAGGTTACCCAACCATTGTTTTGTTCCCAGCTGATGGTAGTGAACCAGTTTATTACGAAGGCGGTAAGAGAGATCTTGAATCTTTTGTTGAATTCATTAAGGAAAAAGGTTCTAGCAAAGTTGACGGTTTTGCACTTGAAGAAACCACCGAGGCATCTGAAGAAGAAGCTGCTGCTGAACCAGTTGAAGAAGCTACGCCTGCCCCGGAAGAAGAAATTCATGATGAATTGTAGATCAATTTGTTTTCAAGATTTTTCAATGAAATATATAAATGTATATATTTAAAACATAGTTTCCTTCTAAACCGATTTTTATCAGATTATTTATGCATTAGTAAATATGACAGCTTGTTTTGAAAATCTTCAGAGTGGTTAATAAACTTATAACTCATCAATATTTTCACAGTTGACGACTTTTGAAGCGGCTTTGGTCAGTCTATTCATAATAGCCAAACCTTCCATTTCTTCTCCAATTCCTTCCACAAGAACAGTTTTCACTTTCAAGTCATCAGCTTCTCGAAGAGCAGCAAACAAATTTCTCTGAATCTCGAATCCTTCTTTACCAAGATCTATGGTGATAATGTTTTTATTGAAACTGAAACCAGACGTTTCCCAAGACTTTGTTTTCAATAATGCTATCTTATCATCTGGATGAGACCGTATATAATCAGCCAAAACCTTGGAACCATTATTTGAATTTTCATAAACGACTACGTTAGCCAATGGAGAATAATGCTTGTATTTCATACCTGGAGTTCTCACCTTTTCATACTTACCCGCTGTCTTTTTACCTAGTATAATATTCGACCATGGACCACCAATTTGCTTAATCTTCTCGAGAGATATACCTCCAGGCCTCAACAACATTGGTGGATCAACAGTACCATCTACAACGGTACTTTCCAATCCCACGGTACAAGCTCCACCATCTAGAATAAGAGGGATTTTACCATTTAAATCAAAATAGACATGACTAGCTAATGTAGGAGAAGGCTTTGTGGAAGCGTTTGCTGATGGTGCGGCTAGTGGTAAGTTTGACACTTGAATTAATGCTCTTGCTACTGGATTTTCTGGTAATCTAATGGCAAATGTATCTTGTTCAGCAGTAACCAGCTCTGATAAAGGGCAATCAGCTTTTCTTGGTAATATGATAGTCAATGGTCCTGGCCAAAATTTTTCAATCAAAGCATTGTAGACTTCAGGAATATCGGATTTTAGAACCGATTTGATCATGTCAACAGAAGAAACGTGTGTGATCAATGGGTTATCAGAGGGCCTGTTTTTAGCTTCGTAGATTCGTCTTACTGCATCGGATGATAACGCAGAGGCACCCAACCCGTAAACGGTCTCTGTTGGAAATGCAACAACCTGCGATGCATGTAGAAGATTGGATGCGTCATCTAAGGCAGCTTTGGTTTGCTTGTCCAAAACGGAAAGAGCTCCATTCGAGTCAAAAAAAATAGAAGCTTGATCGACTTTTAGTATTTTTGTCATAAGGGTCTTTCTTATTAGCATCCAATACCTATATCTAGATCTGATAGTGCTAGGTTTAGCAAAAACTTTTTTTTGAGTTGAAGTTGAAGAAAATTGAGATGAAGCAAGACTTACGTAAGCTTCCAGCTCATTCAGTAACGTATCAAAAAACAGCGTAATCTACCTATCTTTGTAATAGCATGATTATTATCAATTTCCTTCGTGTAGTGAAGATATTTAGGCCAATTACATTGACAAATTTGAAAGCTGCTATTGAAATCAAAATTACGTCAATTGAGCTGCTTTTTCAGAAGTCTGAATCCTATTGAGTGTAACTCGCCATCATCATTTAACTGACAGTCCATGAGACCATTATGAATAGCATGAAGACGTCAGGATGTCAGAGCTGCTTGCTTTTGAACAAGTAATATGGTATTTGGTAGAAAGGTTGAAGGCGATCTAGGACAAAAAAAACATCACCACATTTGGCACAGTTTGTTAGGTAAAACTAGAACCAACGATGTTTGGGTTTGCGAAGAAGTTTGTTGATAGCTTGAACAGTGTTACTGAAGGTGAGGAGTCTAGGTTAGGATTGCGTGTGTTGAGTGTCAAGGACGATTCGTTTTTGGACCTTGAGAGTTTCTTTGATTACATTATTGCATGCAATGGTGTTGAAATCAGTCAGTATCTAGAGATCAACATGCAAACAGGCACCGTAGATACTAGCAACTGGACCAATTACATGAATTATGAAGCCAATTCTAATAACGACATCAGTTTACAAGTCTATTCAGCAAAGGGTAACGTTGAAAGGACGGTTACGATTAAGGCCACTCAGTATCATCAGCTTGCAGGACTCGGCGTATCAGTCCAACTAACTCCCCTAAAAACTGCCCAGTATGTGTGGCATGTGTTAAGGGTTCAGCCAAAATCACCTGCCTACGTTGCTGGCATTATGCCTGATGAGTATATCTTGCAATGTGAACATGGTCTTCTTGCAACAGGTGGCGAAGAGTTGCTTTCAAAGGTCATCCAAAGTCAGTACGTCAAAAACAACCACCAGCCTGTGGAGTTGGTTTTGTATGTTTACAACTACGAAGCGGATTGTGTCAGACCTGTTCGTGTTGTAATTCAAGAAGGTTGGGGTGGAAGAGGTTTGTTAGGTTGCGACATTGGATACGGTTTATTACATAGAATACCTGAAAAGTTCAGAATTGACTCCCACGGGGCTGCTACTACAAACGATGTCGTGTTAGAACAACCACCTCAATATTTGGAAATGAAGAAGGAAATTGTAACTCCTTCATTCCAGTCAGAAACTCAAGAAGACGCATCAATGGACACCTTACAAGATCTAACAAAAGTCGTCCACTCTAGCTCAAGGACTCGTAAGCACAGGCCTACTGCTGTGCAGAACACTGCTATTGATGCTTATATGAAGGAACAGAGTGAAGTCAATAAGAGTACTGATTCTAATACTTCACTACAAAGTGGATCACATGTGCCACCACCACCACCACCACCGCCTAAAAAAGGATAATTGTTGAATTTACACTGAGCATACTATTATTAGTACACCGACCATGCAATTATATAAATGCCTAAATATTGTATGCAACTTTCTCTTTAAACTAAAAACTACACATCTACACTTAAGAAGATGCGATCTTTAAAAAATTGAATGTTTTTTAGTTTATAACTAGGTATATATGAGATATTATAATAATTTAAGTTGATTGCATTTAAGATTCGAAAAGATCATATAAGTGTTCTAAATCATATTCTTCTCTCCATCGATCACCGTTTCTTACAATCAAAAAAATCAAAAAGCTGAGAACGGCGCAAATACCAGCACAAATACTAAATAAAACACCTACACCAATGGCCTTAATCAAGGGCTCGGTACAAAACGAAACACCAGCTGCCATTAACATTCTAATAAAGTTATTCAATGCAATACCTGTTGCACCTTTACCGGGTAGACAGTCCGCAAGATAAGTGATGGTAACACCAATAACAATCATTTGAGCAAATCCAAATAATGCAGTCCCGATTAATGGAGTAACCCAATGTTCGCCATAATTTAAGCACCAACCTGTAATCAAAAGGGCACATGGTAATAGAGCAGCAGCAACATAAACATTAATGCCAAATCTAGCTTCAGGTGCCACAACCCCGTATTTTGCAATTTTTTTCTTTAACAAGTAGTCATTGAACTTACCACCCCAAATTGAAGCAATAAAGTAAGTGACAGAGTTTGGAATATATACCAAACCAACAAGCATTGGACCAAAATTATAAGGTGGCCTTGAATATTCATACGTTAATGTCATGTTACAAACGTATAATGCAGCAAAGCATGGAGCCGAATATGCTATTGATAATAAGACAGGTGGATATCTCAAAAAAACAAATGCTTTCAAAGGTCCATAAAGGTATATTTTGCAAATGTATTTCAATTGAGCCCATATACCACCCTTTTTCAAGGTTTCTAATGTAAGTAAGTTCTTTTCCATTCTTTTTTTAATGAATTCAGGATCTTCTGCCTTTGTTAATCTTCTTTTCAAAAGTTTTTCATTCTGCTTTGTTGGAACTTTAGATAAATGCACAAGGTCCCCCATAACTGGAGCTTCTTCTTCTTCGTGAATAGAGTGGTTGGTATTCATTCTTGTTAACATTCTAGTCATCGTTTCTAGTTCTTCGTCCTCATCTTCACTACCTTGATCATTAAGATCTTCTGGCCCAAATTCATGATGTGAGTCTGGAGAAGTTTGCCCAACTAATTCATCCTTCAAGGTATCAGTGGAACTATCAATTTCCCCGTTTGACTTTTCCTCGAGTTTAGCATCTAAATTTGCGCTTTGGTTTTCAAGATCATCTTTCATGGCATTTTTAGTGCTCTTTTGCTTTCTACGATCTCTAAGAATCTGCCTGATGGCATCCTTATTTTCCTGTAATCTTAAAGTCTCTGGTAAGAAAAAAATGATCAACAACAAACAGCACCCACTCAGAATGACTAAAAACCATTGTGTTGCTCTCCAGCCAAATGACTTATTTGACGTAATGGCACCACCTATAATTGGTGATAGTAATGGCCCACACAAGGGTCCTAGGTAAAATAAACCCATTGCAGCACCTCTCTTTGTCATTGGATATAGATCTCCGATGGTACCAGCACCCACTGATTGTACAGAGGCAGCGCAACCACCACTCAATACTCTAAACCCTATAAGCATATGGATTGAAGTTGATAATGCACATCCGATTGTAAAGCAAATGTACAATGCAAAGGATATAATGTAGATGGATCTTCTGCCATGCATCTCACTGAAATTCGACCACCACAATGGAATAACACCAAGCGTTATAAGATAGACACCAATTGCAACGTTCAAAATAGTAACAGTGGTATTCAAATCTCTAATGACATTATCTTCTGCAGGATATAAAATCGATGTACCCATAGGTCCAATCATTCCACAAAATGCCACAATAAACACAATTGCGTGTCTGAAATTGGACGGCATATTTCTAGAATCCTCATGTTCAGGAATAAGAGACCATGAGCCCAAAATCCCTCTCCTTTTGGAAGGGGGAACCACTTTGCTATTATCGAAAGCAGTTTTAGTAATTTTTGAGAACAATGTATTGGAATGTGTCAGCTTCTTTTCTAACCTGCTTTCGTTCGTCCTTTCCTTATGCAAACTGAATGAGTTGCGCTGTCCTTTGTTGCTACCACCAAAGCCGACGGCAGAATCAACAGAGCTCAAATCACTTAAAGTTGACACACAATCATTATCAGCTACTGCGGACCTTGAAGTTCTCCGAGCACTGGTTCCCATCACTACCTGCGTCCGGCTCGTTGCAGATGGTCTTCTATTGTTGCTTTTGTTGTTGTTCTTGGTATCGGCACTATTAAAGCCATGGTTGATGTCCGTAACAATGTTATCAGCTTCACTGGAGTCACTGAATGCCTGTGACTCCACACTGTTTATACTAGTCCGATCTAACGTCATGATTCACTGTAACTTCAACGTTCTATCCTTGATTTAAGTAAAAGCTTTGATCAATCCTTAGTCATTCACTATGGTTCTCCCCTTTTTATAAGTAATAGTCACTTTAATTTTTATCAAATCGGAAATTTTTTAAATGGCTATAAAGTTCGGATAATGTTGCTGCAATATCCGCTAATATTACATAATCAATAAAGTGCTCAGCAATTGCAAACCTTTGATGGAAAGATTAGTTGATAATGATACAAGAAATCAACTAAAATGGTAACTGAGGCTTTTTCATAACACGCCAAGCGGAGCCACGTAAAGATTGAATATAGTGTGCTGTCTTTGCAATCCAAAAGTGATACAAAAGGATTCCAATGATAATACAGAGCAGGTTGGTGACATAATAACCATCGTTGACAAGAACACAGTGTCCGTTTTCGTTTAGACACGCTTGCTTTAAGTCATGTGAGTAGCAGTGGTAAAATGGTTGGGGCTTGAAAGGGTTCAGTGGATCACGTGCGATGGAAATCATTTGGGAGTCTGACAATGTTTCATTGGTAGAGGGAATGCATATGGCATCCGAAAACTTGTCAATTAACCAGAAGGCCACTAGTTTTGGCCAGTTACCACCAAAGTTGGACAGCGTGTTCAATAATGTCATGTAGGTGCCACCAATATTGGCGTCTGCGATCTTGGTGTGGAAAGAAGTAATAGACACAAACTGAACAGTGGCCATGAACGAAGTCAATAGATGCTGTAAGATAACAAATGCAAAATAGAAAACACCAATTTCTCCAGATGCTGGGAAGGAATAAACTAGAATTTGACCCAAAACTGCTGCGCATATACGTCCAATGTAACCATAAAGCCATGGTTTCAGTGGCTCTTCACTATTTGACCACTTGGCTGCGTAGTATCCGAAAACAATCTCAAACGGAAAATCAATCAACACACTAATCGCCAAATCTTCCCTTTTGAGCCCCTTGTCAAGTAATTTCAAGTTCGTTGCACCTTCATTTACCTGAAACGCAATTTTGCAAACAAGATGAAGGACGATGAAAGTCTTGATTGCAGGCAACTTTATAACTGACATCATCTTCTTATAAACAGTGGCAATGGTGTCATCGTGGTCTTCATCGTCTAAATGTTCATGAGCCAAATGTGGTGGATTTTCGGGCACAAGGATTCCAACAACAAGTGTTACAAGCAAATAAAAGTACCCACTAAGTGCCATATATTGGCCAAGAGAGATCAGACTTTCTTCAGATGGTACTACTCTAATGTATTTATTAGCAAAATCTGCTGAATTGAAAGCTAGGAAGACAGTAAATGAGAGAAAGTAACCGGTGTTTAAACCCACTGTCTGGGCAGTAGAAGCAAAACTCAAGGCATTTTTCGAAAGAATAGTTAGTGCCCATCCATCAACTGCTATATCCTGTGTTGCACAGAGCAATATCAGAACAAAAAAGCACACTGATAAATGTGTCAAATTACTTAAGATTGAGTCGTCGTCTTGCATCCAAAAATCGATCTTCCCACCGAGATAAATCAATGCAAATCCTGAAATGCATTGGATCGGTAAGATCCAGGATCTACGTTTACCAATGGCTTTTGAGTAGATGGAATCGACAATTGGAGACCACAAGATCTTGAAAGAATATGGATAGGTAGCAAGCGAAAATAGACCAACTTGTGAATACGACAATTCATTTGATTTCAAAAGAAATGGAACTGAGCCAAACGCCAATCCTATAGGAATACCCTGGATTAGATAAAGAATGACAAGAAGAATGAATCTAGGGTGATCGGACTTAGGTAACGAATTTGAAGGCCCTGTATCATCTTTGTGTAGCTGAATAGGTTCTTCAACATCAAACGTAAGCATTTCTGGCTTTTCTTTGGAGTCCGCTGGTGTTGCGGCCCGCCTATTGGTAGTCATCTAAGGTTCTTCAACTAAGAAAGAAGTTTAAAGTTTATTATTTGTTATTTTTTTTTTTCATCAAGAAAGTTACTTAATCAGTATATATATTACATTGATAAAAAGGGTAGAGCTGAAAATGGATGTGAGGGAACGTTTCTAGTACAAAACATGTCGTTTAACATAGAGAGTTCATGAGAAAGTGATAAAGTTAGATGATGCATTTTATTGAATTTACTTACGTTTCTTAGTACTTCTTCCACTTTCATCTTCGTCCTTCTCCTCATCTTTATCATCGGTGTCCCTCAATGTATTATTGGTGGTGGCACCATAGGATAGAACAAAGTCAACAACTTCTGTCTTCAATGCTTCGTTATCAACAATGACAACACACAATCCATCGCTACCTACTTCGTATTTTATGTGTCCCTCATTAGGATATGCGATCTTAGAGTCAAACGCATCAAAAAGATCGTTGATGGCTTCAATAGAGGTCAGAGTTGACAAGAGAAACTCTTCGATGTTCTCTGTGGTGACCTGGATACCTTCTTCAGGTTCTTCGTTTGTGTCATTTTCGTCTGATGCCGTCGTCGTTATAACAAGGAATCTAAAATCAGGTTGTTTTTGTGCTTCAAAATTCTCTTCTTCGTCGCCGTCTCTGTGTGAAACAATGTACTCCTCCTCACTCATGGTCAAATTAGCAGTTGATCTTATAAGCTTACAATTTAAAGAAAAGTTGAAAATTTTTTTAGATACCCCTAATAGTTCTTCAAAAGTGCTCATGATATAGTCTAGCAATATCTTCGAGTGGTTAACTTAGGTAAGTGTGGTAACAAATGGGTGCTCAGAAGCGATTGTACTTCAGATAATTGCGTGCACGATTTACCTGCTTCTTTGAGATCAAACGCAGTCTTTAGTATCGCCATATTGGCTCTGCATGAACATTCCTGAAACCCAAAGCCAACGCCAGTAGAACACACTAAACCGTTGATCTTGAGTAGCGAGGCCTTCAATGGCGTTCCGTTCTTCTCAATACCTTTGGAGAGTTGTGGTGGGAGTACTGGAATCTTGTCGTAACTGAACTCAAAGGATCCCAGTTGTGTCATATGGTGAAAGAGCGTGGAAGACAAAAAATCAGCTTTTATGTCAAGGCCACAATGCATCACATCTGGTCCAATTCCAGGATAGAAGCTACTCAATGGATTTGTATCGTTCGTAGTCAGCATCAAGAACTCTGACAATGTGTTCGCTTTGAATGAATTCATTCCATAAAGGTGCAACTGACTTTTTAGAAAGTCCTTGTAAAGAGCTTGTAACCAAGTTTTGATTGCCGGGAGCCCATTGAGGCCTGCATCTAAATACAAGCCTCCCACATAAGCCTCAAATGTGTTTGAAAGCAACTTGACTTCAGATATAACACCATTGGAAACCATTTTAAACTCGGGTCTGGCATGAAACTTGTAAGCAATGGCAATTTCACTCAAAATGTTGTTGTTTGTCATCTTGCTTTTCATTGCTGAAAGGTCTCCTTCTGTCAGAGAGGAGAATCTTTCTATTAATATATCGGAGATCAAAAATCCAAGCACAGAATCGCCCAAGAACTCCAAGGTTTCGTTAGACCGTTGTTGGTTCGCGTTCAGTGAGCTTATCAGGGCCTTTGTCTGGAAAACACGCTTGTAAATACGCTGATTTGTAATTACTGGCAACTTTGGGATTTTGGTAAACTTGTAGCCCTCTTTCAATGTATTATTCATTTAACGTAGCGTTCATTTCAGCATGAGAAGAGCAAGAAGCTGATTAGGAGAGATATTTTTTTTGCAGTCTCTAATTTTGCAAATTATCTGTTGTTTAGTAGCAACGTATACCCTGCTCGACTCACTCTCCGTTTGTTTTGGAACGCACGGCACTATATCCTCTCACTAGTTATAAAATGGAAAAGGAGCTGCAAAATTTGAAGGAAATCAACGGTCAGCTCAATGGAATTCACAATTCACTAAAAAAGACAAGTGAATTGTTGAAGCAACTGGGAAGGAATGCCAAGAACTCAAAGAAGACACTGCACATTTACTCTGATATTCAGAAGGGTGTGAAATCAAATCTAGAGCTTTTTGAAACCAATCCAAACACTAAGCGTCCTGTTATTGACACCCTAGACCAAGATATCGAAGAAACGAAAAATAGAATTGCATTTTTAAAAGCACAGCTAGAGAAGTAAGCAAACACATTCTGTTAATAGTCTATGGTTTGCAGTTTGTTTTAAAAAAGAAGAAAACTACTATCTGTTTTCAATAATCATACAAAAAGGAATGAAAGTATAAACCAGAAAAGCTTAAAAAGGCAACAGAGCCAACTAAGATGACCGTTTTCATGGAGATCTTACTTGCTAACATTTGTCCACCAGAAACAGCAACGAATGAGCAGAATAAATGACCAATGGATCCCCCAAAAACAACCATTGAATAATCAGATCCTGCCGCCATTGCAATGGTTGCAATTTGAGATCTGTCACCCCATTCTCCAAGGAAGGTCATAACAAATGTTTGGATCCAAACAGGCGTTAAAATATAATTAGCTAAAGTCATAATTGAGTTGCTTTCTTTACTGGCAGCCTCCTCCAAGTCACCAGCTTTTTCTTTAATTTCATGTGCTGCTACTTCTTCCTTCACTTCTTGCATTTCGTCCTCAATTCCTTGGTCTTTACTCATGAACCATCCTTCTTTTAGTAAACTCAAACCAAAGAATAGGAAAAGAACAGAAGCTGCAAGTTTGGTCACTTTTGGTGACAATAATGCTGGTAAAAAGTAACCAAGAATACCACTTAGAAATGTCATCAGGACCAATGCTGAACCCGAAGCTGAGAAAATCACCATACGTGGATGACGCATAGCCATCAAAGCTGCCAAAAGGAAGGTCTTGTCACCAATTTCACTCACAAAGATCATTGATAATGACATATAGAATGCTTCGAAAGGTGTTTCATTTCCTGACAAGTAAACTTCATCATTTTCCTCGTTACTGATCAATTGGCTTTTAGCTGAAGCTACTTCTTCTACTACAGCTCCAACCTCTAGCGGGTTAACATTCGCACTAACTGCACTTAGTAGTACAGTCAGACACAGCAATTTAAAATATTTCATTTCAATTAAAGATATTCGATCACAGAATTTACTTTCAGCAATGTTGATAAATATAAGAGAGAGAAATGCTTTGATCAACACATGCCTACTTTTTATTTTTAAGCGCGTTAGAGCGCTACACCCAACCGTTAAGCTGGGCACAATTAATAACAGGTACAATGCCTTACTCTAAACTTATGCACTCATTTTTAATCTCACCTTCCTAATTGAGCTTCTTTGTTATTATTGCTGTAGGTGCCTAAATTTAAATTTAGACGTGTCGTGGAATAGCGGCTGACTTTCAAAATCCAAAAGCATAATTTAACGTATGTATATAGGAGTGTTAATCTCAGAATAATCTATTTTAATTATATCATCACTAGCCTGTTTGTTAGTTTCTTTGTCTGGTGGTATCTAGATTCTCATCAAACATTATTTTTTTCGTTACTGCTTTTAGTAACTTTTATACCTTGTTTATCTTATTTGGCAGGTTCTTCGGTTTCCTTAAGTCTAACAATCAAATCACCCATTTCAATATTTTCGTTTTCACCAACAAAAATATCTTCAACTCTACCGGCGACTGGGGCACTGATAACCATTTCCATCTTCATTGCACTCAAAACAGCAAGTGCCTCACCCTTGATGACCTCAACACCCTTCTTGACCTTAACTTCAACGATAACACCAGCCATTGGTGCACCGACTTCAGCTGGAGTATGAGCATCGGCTTTTGGTTTGGTACGAGCTTGAATACCGGCCTTCTTGTCTTGAACACTGACCTTACGCATTTCACCGTTCAATTCGAAATAGATTTCTCTACGGCCGCTTTCGGTTGATATATCACCAATTGCAAGCAACTTAATGATAAGAGTCTTACCCTTTTCGATATCAACAGAAATTTCTTCATCAATTTTCAATGGAGCTAAGAATGCTCTAGTTGGCAAAACTGATAGGTCACCAAATTCTTCCTTCTTTTCAAGGTATTGATCATAAACCTTAGGGTACATGTTGTAGCTAGCAACATCACATTCGGTAATGCCAGGACCAAATCTAGCAGTTAAGTCTTGCTTGATAGCATCCAAGTCAAATGGCTCCAATTCTAAACCTGGTCTACCCTTCAACTTTCTTCTCTTGCCTTTAATGATATTAGATCTCAAAGGTTCTGGGAACCCACCGTATGGAGTACCCATAAGACCTTCAAAGAAATCTAAAACAGAATCTGGGAAATCTAATTCACTTGCTAATCTGTTGACATCTTCAGCATCAAGTTTGTTTGAAACCATAAATTGAGCTAAATCACCAACAACCTTCGAAGTTGGTGTAACTTTAACCACATCACCTAATAACATATTAGCGTCATGGTAAGCCTTCTTAGTTTCTTCCCACTTCTCACCAAGACCAACTTGTTGGGCTTGGAAAATTAAGTTAGTTAATTGACCACCAGGGATTTCGTGTTGGTAAACCTCTGGATCAGGACCCTTAAGATCAGCGCCGAAACATGAGTATAATAATCTCATTTCAGCCCAATAAGAATCAAGTTCTCTAGCACACGATTCTGGAATACCTAAATCAAGAGTGCCATCTAAGGAAGCAATAAATGCAGACATTGAAGGTTGAGAAGTTAAACCAGAAAGAGAGTTAACAGCACAATCAACAACATCAGCACCAGCCATTGCACAAGCGTTATATGTTGAAATACCAGTACCAGCAGAATCATGTGTATGAACATGAATTGGCAAATCAGGATATTTGGCTCTGATGGATCCAATAAGTAATTTAGCAGCCTTTGGTTTCAGTGTACCTGCCATATCCTTGATACCTAAGAAATGAGTACCCATGGCAACAATCTTATCGATAGTTTCCAAGTAGTATTCTAGGTTATATTTCTTACCAGGAATCAACATATCACCAGAATAACAAATAGTAGCTTCAACTACACCACCAGCTTTTTTAACGGCATCGACACCAACTTTCAATTGATCTAAATCATTAAGTGCATCGAAGACACGGAAAATATCGACACCATTATCAAGAGCTTGTTTAACAAAGTGATCAATTGCGTTATCAGGTAAAGAAGAGTAAGCAACACCATTAGCACCTCTTAAAAGCATTTGGAATGGAATATTTGGGACCAGTTTTCTCATTTGTCTAAGTCTATCCCAAGGATCTTCGTGAAGGAATCTCATAGCAACATCAAAGGTAGCACCACCCCAACATTCAAGAGCAAATGCATTCTTCAAAGCATGTGAAGTGGTTGGAGCGATATTTAAAATATCAATAGTTCTAACACGAGTGGCCAAAAGTGATTGGTGAGCATCTCTCCAAGTAGTATCCATGATCATACAACCATCGTTTTCTCTAACCTTTTTAGCAAAGGCGGCGGCACCATATTTCAAAAGGAAAGGTCTCCAACCTTCCAATTCAGGCTTTGAAACATCGATAACTTGACCTTGTTGATCATGAAGAACAGGAATTTCTGCTTCCTTATTTAATTTTGGTACACCGATTTGACCAGCAATAGATGAACCATTAACACAAAGGTCACCTAAATAATGAAGAAGCTTTTGTGCCCTATTCTTTGAAGAGACCATTTCGAAAAGAGATGGTGTATCATCAATGAAAGTGGTCCAACAGTCACCTGAGATGAAAGTTGGATGTGTTAACAGCGCTAAAAGGAAAGGAATGTTAGTTTTGACACCTCTAATTCTAAACTCAACAAGAGCACGAATCATTTTCCTTCTTGAAATTTCATAGTTGGAACCAGATGTGGAACATTTAACCAACATTGAATCATAGTGAGGGGATATAACTGCACCAGCAAACCCGTTACCACCATCTAAACGAACCCCGTTACCACCAGCGGAACGGTAAACCTCGATTTTACCTGTATCAGGTTGGAAATTTTTGGAAGGATCTTCAGTTGTAATTCTACATTGGATTGCAAAACCTCTAGTAGTGATCTTGTTTTGCAGTAAACCCAATTGTTCAAGGGATGCACCAGCAGCAATTTGAATTTGAGCAGCGACAACGTCAACACCGGTGATTTCTTCTGTGATGGTATGCTCGACTTGAATACGAGGGTTAATTTCAATGAAGTAGTGTCTGTTTTGGTTATCAACAAGGAATTCAGCTGTACCGGCATTTCTATAGTTAGCAGTTTGAGCTAATTTAACGGCGTCTCTTAAAATGGAATCTCTAACTTCTAATGGTAAAGTTTTAGCAGGGGCAATTTCCACCACCTTTTGGTGTCTTCTTTGCACTGAACAATCTCTTTCAAAGAGATGGATGGTGTTACCGTAGTTATCAGCAAGCAATTGAACTTCAATGTGTTTTGGTTTGTCGAGAAATCTCTCAATGAAACAGGTACCGTTACCAAAGGAAGCCTTTGCTTCGCTGGATGCTCTTTGGAAGGCGTCGATGATGTCATCGCCTTCTCTGACGACTCTCATACCTCTACCACCACCACCGAAGGCAGCCTTGATGATGACTGGGAACCCGTGTTCTTCGACGAACTTCAGCGCCTCTTCTGGTGACTCAATTGGACCGTCGGAACCTGGCACGACAGGTACGTTACACTTGTTAGCCAAGTTTCTAGCGCTCACCTTGTCTCCGACAGAATCGATGACTTCGGCAGGAGGACCAATCCAGATCATTCCTGCGTCCTCGACCTTCTTAGCAAATTCAGAGTTCTCTGAAAGGAACCCGTAACCAGGGTGAATCATTGACACCTCATGCTCTTGTGCGATCTTGATGATTTCGTCGATCTGCAAATACGCCTGAACCGGTGAGAATTGACCCTTGTGGCCAATTGCGTAAGCTTCATCTGCCTTCAACCTATGCATCGATAGTCGGTCTTCGTGTGAGTAGATGGCCACTGTGTGCATCGACAACTCATGTGCCGATCTGAAAATTCTAATTGGAATCTCTCCTCTGTTCGCTACCAAGATCTTGTTGGCATTGGAGAGGATCTCAGATTCCTTACGCAACCTGTGAAGAGTAGAATGGTCTTCAACTGTGGACATTTATGTTGTTGCTTTTACTTAATAAAAGAGTTAATTGGGCCATTACCAATTTTTGCCCTTGTGTGTAGCGAACGTGAGCTCTTTTAAGTTCGCAGTGAGTGCGAAAATATTCAAGTCACGCCTTACCAACTTACCAACTAAGAGCAATAGCAATGTCCGAACAGCGCTAATGGCACTTGGGAGGCTAGCCATCGAGGCTAGCATTGTAAAGTTATGTATTTAAAATTACTAGGTGTTACGAAGACTTTAATGAACCTTCAAATGACCACGTTTACCCTTGTTCTTGGACCCATCGTCCATCGAACCTAACGATTCCTCCCACATCACATCATAATTACACAGAGATGGAAAATCTCATTGGAGTCATCGAACGGGTCCAGTGGCCGTTTTGGTTGGCCGGAGTAACAAAACCCGCTATTATGTCACTTTGGAGTAGTGAAATCATTTCCACTCCTTGAGTCATTTGCTTAGGCATGATTCAATGTGACACAATGATTGGCTGCTGGAGGTGGTGGCATAATAACATTGTTGACAGCTCCACCAGTGGAATCATCGAGGTTAGTAACTTGAAAAATATGTAATAATAGCACCAATGTAATAAATGCGTGGGCTGTAGGAATATAATAGGGCGTTTTGTATGAACAGGAAAGGTGTAAAACTAGTTAATGTATGAAAAGTTGCCAACCGTTATTTTTCGTCCCCCGTAACGCTGAATTATTATTATGATGTTAAGCAGAAGTGGTTTACATTACAATATCCCTTGATTCTCATTAGTAGTTTTCAATAAAAAGCATGTTAACCTATAAATAAATAATATATATATATATATATATCTTTACTTGTATATGTATATATCTGATAATGTGCATTGTCTTTAAACACTCAATTGCACCTTTTCTTCGTTGATCAAAGACTCGTAACCAGAGAGTGCCTTGGCAACGGTGACCGTGACAAACTTTTCAGTTTGTTCAGGTGCTCTACCAATGAATGTGGATGGGTTTAAGAGAGAGTCCAACTCGTTCCAGATTGGCTTGAAGTATTCGGTGTTCTTGATTCTCTCGATCAAGTCGTTGTCACCACCTTCTTGCTTGACAACAGCAGAGGCTTGGTGAGACAAAACTCTGATTTCTTCGTGGCAGTCTTGTCTGGAACCACCCTTCTCAACCATGGCCATGATGATGTTTTCTGTGGCCATGAATGGCAATTCTGCCTTGATTCTTCTTTCAATGACCTTTGGATAAACAACAAGACCATCGGTGATGTTCATCAAAGTGGAAAGTAACACGTCTGCGGTCAAGAAGGCTTCAGGAATGGAGATTCTTCTGATGGCAGAATCGTCAAGGGTTCTTTCGAACCACTGAACAGCAGCGGTTTGGAAAGCGTCTTGGTAAAGGGAGCCCAAGTGTCTAGCCAAGGAGCAAACACGTTCGGAACGCATAGGGTTTCTCTTGTACGCCATGGCACTGGAACCAATTTGAGACTTTTCAAATGGCTCTTCAACTTCCTTCAAGTTGGCCAACAATCTGATGTCGGTGGCCATCTTGTGACAGGAGGCACCGAATGAAGACAATGGGTGGAGTGCGTCGATATCGATCTTTCTGGAGTATGTTTGACCGGTACATGGGTAAGCGTATTCAAATCCAAGCAATTGAACAACACGCTCGTCCAGCTCTTCAACCTTGTCATGGTCACCATGGAACAAAGACAAGAACGATGCTTGCGTACCGGTGGTACCCTTGACACCTCTGAGACCCAAGTCATCTCTGGCTCTTTGGAAGTTTCTCAAATCCCAAAGCAATTCTTGCAACCACAAGGTGGCTCTCTTACCAACGGTGGTCAATTGTGCTGGCTGAAAGTGTGTCCACCCCAACACTGGCAAATCCTTGTTGCTCAATGCAAACTTGGCTAGTCTGTTGATGACGTTGACAAGCTTGCCAATGAGAATGTCGTACGCATCTCTTAAGAAGATCAAGTCCGCGTTATCGGTAACGTAACAAGAGGTGGCACCCAAGTGAATGATACCAGCAGCTTCTGGACATGTCTCACCAAAGACGTGAACGTGCGCCATCACATCGTGTCTCACCTTAGCTTCTTCCACCTTAGCGGCCTCAATTTCCTCGTCGGTGATGATCAGATGCTCCTTCATTTGGCTAATGGCCTCTTCCGTGATCACATTCAGACCAAGCTCCTTCTCTGCAATTGCCAAGTTGTACCAAAGCTTTCTCCATGTCGAGAATCTGTTTCTGATCGAAAACACATGTGACATCTCCTTAGAGGCATAACGAGATGAAAGTGGTGTAAGATATTCGTCGAACGCTGATGATGACATTTTTGTTGTATATATAGAACTACTAGTGTAAAAAGAACAATGGAACTTTCCTGTTAAACTTGGTATACCAATAGTGTATCACTCCAATTCAATCAAAGAAAAAAATTTCAATTATATTATATGTACACATATATATATATATTACTATTACAAATTTTTGCTTACAACTAATATATCCATGATGCTGGATGACTTGGGAAGCATTGAATTTTTTTCCCCTTTTAAAAATTTTTTTTATTTTTTTGACTTGGTTTACATTTGTGGCGCAGCAATGCACAGTTAATGTGGCGCATGATGGGCAAAATGGCGTGGCTGGTGCTTACGTCATGATGTGGCTGGTGAAGGCGTGCAAGTGGCGCGTGTGGTGGCGCATTACACCAAAGAGTAAACGTTTCTTCACTCGCAGAAAGGAGAAGAAAAAACCATGAATTCTTTTGCCTTATAATACACAATAACTGCGTTTACGTTCGGTTGTGTGCTAGAAAAGAGCAGTAACGATGTCAAGAACGAACAATGTGGAAGACCAGAATACAGCGCTGGAGGCAAATGGAGTCGGTAAAGCGCCAATTATAAGCGAAAACCAGCAGAAGCCAGAGACAACTATGAAGAAGAACGAACCTGCAGTTGCCAGCAATATCGCCACGTCAAACAAGAAGAGGCTGCGTAAGAAAGAAAAGGGGAATAGGATGATGGACAGGAAGATCTGGCTGGCTGGACATGGTGCCACAGTGGTGTTTGGGTTGTTATATGGTATTTACTACGTGCGAGGCCGTGTGCACGCATCCTGGGTGGCCTTCTTCATGTACAAACTGGCATTGCTTGGTGTCATTGCGTCGCATTTCATCTCAATTAACTCGCAGTTCAACATCAAGTCGTTGCCAAACTACACCATCTTAATTGGAACGGAAACCGTGCAGTATTTTGTTTTGAGTTTTGTGTGGTTCTTCAATAGATCGTCGCTTTTCAAGCTCCTACCTTACATTATTGTGTCCGCGTTGCAATTGGCTAACACGTTCAAGGTTTCTGCTATCTTGAAGTACGAGGACGTCCTTGCCAAGACCGTAATGTACAATGAAATATTCTTGTTTGTGATCTTGCTACTGGACACGCTCCTGATGAAGACCACCTCTGGGTTTGGTTTGGTGGTGTACGCTTTGTTTTACTGGTTGAGAATCCTTCAGTTTGAGCACGTGAGATACTTCCTGTACTCGCAGTTGATCAAGTTCGACGGACTGATCTCCAAGATCAAAAATGAAAGTGTGCAAAGTGCATGGTCCACTGTGAAGCATTTCTTGACTTTGAGACAAGCTCGTTTTGAGAACAAATATTTGTAAGCGTTTTTTACATTAACATTAAGGGGTTCACTACTTTGTATAAGAATCAGTATTGAAAACCAGTATCGAAAACCAACATCGAAAACCAACATCTTTGTTAAAGCCTCACACTTGAATTAAAAGTTACACTACAGCCTCTCTCTCTACAGTTTCCCTCTTTTACCACTTTCTTTCACGTCAGAAGTTTTGGTAATTTTGTTATCTTCCTGTTATTTTTGGTTCAGAAGCAGAACTGAAAATTGTTTATCATCATTGTATTCAAGAAAGCAGAGAGGGAATGTTAATATACATAAATTTACTCTTAAATTTATTGATATTAAAATATCTTCTTGAGACTCCAAGTCCCTTGCTTGCAAAAAGTATTTGCTGTTATAGTCAGATGGTGATGCATGTATATTCTATGGCACATGAATTGGAGTTCACCGAATTGTTAATGTGAAGGGACACAATCATCATAGTAATCAAACAAATATCATGCAAGCAAACAGGGCACAATCAGTACAAAGACACAATGAAGAGTCCATTGCCTAATGAAACTCGAGTCATTTGTGGTCTTCATCTTAGCTGATTTGCTTATTGAGAAGAAGAGATGAAAATTTTGGAAAAGAGAGACACACCGTGCGCCTTTTATAGTCCGGCAAGAAGTTGAAATTTTTTCTTGCTAACAAATATCAAGAAACCCCCAAACCAGGGTTTAGCTAGCCCCCCGAATCACCACATACTAAGGGTAACAGGCTAGTATGCTGGTGCCACTGCTTGCTGGTATCCTCTATTAATTTAACTGATATGATTTATTAGAAATTCAAGACAAAAACTATACATTATCTAAAAACTTACTAAAATTTAAGCAGAAGCTCTAGTGTAGATAGCTTGCTTGGAGTGGGTGGAAACAGCCTTGATAACGCCTTCTTCTTCCAATTCTCTCAAAACAGCTCTGGCAACGGAACCACCGATCTTTAATCTGTCAACCAAAACGGAAACAGAAACGTATCTGAAAGTTGGGACTTCCTTTCTGATTCTGTCAACCTTGTCTTGGTCCAAGATGATCATGTGGTTGGCCTTGTCCTTAACCTTACCCTTGGACCACTTCTTCTTGGACTTCTTACCACCGGCCATGGCGGCTGCGGCCTTAGCTGCCTTAGATTGTTGTGCTTTTGGAGGCATTCTGACAGAAAAATGTGTACTGTTAGTAAAAGGTCTCTTTAAACCGACAATTTGAGTATGGACGTGTATAGTTGGTGATTTTTTTTGATACCAGTGGAAAGTGATTGATTCGTGTACTTATGAAGTGTCTTTGTGTGGTTCCACTCACTGCTTGCATTCCCTTTTTCGCTAATATTTGCATCCTTGGTCACATTCTAATTGAGGTTATCATCTTTGTTCAGTCTCCTTTGAAATGAGTTTCACTTATGCCACTAACATTGGCATGATCTTCATTTTTTTTCATGATTCTCTATATTATCTTTCACACTAGTCTATTCTACGTCCATAACTTCACCCTATTGCCTACATACATGTATCTATGGTTTCTACTTCAACTTGTTTCTAACACTAGTTTGGCAGAAAGGTGAAAGTTTCTATCTTCGCGCCCCGTTGCCAGCGTCGTTGGGGGTCCTGTTGCAAAAAAGGACGCGCTGAATTTGGTAAAAAGTGTGTGACTGCGAAAAATGAAAAATTCTGCACAGCCAGGATTTAGATTTTGGAAGTTGGTTGAACCCTCGCATAAAGCACGTGATGTGGAAATTTTGCTTTCCAAACCCTCTCAAGACCTCTTTCTTCCTATATGGAAAAATAATAATAGAGAGATGTAGCTTTATGTATACAATATTGAAGTTATACATCACAACAAGACTCTGAGTGTTCGGGATGTCTAAAAGAGTGAAAAATCAAATAACTAAGGACAGACTGGCCATGGGGGACCATGCATCAGATGATGAGTCTCCGCTGCCAGTGAAGAGAGCGTCAGAGGAAGTGCTGTCAAGAAGACCAATGGCTAAGTTTGGTAAGAGGTTCCAACAGTCGAAGCCAGCGGTAGCAGTGTCAGCATCAACTGCAACAAACGGATTCAAGCCTAGTGTGACTATTTCAACTAGCGCAGGGGCATCAGGTAGTGACATGAATAGCAATCAGGCCCACCAGGTGAAATCTCTCAATGCCAATTTCCTGAAGTCCGTGAATGAAGCCATCACCAGAAACTCCGTTGCGGACTTGACGCCTGTCGTCAACAAGTACTTGGAGTACTACAGCAAGATCATGAAGGCAGAGATCGAGGTGAAGACGCTGGATGTGCCAAAGGTGGACGTCAAGCCAATCTCAAAGGAAGACGAATCGAAACCAAACCCGTTCGCAGTATTCAAATCGTATGCCGCTGCGCCAGCAAAGGTTGAAACTCCAATTGTGGCTGCGGCTGCGCCAGCAGCACCAGTGGAAGTGGATTCAGAGTCTGACAGTGAAGACGAAAAGCCTGCCAAAATCGAAATCAAGGGCCCTTCATTCAAAATAGACAAAATGCCCTCCTCCAGGGACTACTCCTTCAAGTTTGGATACGTGCCTCCAAAGGACTCTGACGATTCGGATGATGACATCGAAATCAAGGGCCCTTCTTTCCAGACAAACGTGAAAGTTCAAGACGGAGTCTTCAAATTACCAAAGATTGGTGGTGCAGCTGCCAAAACTGAGGAAGCACCAGCTAAAACCGAAGACAAACCACAAACTGCTGCATTTTCCTTTGGTTCAATAAAGCCAGATGATAAACCAACTACATCAGGCTTCCCTGCTGCTACAACAGAAGAAAAGCCTAAAGCAGCCGCATTTTCTTTTACTCCTGCTAAAACAGAGAAGAAACCAGCACCAGCTGCATTTTCATTTACCCCTGCTAAAGCAGACAGCGAGACGAAGCCTGCTGCTAGTTTGTTCTCTTTCACTCCGGCTAAATCTGAAGAGAAGCCTTCAACAGCTGCATTTTCTTTCCACCCACCAAAACAAGAAGAAAAGCCTACAGCCACTGCATTTTCTTTCAAACCTGCCACAACTGCTACAGAAATTAGTAAACCTGCATTTTCTTTTGGCTCTAATGATTCCAAGCCTACATCAAACCCATTCTCTTTTGGAGGTGACACCACTTCAACGTTCTCTTCTAATGGTACTTCAGCATTTTCATTCTCTGCTCCAAAGGCACAAGCTACTCCGGTTATAACATCTACAGATTCCTCAATCAAAGACGAAGCAGCTGATGAAACACAGAAAGACGAAGTCAAAGGTAATTATGCTCTGGTCAATTTAACAGAGAAAGTCGATGTCAAAACCGGTGAAGAAGAAGAAGAAACCTTATTTGTTAAGCGTTCCAAAATCTCGAAACTAAAGGCAGACAAAAGTGGATATGAATCCATTGGCCTCGGTGAATTGAAAGTTCTGAAAAATAAAAATACTGGAAAATCAAGAATTCTTGTAAGATCAGATGGTGGACTGAATATTGTCTTAAATGTCGCTATTAGCAAAGATATCAAATATGAACTCATTGGAGCAAAAAATAATATAATGAAAATTCCAATGTTTACTGAGAAGGGTATTGACACTTATATTGCACAAGTTAAAACAGGTGCAGACGCTGAAGAGTTAATCAAAAACGTGAAAAGCTGTCAATAGATCAATTTGAATTATTTTTTTGTTCTGAATTGAAGAGATTTGTCTCTTCATCGTGTACCTTTTATTCAAAGACATAAGATAATTTTTGGGCTACTTCTTCCTACGAAAAAGCTATTTTTTAGATATCGCAATGTTAATTTTTAGAAAAAAAAACAATGATTAAAATCTTTAATATAAACATATACCAATATTACAGTAAACTAATTTCTAGTTGTGGTTTTTCTTCAAAACCGACCTTACATTATTGATGAACTCCTGAGTTTCACCAACATCTAAATAAACAATTTTTTTTGGAATTTGGAGTGAATTAGACTTTTTCAAAGTTGATCCTGAGTGTACCGGTGTTATGTCAGATAAATTGTTCAATTTAACTAAACATTCATCACCCAAAATTTGATAAGTTTCCTCCTTTGATCCAAATAACTTCCAGTTCAATTTTTGTACTAATGCTAACAAGCATCTTAATAAAAATACATCACCCTCAAACAAATAAATATCCAGAATCCTTAAACAGATATCATATGAAAATTGTTTAGTAAACAAGTTTGAAACAACTTTTTGAATTATTTTCAGTGTGTTTATATCCTTTTGAATGAAATGGTTATATAAGCGTGGTTCCAAGTGCAATAGGAATTTATCAAATTGGTTTTTGACGTCAACTAAATATGCACTAATTTTACCCTCTTTTTCACTTTTAATCTGTTCTGTCAAAGATTCAGAAATGGAATCTTCATTCTCTAATAAAGTGAAGAGCAATTTTTTTTGGATAAGTGATAAAAGACATTGTATTGTTAAAATCTCTGATCTCAAAACTTGATTTAATATACAAATTATTCCAATCAACCTTTCTGTTTTAACTTTTTTCATGTTCTCAGACTCATTTTTCAATTGATTAAACACTAACGTTATTTTCAGTATGGAATCAAACATTGTGCCATACTGAAAAATGCTTATATCGGGAAATGTTAGTTGAATTATATTCGAGTAGTTTTGAATAGTTTCAACTAAATCTATTACACCAGGTAAATCTTTTTTTATTTTTATTTTCATCAATTCATCAGTTGCCATTTTGTATGAGCATGCTAGTTCCAGTTTTTTGTCAACCTCTTCAAACAGCTGTTCGAAATTCTCCTTAAATTCTATTCGTTTACTTATCAATTGATGATTCCAAACGACGGGCCTTGCATTCGAAGACATAAATCTCCACCAGAGCTCTCTTGTTTGGGGTAAATTTATCAATATATCATAGTTGTTGATGACTTTCATCCATAATGAATAGTCGTGTTTGTTTTGCTTGTCATTTTTAACGATCGATTGGTTGTATTTCTTTAGTTTTTCATTTTCCAAATGGATTTGTGACCTCAGTATCCTTTGGTATTCCGTTTCGTGTTTCTGTACGTCAATTTCCTGTTTAGGTGGCAAATTAGGTTGTCTTGTTGAAGATATGAAATCATTAGTTTTGGAATCTAGTAGTTTGTCTGATGAAACTTGAGATGCAAATGATGAAACTGATGCAAGTGACTGCCTGGATATGCTATGCAGCATATTGATCCTCTGCATTGTCTCCTCTAGTTTGTAGTTCTTATTAGAAAAGAGCAGTTTTGCTTCCTTTGATAGCTGATTGTGGTAATCGTCGTCAAGGTAGTCACAGTCTGAAAAGGTTGAGCTCTGTGAGAAGATCGATGAAGCTCTCGTTACCGGTGAAGAATTGGTAGAAATTACACCACCGGGGTTAAACCTGGATGACAATGGTGGGGAAGAAAACAGAGTCCCATTGCCAAGAGCTCCTGGTATCCTTGATTTGTTGGCCATTTTCATAGATTTTGATCTTCGGATTGATGAATTTCTATGCGTTTCTAAACTTTGTAGCGTTTCCAAAGAGGGTATATCAAACACGATTAGATCATCCGGTAGCTCGTCATCTTCATACGCGTACACCAGCGTGTGGTTTTTGATGTTTTCAGGTAAATCAACAGAAGAGGGTCTTTTTAAACTAGGCTTGCGTCTTGGAAGCGTCAAAGATGACATTGAATAGTTTGTTACAAGCGCATCCTTCGAGCAATTGTCTATTCCTCCTTCAACGATACTTTCCTGGATAGAATTTAGCATGTTTGTAGGATATAAGATCTGGTATTCAGCAGAATCTTGTTTGGTATTCTGATGTTGCTCTAGTGTGTCTTAATATAGAATGCACTTTGAGAAAAAACAAATAAAGGTTCCATACCGCGTCAGAAAGCTCAGCAGTGCTCAGCAGTGCACAACATGCATATTGGTTTTGAAATCGACATGAAGCACTGAAAAGACGACGCTTTGAAAAGAAAGAAGGCATGGTATTATAAAGATGATATATACAAGTAGTAATAATATAAAAAGAGCACAAAAAAGAGCTTCCTGTAGGGCTAACTGCTACTCTTCTGAAAAAAATAAAATTTAGTCTTTATTGTCATCCTTCTTTCCACCTAGAACCTTCTTAAATGTGTTGCTTAAGAAGGACTCAATCCTCTTTAGGTTGCTTGGGGATTCACAGTCTTTGGAAACGTCATCCAAAGGCTTCCAATTTGGATCTTCCCTTTTTGCATTGTGGTCACCAAAAGCATCGGCAACAGCTTCGAGGAGTACCCTCTGTGTCGTGTTCATAGGCCTCAAAGGCTTGACATTTAACACAACAAGAAGGTTACCACGGCGGTTACCACCCATTGGAACTCCCCTGTCAGGTATAGTGATGATTCTACCATACTCGGTTCCCGATGGCACTCTAAGCTTGACTTTGTCTTCCTCTAGCGTTGGTATCTCAACAGTACCACCAAGGGCCGCGGTGGTCATCGGGATTTCGGCTTGGTATACTATATCGCTGCCCTTTCTGATAAAAAGCGGATCTGGCTTGACTCTAATCTTGATAAGCAAATCACCATTACTCAATTTGTAAGATGATGAAGTGGTCATATGTGGCGCATCACCCGCTCCACTGACTCTAACATTGGTACCATCTTTGACTCCCGGTGGAATCTTGACCTGGGTTTCCTTAACTTGTCTCTGTACACCTTCACCATGACAAGAGTGACATTCGTCTTCTGGATTCACGGTCACACCAGAACCTTGACACGACCTACACGTAGATGACATATGGAAACCACCCTGGAGAACATGCATTTGAGATCCTGTACCGCCACAGGTGGAGCAAGTGTTCTTCTTCTTACCTGTTTGCAAACCGGAACCGTGACAACTGTTACATTGCTCGATAGCATTATAGGAAACCTTAATAGTCTTACCAAAAATGGCTTCCTTGAACGTCAGTGTATTTAATATCTCTATGTCCTCACCTTGAAAATGCTGCATGCCTCTACCTCTGCCTCTGGTTTGTCCACCAAATCCGAACAAATCTTCAAAGTTGATATTGAAATCACCAAATGGGTTACCACCGCCTCCAGCACCTCCAAAAGGATTGCCACCAGCAAAAGGATTTCCTCCTCCAAACGGATGGCCTCCTCCAAACCCACCTGGTCCTGCTCCGCCATTCTGGCCAAATGCAGCAGCTCCAAATTGATCATATTGGTCTTTCTTTTGCGGATCTGATAAAATGTCATAAGCTTCTTGTAGGTCATGGAACTTGGACTCTGCTTTTTCTTCCTTGTTCACATCAGGATGGTACTTTTTAGCTAGCTTGTAGTATGCTTTTTTGATTTGTGATGCTGACGCTCCTTTATCAACACCCAATGTTTTATATGGGTCATTTAATTTAGCCGAAACTGTAGCGTGAAATGCTCTATACCCAAGGGGAATACCTCTTTTTGTCAAATTGGTCAATTGATACATTATCTTGTAACTTTTCAATAAGAGAAGTTAACTCTTTGAAGATGACAATTTTTTCTTTCTATATTTTCTTATAACTGAACTTTTCTAGAAATTTCTGGAGCATTTAACTGTAAATGCTCAGCATATCTATTATGATGAACTTTACCATGGTTATTTTATCAAATAAAGTTGTTTAAACAAGATATATATCGCATAGAAAAGGAATGTATTGACACATCTCTAAGCTCACTAACGAAATGAGCCTATAATTACTTATTTCTTACCCTTCTTCTTATTTTTCTTGGCAATTCTACGAAGGGCACGCATTTCGTTCTTCAACACACCATCCACCATCTTATACTTACCCTTGACACCCTTAGGTCTACCAGCAAGACCCTTATTGGTACCTGCAGCAACAACAAGAGTCACCTTAGGCTTCGTCTTTTGCTTCTTAGTCATCTTCGACATCAAAGCGGCAATCTCACTAGCCTTATCAGCTTCAGATTTACCGTCTTCCTCCAAGATACCCTCACTCTTCTTCTTCAAACGTTCTAATCTTCTAAGAGCACGCATCTTCTTTCGTCCTTGTGCTTCCAAGACCTTCTTGATTGGTCTGGCATTCAGTTGCCTTTGCTTTTCCTTCAACGCAAGTGAAGCTTCCTTTGTTATTGGTCTGTTGATCTTACTGTGTTGGGTTTCTTCTTCAACAAACCACGTTGGTAATCCTTCAGTATCTCTAAACGAATATTTATGGAAACCATCATTCACAAGATCATTTTTAGTCTTTTTACCCAGTGCAAGATCATGTGCCATAGTCATAGCTTGTGCAGTGGCAATATCAATGTCCGCTTTGTGAGATTCGGTGCTCTTTTCAAGAATTTCAGTATCAGAATCAGTATCATAATCCATTTCATCATCTTGCTTATTATAATCGTTTGAAACAACTTCGAACTCAATGTCTGAATCTCCTGAATCTTCTGAATCTTCTGAACTGTCAACGTCCATTTCATCTTCATTATCATTTGCTGACTTATCATCGGCTTCCTTATTAAGCCTTTTGTTTTTCTTTGAAGTTAAGGCAATTTGCTGTTGTGAATTTTGTGCAAAAACCTTGGTGTCACCCTTAGTATTACTAGCAATATTCATATCCATGTCTTGGAAAATAGGATTATTGAAAAAGTTCTTGGCCTTTGAAGATAAAGCTCCTGATTTTCTCTTATTTTCAATACTAGCAATCAATTGAGTAATGGCTTCGTCATCATTGTCAGATTCTTCATCGGACTCATTGACAAAATCTCCTTCATTTTCGCTTTCAGGGGCTTCTTCATCAGATTTGATTCCATCCCATGCATCATCGTCACCACCACGAGCTTCCCTTGCCTTCAGTTTAGCATCTCTCTCCATCTTTCTCTCTTTGTAAGAGGTGTACATGTTATCTAATTGATCTTCTAAATTATCTACGTCCTCTTCCTGAATCATTTCATAATTTCCACCTTCAATCATAATATCATTTTCTTGAGCCAATTCTTCTTTAGAAAAAACCATTTGCTTTTTACCCTTCGCAAGTTTATTCAATTCACCTGTCTTTTCAGCATCTCTCAAGTTAAAAACCGATTCAGAACCAATTTGAGCAGCATCAATACCAATTTGCATATCTGTTAACATATTCATTTGCATTCTCTGTATTTCATTTTGCTTCTCTTCATTGGCTTTACGCTTTTCTCTTCTTTGCTTTAATCTAGCCTTTTCTTTCAAATCCTTCAGTTCTTTGTCGATTTTCTGATCTTCTGTTAATTGTTCAACTTCAATTTCTGGCTTATCATCCTTAGCATCCAAAATACCCAACTCTTCTCTTGCGTGTTTTCTCCATTTGATCAACATCTTGAAATCCTTTTTACCTAAAATTTTGAGATCTTTACAGCATTCTAAAAATTCTCTTGTTGTTTGTTTCATTTTCTTGACAATTTTCCATTCAGAATCATCCTTATCAATTTCAAACATTGAAACACTACCAAGTGAATTGATAACGTCTTCTTCTTGATGAACCCATTCCATTAATTTCATTGGATGGAATAATGTGTAATCACCCTCTTCATAACCTTGTCTATTTCTCTTCTTCTTTTCAGGATTGAAAACCTTTGCTTCGTTGTTACCACTCTTTTCCTCAACTTCTTCAAAAACATGTTTTGGATCAAGGAATCTAGGATCTAATTTCTTAGGAGCTTTAAAACCTCTACAAACCACGAAAATTTCCGCAGAGACATTTCTACTTGCTGGTGGTTTAGTAGCTTCAACTTTATCAAACAATTGGTTGAAAACCCAAAGTAAGTTGTTGTAATCTTTGGATCTGAAAATTTTAGTGATGAAATTACCTCCTGGAGACAAATGTTCAACAGCTAGTTTCAAAGCCTGTAAAGTCAAATGAGATTGAGTATAGGCATCTTGAACCCAGTTCAAACCAACGTTAGGGGCACCATCGTGCATAACTGTGTCTGCTTTCCAAGTTTTCATATAGCCTGCTAGTTTAGAACGACAATCTTCTGTGGTAATGTCAGATTGGAAAGTGATGGTATTTGGCATTGGCTTCATAGGAACAATATCCACACCAATAATAAGAGAGTTAACAGGACATAGCTGCGATGCAACTTGACACCATGAACCAGGAGCTGCACACAAATCGATAACTACTCTTGATTTTTCAAGAAAATGACCATATTTTTCATTAATTTGCAAGATCTTAAACGAAGAACGAGCTCTATAACCCTTCTCCTTAGCAAGGTAATAGTACTTATCTAAACGACCTTTGGCGTTCTTCTTCTGAACTTTACCCATAGTTGTGCTTAATAAGTCTATATAGTACTTAAAGTGAAAAAAAAAAAATTAAAAATTTTTTTTTTAATTTTTCACTTCACTGCCTTGAAATTAATGATAAAGGAAATCTGCTCAGAGAATTGGTTATAACAACTGGTGCTCTTGAACTGTGGTAAGATGAAACAGTATTAATGGTATGGAATATTAATGTTGGGAGTATGTAAAGTTTTTTTCGTAAAATTTGCGTCAAAACTAATAGTTTTCATTTTTATAAGTTTATTACCACCAAAGCAAGCGGTTTGTTTCAGGTAAAACTCATTTTACACATTGCTAAATTCATGACTTATTGCTGGGGTATATGAATATCGATGACGTGATTTAGTGATAATTAGCTTGTTGCAATTGCTCATGATTAGTTAGTTGAATTCGAGCGCTTATCAAGTATAAACGGCACGCAATAATTACATGCTTTTGTTCACGTCCTGTTATTAGAAACTACCGAGCATTAAGAAAACATTTGGCTATATGGAAGTAATAAACATTTCATGATTTCCACTTCATGTAATAAACCTTCTCTAAGATAGTAAATTTTGGACCGTTGACTAGACTATTTCATTACTTTTCACTAGTTTCTTTGTTCCATTGACTTTCTTATATTGCCATGATACATTTGCACAAGAAGAGAGAACAAGTAGCTTTATAAAACATTTGTCAAAAATTATAGTTTTCTTGTGCCATTAAAGAGTTGCACACTAGTATGTGTTGTTCCAACAGACCTTTTATCAATTTTGTTTTGTATACAACTTGTTGTATGTAACAGAATGTCGTCAGAGAGTTGTTTGATGTTCAACACTTCAAAGGGCCATGGATATCATTTAAACGCTCTTCTATTGTTAATAAACAATTGCACTTATCACTCTTTTACTCCCATACTTGCATTCCAGGCGCTTTCATTTTGCTATTTGCGCTAACAATTCCATATTGTGCTTTTAAGCAGATTGATAATTCAATCTGTACGCAAACAAAGATTTACTGAGCTTTGAAAATGAAAAATTTCCTCTTTTAAAGTAGTGGTCAAACAAAGAGAAATCTTGAATAGAGAATGAATGGAAGAGGTGATGGGACGCTGATATTTCCAGAAGAAGTGGAAGACATGTTTGCATTGCGAATGCCGGTGGTAAAGTTTGTGGTTGCAGAGAAAGAAGAAGTTAAGAGGCCGGAACTGACACCATTGTCTGACTATTTAGACGTCATGAAGCAATACAACGAAGAAAGCATGAGTGACGAGAAAGAATCTGGTGTTGCAGATGTTAAAGAGAATGAGAAGAAACGCAAGCAGAGTGATCATCAGCAGCGACTGAAGGATGCGCTTTTAAAATACGATCCTGAGTGTGATAAAAACATCCATGGAGACGTCCATTGTACGGTGTTCGTAGGACGATTGAGCTATGCGACAAGCGAGGAAGAGCTATCCAGAGAATTTGGTAAGTATGGTGCTATCAAACATATCAGGCTCGTGGAACATGCAGGCAAATCAAGAGGCTACGCATTCATCGTTTACAATGAAGCCAAGGACGCACGTACTGCGGTGGTGAAGGCGAATGGTACAAAGATCAAAGATCGCAGAGTTGTTGTGGACGTGGAAAGAGGAAGATTAGTGAAAAACTGGAAACCCCGTCGATTAGGTGGTGGTTTAGGTGGCAGAAACCGTCAGAAAAAGTCAATTCGACATAAGCCTACACACTTTTCAGGACATAGCAATACATATGGAAGTAAAGCCGTTGGTTACGGAACTCCTGCGGGATATGGAAGTAATTCTGGGTATGGAAATCATACTGGTTATGGCGCATATGGAAATCATGGATATAACCAGAGACAACCTCAAAAGTACGGCCGCAGTGGGTATGGATTTACTAAGGGTCGCTATTAAGTTTGGGTTTAGAGTAATGAAAACATATCTAAAAGTTGTTTCAGTTGATCTCTTCAACTAGCTTTTTCAAACAATGTTGTAGACGTGAAAATAGCATTCAAATTGTGACAATGGCCAAACGTGATATTTGAGCACTATACTGAAATCATCAATTTTCAATATATAAGTAACAGCTTGTCCACATTGCATGATTGCGCTAAATACGTTTTACTGTCTCAAGAGTATAGGTAACTAGATAAAAATCACAAAGGACTGAGTGAATAGATTGTGTAATGGCGCCATTAAACTGCTAGTATGTTACTTGTTTGGGCATTTGCACCACTTGTTTTTTATTACACGATTATAAATTGGCGTTGTTGTTGTATTTTGATATTTCCATATATTGGTATCTGGTGCTGGCTCAAAAAGCAGGTTTAATCAACTCGACCAGACAAAACTAGTTTATGACTTCACTAAAATGCACTTTAGCATAATAAAATCGGCTTTTGGTGTTGCTTGCGCAATCGTTGAGCGAACTACCAGCGGTGGTTGAATGTATCTATATTATAAACCCCAAGAACGCAATTCCATTTTTATAGTGGTAAGTATATATATATAAGATTATGATTGCAAAACATATATAATCAAACATTAGTGAGTTTGTATCTAAATTAGAATAATTGCTACATGTTGTTAAATACTCAATGTGTTGTGCATGATTAATGCACGCATATCAAATACCTGAGCACCACTAAAAGAAGCTACGCTAGTTGCTGATCTCATATGATGGTTGTTAGATCTCTGCACTTGCACCGATGTCGAAATAGGCCGATACTTTTGAATAGCGATACCAATTTCTGTGCTTGTCTCATGATGCTCTACTCATGGGTGATTCGTGGTAGAGCAAATTAGTCGTTGCTGGTTATTAGTTTGCAGTTATTCATGATATGTGTAAGACCATATATAAGGTACAGCTGTTATTACGTCGCACAATCTTATTTAAAAGTGCTGGCGACACTCGAAAGCTACGTCCAGTATGTATTTAGAAGTATTAAACAAATTTTGTTGAGCCATGATAACTTTCAATTAGCACCCAGTAAGTTTGCCAAAGTGATAGCATATCAAATTACACTTGAAATTGTCACACTTTCTTATTTGATACTTGCTAGTCTAGTGTATGCATCTTATTTTGTCACTTCAAAATGAACCTGAGCTCTCTATTCATTCTAATGCCTTTCGTCTATTCGTCTATTTGGGTACAGTATGCATTACAATATAACTGCCTATTTATATACTCATTTTCTATACGTTTTTGACATGCAAGTATAGATTACTACGAATACTGAACTGTGCGCTATTGTTTGCATATAGAAAATTTTTCCACGATAGAATCCTAATTCCATCCTCTGTTTCGATATCTATCATAAAACCATTTTTTAGGCAACTATGGTAGTATGTGTGGCACTAAAATAAATTATCTAACTTAACCAGCACTATGTTTGAAAACACAAACCATAATTGCACTAATGCCAAGACTACGTATTCAGCGATAATAAGTAACCAGGTCTGCGTCTCTTATCCTTGGCGGGTCAAACCGTAAAGTCGCGATCAGGTCACATGGAAGCGATATGGGAGAGCCAAGAATAAATAAGCAAATCGGGTTTAGCAGATAAGATTGCTTATCACGATATGGTCAGTTTCTTGGTCTAAAGTAAAAACATATAAAAAGAAGACAAAACAACGTCACTCATGAAACTTTATAGACAAAAAACAACAAACGGCTACTGTATGCAGAATTTGTTTGGAAGTTTATTTTCACCGAAAGCTCTATGCTTAATGCTTGGCACTGTCTTGTCACTCGAGTATGAGGTCACCGTTATGGTAGATGGCAACAATATCACCGGTATAGTCGGTGATGTAAACTTGTACTACGGTGAAGGCGGAATGTTTTCCGTGTTGCCGGATGACCCACTATATGCATATATCACACCTGATCTAGGTAAAGACGCTAGTAGCACTTCCGCGGTAGTTGCTGACCAGATTTACGCTAACCTAACTGCCCACCACTTGTTAAGTAGGCGCGAGTGGGTTGAGTATAACTCTATAGAGGATTGGAAAGAGTCGCATCCTGCAGGTATTTTTAAGAGAGATGCTGGTAGCCTCGGTGAACAGCATGCTTATAAAGGTCATGGATGCTCAGATGCAGAGGAAGTTCTGAGTTGTGATGTGCCAGGAATACTTTACTCCATGAACCTGGCACAACCAAGGGCCAATGTTAAGGCATTTGACATTCACTCTCGTGACTGCCAGTTCTGGGCATACGTTAATAACAACTATGCAGGTAAGGTGTTCTACTCAAGAGGGTCATATATGTCTACTGATTGCCCTGACGAAATTAGTGGGTATCTGAATTCTATGCAGATCACGTGTTGTGACGATAAGGGGGGGAACTGTTGGTCAGACAATAGCGGTACAGCTGCAGTGTGATGGGGAAGCCAAGCCTTGAGATTGGCTGGCAACGGGCCGGCATTGGTCAAGTCAGACCCAATGAAATAATAAAGATATTGAAAAAAAAAAAAAGTAGATAAACACTAATAAAAGTAGATGAATATGTGTAGGTATTGCAATACATATATACTAGACACTGGCAAGTTAAAAGGCCATGGCACCTGGGCGGACATAAGCTACTGTAGATTAGTAGGTGGCTTTATCACGCAAACAAGAGCTGACGCAGTCGCCAGAAATGGCACTGCTGAGGACGCCATGCTCATATTCGACCAGCACTGATTTCGGAGGCTGCAACGAGGCACAAGCGCTTAATGCAATCTCAAGCAGACGCCTTGTCTGGAAAACTCCTATTCGGGTGAGCGTGTGGAATGGCGTCCTCAAAGACTGCGGGACCGCGGTAGGACCCACAAGGGATCACGTGTCCGACACATTCAAGAGCGGGAGTACTAAAGTAGGGCAGCACATAACTTTGAAAACTACATTTACTAGTAGATACTGTGACAAGCTACTTCGCGCACCTACTGTAACTACGATAGGCTTTTGGTTCATACTAACAATACGCGGTAGACATTAATTACTGGGAAAGCTGTCGCGGACAGTAGGTGCGAAGGAAAAACCGCACTATCAATATGCAATGGTTTAATTCTTGCACTGAAAACAAATGGTATCATGAAGTCACCCGCCAGGAATGCTGAAGTTGAGGAACATCTCAACGAAATTAACGGTATTGCAGGTTACGAATAAAAAAACATAAAGTAGTGTCTTTTGTAAAGACTGTTCACCTGGATTGAGCTCATCTGTCATTTACAACCAGTTCGGTAGTTCCCAAAGACCTGCAGCGAGTCCTAACATCAAAAGCCCAAAAATTTGGAGCATAGCCGCACCAAATATTGAGTAAGTGGGATAGTGTTACAAATTAGAAACTTCAGCAATTTGGATTTGTTCACAGTGAATAAGGCACATTAATTGCGGCCCAACAGAGACGGATCGGAAGAAAAGAATCCAGCCAATTTTGATGATCCGAATTGGTATAAATAAGCACGCTAATGAAAGTTGTAATCGTTTGGATTGGAGAACTCTTTAAATTACTTTCCGTTATTAAGTTTTATAGTTATCAATTTAAGCATAAATTTCGACAATTGAAGATAAATAAAAAAGAGGTGGTGTTCTATGTATTTAATGCGATAGTTTGTTTACTCGTCGCCGTGATTGCTGCTTCCGGCGTGGAAGCCAGTGGGACAAGGACGTAACAGCGTGTATTGATGAGCCTTTTACGGACTTACCACTAGCTGTGCAGCGCGTGGTAGTTGGTAAATTTACGCTCACAGACTCTGCAATGACTGCTGGCAAAGTGATTCGTATGTTCGATAGCGCTGCACTTAATCGTGAACATCACTACAGTCATAGACGTAAAAGTAGGCACTCTTGACGAAGCAGTGGCTAGAGCTATTGACAATAACGACTAGTCTGGAGATGATGATGTAGAGGACGTCGATGTTGAGCAAAGATTACTAGGAGCGTTCGAGACTGCCGGTTTCGACGCAACTTGAGGAATCAGGGTAACCCGTTGAATTATATCTGCTCGTTTTCTTTAGGAGGTAGTAAAGGTTACACTAACTGTAGCCGCGAATGTTCAGCTGGTAGTGGTATGAAGTGCGGATGCCTGCAGTTCAGCAGGTCTGGCAAGGCATGCCTGACATATCAAGCACAGTATTAGAGAAAGTAATGACGCAGGTGCCTGCATGGCTTTTCGGGAAGACTCAGTATTAATGCATTCAAATACGGGTCTCAAAACTATTCAGACTGATTTATAAAGTCAAAGTTGAGATTCAAATAAGCTCTTCTCAGCTGCACTTTGATAGTTCCTGAGTTTGTTACTCAAACCGTTGATTATAAATGTCAAATATATGCATTGTCAAAATAAGTGGTAATCGAGTATTGCTCAGTTATAAAGCAAGATATTCAATGTTGAAGTATGAATTACAACATACATATTGCTGGCGTATGATCACTATTATGTAGTATATACTAAGTTAACCATGCATCTCTTATAACACGTTAGTGTACATAAAAATAGAGAGTTACATGTAAGGTTGAATGTATTATTACAATGCATGCATATTGTATTAGTACTTCTGAGCAACAGTATGCTTTGAATCCGTTCCGTTGCTATAATGTCGATTGGAGTAATTATAACTAATGGGTATTTCTCCAATAGAACAAAAGCTAGTCCTAATGTACACTGTATTTATATAATTGTTGAAATAATAGGAGAAGACTTTGAGCATATTTACTATGCTATTGTTAAAAAAAATGTTCAAGACATATATCAAAACAATAAAACTTCTTATCATTTACTAGATGACCTAGACTCTAATATAAATTTTTGATATAGCAAAACTAATTGTTATTACTGCCATACAAAAGTTGTAATACTATAATCAATATTCAACTATAAAAGGAGCTACCGTTTCCTCTTTATTAAATTATCTTTATATTATTTAAAATAACTAAGATATAAGTTTTTACACTTTCTGTCAAATATATGCATTTACAGGACTCGGTATACGCCTAATTAGGCCAGCTAAGCATCGTTAGCTCACAATCTATGCTAAGCAAATATCTATAAATGAGCGAACCTTTGCTCTTCTTTAATAATCTTTATTTAATAGTTTATAGAGTAACAGTTTAAGTATTATTAAAGAATTTAACAAATCTCCAATCTTTTATTTTTATCTTGTCAAATTCCAAATACGGTTACACATCAACCATCATTATCTGTCTAGCTAAGAGCTGTAGAAGTATTTTACAACTTTTAAGGAAAATTTGCATTTGATAGCAACACGCTCTAGACCTGAAGCCTGAGGTGAAGAAGACTTCTGAGATTCTTGTGTGTTTGATGTACTACAAATCTCCAACCATGTCACACACATAACATGTATGGTTGTTAAAGTTTGTTAGTTTGAATATTCAGACTTGAGATGAAAAAAGTTGTTCATCTTTTGCGGTTGCTGATTCAGAATAGCTGGTGACCGCGTCTACCTTACAAGTTCAAGTTGCTTGTGTCAAGTCTCCAGGATTTGGTGACAACAGAAAGAACATCTTGGGTGACATTGCCATTCTTTTCGGTGGTACTGTTTTCAATAAGGAATTGGATATTAATCCAGAAAATGCCAGTCAAGAAATGCTAGGTTTTCTTAGGAAAGATACCGCCAACCTCAACGGAGCTGATGGCTTGGCTCCACCAGTTTATATATACTCAAACATGTTTATATACATATAGTCTTTTAAAATATATCTAACTTTATATATATATATATTTTTTTTTGTTTTTTTTGTTTTTTTTGTTTTTTTATTTTTTTGTTTCAACATATAACTTAGAGCATGCGACATTGAACTACTATCTCACACTACCTATCGTAAGTTAGCCCCCACAAGAAGATCGCGGCTACAGTTCTCTCACTCAATCTGTATCACCGTAAGATACCAGCCCATATGGTCTCGCCCAACGAAAGTTGATGGCCTCCGAGCAGGCAATTCCGTGCCAGTATCGACCTACTTTGGTTCACTGCCATCTGACATTGTTCCAACCTACACTGCAGCCAACATGGGCACTGTCCGCGTCCCTCTCGCTGGTGGGAGTGTTCACTCTGTAATATTGGCTCCAGCTACCACAATGACGGCCGCCCATAGCAGATCCATGACAGGTTTGCTGCTGAAAGTCAGCCCACATGACATGTTTCTGATACCAAACTTGTCCAGCAGATTTCTGTGGTATATCACATGTGACAGCACCAGACTTCGACACTGAGTCGCTTACCTGCGCACCCAGTGAAGCTTTAATCGCACCGAAATCCAAAGTCAGCCCAGGTGATATAGACCAAGTGTACGTCCACGTATACGAGACTGATGTATGCATAGTGCTGCCCAATCCGTTTTCTGCTACAGATGAAATCGGGTACCATGGCGACCACCAGTAGCCAGACTGCGCAAGCTGGTGTTGAGTCCAAGAGTACGAAACGCCATTTCTCTTACCCAACGTGCTGTTACCGCTGTCATCGATAGTCACGTTTGATATGATTATATCGGTGCCTGGAAGAATAGCGAAATCAGTGCTGTTATCTGACGAAGCTAAATCGTCAAGGACATCGGCTATCTCCGGCGTCATAGTATTATTGTTAGACCAGGTAGGTGCCGCAGAGGCGAACGTGGAAAATACTGCCAACACGACAAGCAACTTGCTGAGCAGTCCCTGTCTCATTGACCCGAGAGACGAAGAACCGTTACTCGATCTGCTTCTACTTTCGTAGTCGCGCCCAAAATCGTAACCACAATAATAAACGTCACTCAAGTCACATCCATTGGTACAATTTACATACGTGCTATTATAGCAGAGAAAAATATTGTTGTCAATAACTGGCCCTGATCCTACACCACTCATTGTTTGTATATATTTTTCAGTACAAGATGATGTGTTTAAAATAGTTTACAATAGTTAACCTATTGTATTTTAGTTTTTATTGTCTTTTATACCTCTGTCTTCTCTGCGTCGTTTTCTCTGCGTCGTTTTTTCGGAACAACAGCCGTTAAGCGCCCGCGTGACTGCGAAATAACCTATCCCCCTCGCACCATGGCGGGCCTTCAAAATTTCGAAAAGTTTTTTGCATGAAACGAAAGAGACGCACAGCAAAGACGTAAAAAACGGCTACAAGAGGTTCAATACGAGAGATGTATAGCATCGTTCTACTCAATATTCAATTTGTAAAATAAGAGACACTCTCGCTGCCGTCCTTTTCCTTGCCTACTTGAACGTGTCGTTGATAAATCCAGGGTTCATTACTCATACCGTGAATTATATATTCAGTATAAAGTAATTTTAACGTTAATTATAACGGCTGTTTATACTAATTTGGACTTCATGGATCAACAAGTTAATATATTCAAAAGTCTAATGTTAACTCTGAATATGTTCGTATGACCCATATCATATGTTTCATTGCAGTATAACATTGATATTCATGTATCAATGCTCAGCTTATTCATGAGTAATGTACATATACGAAATCTTCAGCATCTTATTGTTACTTTGCATGTATTGTGCTCATTTAATATTATGGTGTATGTAGATGTTTTAGTTTTGAGAGGGATTTTGACATTTATGTGTGTTCTATTGAGGAAGTTGTAGAACAATATATTACAAAGAGCAGTTAGGATGTTTGTAGAAACTGGTATATCTTTTAACTGATACAAAAGTTGATACTTTTTAATTATAGATATGATGAGCAGGGTTATTTTGGAAGCTTTTTATATGTTTCTACTTTAGACTAAGCAGTTGGCGGCTATCTAGATAAGCACCCTTATCTACTAAGCCCTGGTTTGCTTATCTATTCTTGTCTCTCCTTTATCCCTTCCATATGACTGCCCCGTTTTACAATCAATTCAATTGCTCATGTTGATTATTCAATTGGTGTCGCATTCACGTGACTAAAGACTTTTACTTTGTAACACATACTGTAACGAAGTAAGAACGCCTAGTCACGTGAATAGGATCGTTACTTGAGTAACTACTGTAAAAACCTATATCTTAGTTGTTTTAAATAATATAAAGATAATTAAATAAAGAGGAAACAGTAGTTCCTCTTATAGTAAAATGTTGATTATATAAATAGAGTGTAAGTTAGGATTAGTTTGTATTCTATTGGAGGAATACCAATTAGATATAATTACTCCAATAGACATGATAGCAACGGAACGGATTCAAGTATACTGTTGCTCAGAAGTATTAATACAATATGCATGTATTGTATTCATACATTCATTACATGTAACTCTTTATTGTTATGTACACTAACGTGTTATGAGTTTTACATGGTTAACTTTGTATATACTGCATATTGGTGATCATACGTTAGAAATATGTATGTTCTAGTTTATATTTCAACGTTAAATATCTTTATTAATAGCTGAGCAATACTTGATTGCCACTTATTTTGACAACTACTGAGTAATTGCCAAAATGGAAAGATAATCGATCGTTTATGGAAATTGTATTTGTTTCGAGATTCAATAGTATCACCGATATATATCTTATGTTAGCCGCAGTAACAGGTGATCAGAAGATCAAAAGTCAGAGGTTACAACAATTGTGTCATTACCGAAACGATATAAATGTTACAATTTCCGTATAGCGGTAATACCGATTTAGTTTGCTTAATTAAAAAGGTGTATATAATTATCATAAATTATAATGTGGGGAATGCTTTCTATATTAGAAATTATATTAGAGTCTAGGTCATCTAATAGATAATAAGAATCTTTATGTCTTGAACATTTCTTTTCAAGAATGGCATGGTAAATATGCTCAGGGTCTTTTCTTGTTATCTCAACAATAAAAAGCTTACAAAATATCCTGGCTCATCATATCTACATTAATAAAAAGGAGGAACTTTTATATTTAATAAAATCATATCAACATCTACACACAAGCAAACTGGTCTTTGTTTCATAAACTCTTACAGATCTGAGCTAAGGCACCCCAATAAGGAATCGTAGTCACTAATTATTGTAAGCAAAGTAATGAGCCCATAATCATACTTGACGTGTACAAGAATGGACAAACAATATTTACCAATTAATATTTTACAGTGTGTAATCAATCTAGATCATATTTCAAACAGAGTAACTAATATCAAGCCCTAGTTAATAACTGTATTCATTACAAAAACTGATAGAGTTAGCAGCAGGAAAGTAAGGAAAATAATTGTTAAGTATAAAATAAAATAAAGGAACTCGATAATACAGACCAACTGTCTGTATTTATATAAATGAAAAGAATAAAAAGAAATAATTGTAATTAATGTCTTGTTAATTTGTCTTTAGATAGATTTGTGTAAACGTCTCCTCTTGTTTAGGTGAAATCGACAAATCATCCTTCCGTATATCCTTATGATGACTTTGGGGTGATTGTTGCTATTTTTGGATGTTACGTTAATGACTGTTGGCAGCAATATTGACTGCACTGTCAACAGACGGGGATATTGATATTAACCCGCTTTTTATCATTCTGCTAAGCAACTTCATAGTTCCCTAAATTTATAATTTCGGTTTATCAATGATCTCGGAGTTCACTTTTATTGTCCGAACTCTAACAAAAACTATTGTAATACTGGGTCTTTAAATAAGATCAATAATTACAATGAGTGGAAAACGAGTTACTATGATTACTTTATAAATTTAATCTGTAAATATCATTATAAAGCGGATTCGTCTCATCTTA
>PPND03000048.1:0-58458 GCA_003708095.3 Saturnispora dispora | reverse complement strand
AACTAATTTAGAAACTAATCCTTAATCCGAAACAATATAAATAGTCAACACATTTGACTTTATATTTAATTTATAATTAATTTATAATTAACGGTTTGAGTAATAAACTCTGGATTTATCAAATTTACATTTTGTGTATAAAAGGCCTCTATTTTACCTTTTACTTTATAATACTTTCATAATTTATTAATCATTCAGAACATAGTTTAAGATGATTAACAAAGAGTGTTACTGTATTCCCAAACAACGGTTTTCATTTGTAATAATTTGCAAAATTTTAAAATGCATGTAGTTTAATTGGAAGTGAAAAAGTGCAGTTGAACTTTATGTTTATGAAAATACACTATTTTTCTAGAATTAGAATTATGAAACAATGTATTTGGCTTTATAACTTAAAATGATAGCTTTTTTTTTGTTAACTGCAATACTCAAAAGTTTGGTTTCCATTGCAAGGTATATGAATAATGTTAGTTTAAAATATTACAACAAGAGTTTTGTCACAATGTGCTCAGATTGTAATCAAATGAAACACTTTCAAAGGTCACGTTGACAAAGATGGAAAGCTAGATTGTTTTACACTATAGGGAAAAAAATTATATTAATTCTATACATATGCATGTATAATGGTATCATCTTACTGCAATAACAGTATATTATTGGTGGTTCCAAACTTCCCTGCTTTTTTAGTGCTAATTGTGAAAAAAAAAGAAATCGGACGAAAGATGTTTCAGTTGACAATTTCTTTATAGTGCAATAATATAAATCCTATAATGCAAAGATACTACGCCACAGCACTGAGAAGGGCTATCATTCAAACGCCTGCAGCACACCGTACACCAGTCTTCAGAACCTTTGTTACGTGCCGTGCTCTTTTCCAAGAAGCTAAAGAATCCGAAGAAAAGGGAGAAGAAAAGGAGCTTTCTCCACTTGAAAAGGAACTCGCCGAAATTAAAGCCAAGCTAGAAAAGAAGGACAAGGAGTACGTTGAGTTGAAGGACTCCTACGTTAGATCAGTCGCAGACTTCCGTAACTTACAGGAAACAACCAAGAGAGAAATTCAAAAGGCAAAGGATTTTGCACTTCAAAAGTTTGCCAAAGACTTGATTGAATCTATCGACAACTTTGGTCATGCCTTATCCTCTGTCAAGGAAGACTCCATTGGTTTAAATAACGAAGTTTCTCAGCTATATGACGGTGTCAAAATGACTAAGGACGTTTTCGAGAAGACTTTGTCAAAGCACGGTTTGCAAAAGATTGATCCTATGGACGAAGAATTTGATCCAAACAAGCACGAAGCAACTTTCCAAGCACCTCACGCTGAGAAGGAGGCCGGTACTGTCTTCTACGTTCAACAACCTGGTTATGAATTGAACGGTAGAGTTTTGAGAGCCGCTAAAGTTGGTGTTGTTAAGGGTGACGACTAATTGGAACGCTTCATGTCCTTTATTTTTCCTTGTCTATAAATTATATATGTATCTCTTTATGCAATTGATTTCGTATTACACTATAAATGAATAGTCATGATCCATCTCCCTCGCATATCGTACTTTGATCGGCCTTCCTCTGACCTTCATCCCACTGACTGCTTCTAAGGCCCTTGTAGCGGCCGATACCGTGTCGAATCTAGCGAATCCGTACCCCAAACAAGGCCGATCTCCAATGGGTGCTCTTCTCAGCCCAACATTAATTACTTGATACGAGCTAAATAATTTCTTAATTTCTTCATCACTAGCATCATAACTTAGGTTCTTCAACATCAAAATATAATGAGGTTTGACTTCATTCTGTTTCACTGTGCTTGCTAATTCTGTTTTGATTGGCATATTATTAATAACGTAACCGTTCATTTGCACTGACGCCCTCTTTGCACTTAATTCATTTTCAAATCTGAGAAATGCTAGTCCTTTTAGTTGTCCTGATTTTTCATCATATGGAATATGTAAATATTTAATTGCTCCAAATCTTTTAAATGGCTCCAGTACCATCTCTGGTAGTGCAGTGTATGGGATATGTGTGATTTTCAATGTAAGATCTGGCCTAACATCTATTTTCTTATCTTTTGTGAAGCTTTTATTCAAAATGGCATCCGTTAGAATGAATGGCTTTTGCATGCCCTTCCAAACTGCAAGACTGGAGGAAAATGATCTAAAATTGACTCTATTGCAATGTTTCCAATAGCTCAACCCATTAACCACCATAGTTCTTTCGTTATACACAGTAATTCTAATTCAAACTTTTGATAAAACGTGAAAATTTTACCGATTAATTTCAACACAAGAAAACGGTAGTAACCACTCAAAAAATCAACATCTATGTGATTATCATCATCGACTTTTTATTAGATTATTATTCAATTATTGCAATGGCGGGTCCACCACCACCTCCACCACCACCTCCACCTGCAATTTCTGGCGCTGTGCAACCACCTTTGCCTCCCGTCTCTTCTAATAGAAATGCCCTCTTGAATGATATCCATAAGGGTAAAAAGTTAAAAAAAGCTGTTACAAACGATAGGTCAGCACCAGTAGTTGGAGGATCTTCTCCTAACTCAGCACCACCTACTTCAAACAATGGACCTCCAATTTCCACATTTTCTGCTCCTGCTGTCCCCCAATTGGGTGATATATTTGCTTCTGGTGTCCCTAAATTGAAACACATCAATAATTCCAGCACAAACTCAACTAACAATGCACCAAAGAGTATTTCATCTGTACCATCAATTCCATCGGGCAGACCTTCAGCCAAATCTAAATTTCCGATTTCTTCAAGAGCTCCTGCACCTCCTTCAATGGGTGCGCCTCCATTACCTACAGGTGCACCACCAATACCATCATCTGCACCACCACCACCATCATCTAGTGCTTCTAACTTACCTTTTGGTCATCCGAGTAAAGTGGCCATTGGAACTAAACCTCAAATGCCATCCAAGAGACCAGTAGCAAAAGCAACGGCTACATCTGCCCCTCCATTGCCTTCACAGGCACCACCTATACCAGTAGGGGTACCAGTTGCCAGTGCGGGACCATCTCCACTTGTACCGTCAGCAGGAGCACCAGCCCCACCACGGCTACCATCAGCAGGAGTACCAGCTCCACCACGGCTACCACCAACAGGAGCACCACCAGCACCATCACTACCACCAACAGGAGCACCAGCTCCACCACCGCTACCACCAACGGGGGCACCACCAGCACCACGTTCAAAACAAAATGTTAATTCTGCACCTTCTCCTACAGGTGGCCTACCATTTTTAGCTGAAATCAACCAAAGAAGAAACGAGACTTATGTTGTTGATGATAATACGGTAAAAACGAAGGTTAATCAAAGTTCTAGTGCTCCAGTAGGGCAGGATATGGTACCTGCATCATCTCCAAAAGCTACTACTGTTCCATCTGCTCCTCCTATTGGTAATCCATTACTTGATGAGATGATGAAAAGATCGCATCCTTCAGATTTCAGAACGTCCACTTCCTCATCATCCATTTCAGCTAAACCAGCAGTGCCAGTAGTAGCGGCACCACCTCCACCTAATGTTAGCTTGGCTGCCCCTTCACCACCACCACCACCTCCAATTTTAACATATCAACCAATCACGCATAATGATACTTCAGATAGCTCTTCATTATTTTCCGAATCAGCTTCGTTATCTACTTCAAGGCATAGGAAGGCTCCACCACCACCACCGCCTCCACCTGCAAATTCCGCACCGACACTTTCATTAAGTAATAACAGTAATTCAAGGCCTTCAATGGAAATGGTGTCACCGACATTATCAATGACGCCTCACATAGTAGATACAGAAAACAAGGGATTGCTTGGTACATTCAAGAATCGATTTGGTCATCATAAGAAGCCAAATTTTGGTTACGGAACTAAAACTACAGCTGAAGAAACAGAGAAAATCTTAGAAACCCAAGCAGTAGGTGACGAATTGAGAAAAATAGACGCCTCTGCATATACAATTGCAAAACCAAATATAAGTACCAAGTCAGGTTCAGATAATGGAGCTGGGACATACGTCAAGATGACTAGTCCAAAGTACAGTTTTGTTAATTCCAACGATTTACCTAAACCTCATAAATTTTCAAACAAAACAAAATTGTATCCTAGTGGAAGAGGAAGCAGTGTGCCATTAAACCTTGCAAGGTTATAATCATTACATCAGTTCGTTAATATATACACAATAAAAAATTATAACATTAAAAACTTTTCACTTTTATATTATCCTTTGCCTTGTTACTGTAATCGTACTATCTTATTCACAGGAGCCGTCCTTCCAGCCGTCCTTCCATCTTTCTTTCCAAAGATTACAGTCAAAAGTTTCCTTACCTGTTTTGATATTAACAGCATTATGTGCTTCACAAAGCCATTGACCAAATTCGTCACGGTTGGTAACTTTTGGCTTCTTTTCAACAATGTACTTTCTAAAGTCCTTAGCACACCACCAACAAGGATAGAGCTTTGAGAACGACTGGATGAAAGTGTTTAAGTTAGCTTGTTCATCTGTAGTTGGTGTGTCGGAGTAGTTGGCAGCAATGGTATGTAAAAGTGTCCATGTTGAACGTCCAAGTTGTAAGGTGTCTACAGGACAATCTTTTGCATACCCGTTGTTAAATGATTTATCAGCAGTTGATTCGGAGTCAGCCATAGTTGGTTTATCTGCGGTGGTAACTTTAGTTGTATTTCCAGAACTAGCCATTCGGAAGTCCAACAAAGTGTTACATGAACGACAAGGCTTACCATCAGGCCCATATATAATCTTTCTCCCACTAGGTCCGAACTGTACCTTCTGAGAATCAGAATCAGCTGACATGATTAATATCTTTAAAAAAACATGCCATTACTAAGCTTAAATTTGAAAATTTTGGTAGTACACGTTATATTCTGATCTCGTTTAAACGATTTGAATTTATAAAAAGCTGTCAAAAATAAAGATAGAATGTCAAATCTAAAATACAAATATAAATAACTAAAGGGGGACCGATATCTGCAATAGTGTGGTGTGTTTTCTATCAAATCGGATATATGTGATTTGCAGAAGTCATAACAATATTCTGTTCCTCAAGAATTTGAAGTGCTTTCTTACTTTCGTTAGGTCCGAAACTATCTTCTTGTGCGACATGATTGTTGATGGACTTAATAAGTTCCTCCACGGTGTATGAATCTTTACGATTTTGTGCCAAAATCTGTGACAACGTCCCTTTGAACAAGGCTAATCTACCTTGGCTTATTTCTCCTGTAAAATTATCGTTCTCGTTTGCAGGTGCCTCAACAGGTTGAAGAGTAGTTCTGTCAGTATTCATGGTATCCGTCAACTTAGTAGCAAGTGCTTGTCTAGGAGTTCCTAAATGCTCAATACCTCGTCTCATATCCTCCACTTCAGCTTCTGTGTCCTGGTGAATCAATGGAGTCGTAGTTTTGGAAGACGTTGCCGATGCTTGATCGGCAGCACGAGATCTAGTTTGCCTTGGGACGTAGAGTCCAGGATCTTCAACACCAGCGGTATCTTCTTCTTCATCTTCACTGGTAAACTCTTCACCTTCGCTATCTGCATTAGTTCTTCTCTTCTTTCTTGGTGATCTATGAGAATTACCTTTTTTAACTTCTTTAAAAAGTGAGAATCTAATCAATTCTTCAGCAACAGCGGCATCCCTAACATCTACAGTTTGTGAAAGTCTAAGCTTAGCATGAGCTGTTGCTAAACGAATGATAGTTTCTAATGTTCTAGCTGTAATAGGAGAAGTCCTTTGATTTTTAGTGGAGTCATCGTTCCTAAGTGACACGTAAAAATCAACAATTTTATTCTTTGCATTATTAGTCATTTGTGGATTTTTATTCTTTGCATACTGGATATATTTCTTCAAAAACTTGATATTTAACAAAAGCCATGAATTCTTTTTGTTTACACGAACTCCTGCATTTGCTGGTGCATTACGTTCAAAGATATCAGTGTTCTCATCATCATTATTACCATCAATATCTTTATCCCCAATTGCAAATGTAATGCTAGATTTTTCTCGAATTGGCTCACCTTCAGCATAACCAGGAGGAACAAATCTGTGCATTTTCAAAACATGCTCACTTATATTTCTATCTCTTTCTTCTTTAATATCATCCGTGACAATAAATAGTAAATCAAAACGAGATAAAAGTGAATCTGGAAGAGCAATATTTTGTTGCGGAGTTTTATAAGTGTCATATTGCCCAAATACAGGATTTGCTGCAGCAATAACAGAACATCTCGCATTTAATGATGTATGAATACCAGCTTTCGAAATAGTGATTGTTTGTTGTTCCATAACTTCATGGATAGCGACTCTATCAACATCATTCATTTTGTCAAACTCGTCAATACAAACAATTCCTCGATCAGCCAAAACCATTGCACCTGCTTCTAACTTTCTTTCACCAGTCTCTTTATCGGTAGTGACAGCTGCAGTTAAACCAACACCAGAAGAACCCTTACCAGTTGTGGCAATGGCTAGGGGAGCAGTATTCAAAACAAAACGTAACATTTGTGATTTAGCAGTAGAAGGATCACCAACCATGAGGATATTGATGTCACCTCTTAACCTAGTACCGTTATCCAATTCCTTTGCAGAACCACCCAGAAGCATAAGTAAGACAGCCTTCTTTATGTAAGCATGTCCATAAATAGAAGGTGCTAAAGATTCTGAACATAGTTCAAACAACTTTTTCTTCTTGGATAATCGAAGAATTGTTTTCATGTCCTGCTCGGTTAACGTTTCTTCCGTTTGAGTAGCAGAAGAAGGAGCATGCAACTGGTAAACAGAAGATGCAATAACAATACATTTGAAGGAGGCTTGATCATTCTGACCACCACCTAGAGACCTGTACAGGCCAATGATTTGAACTCTGTCACCAGCTTTCACACAATCAGCAAGGTCTTCATCTAATATAACATCAACGTTTCTTGGCAATTGACCAGCAGGTGCCAATTCGGGTAACTCTTGGATAGTGACTGTTTGATGATCTCTGTAAGTGCAGTATCCGTATTCAGTCTGCAGTTTGTTGTGTTCAGCATCTTCAGTAGGAAATGTTGCAATGGTAGAAATTGGATCAAAACTAGTTGTTTGATCTCTATACTCTCTAGAGAAGTGGGTATTCTTAGCGGCATTGTAATGAACAGATTTGATGATCTTTGGCCTAATAAGAGAGGTTTTAGTAACAATACCCTCGATCGCAACCAATTTCGACAGATAGCCTGAATTAATGGTTCTCGGAGACACTGTATAGGCACCAAACGAGCCCATAAATCCAATGAAGAACTGATCATCACCGGTCAGTTGAATATTCGACATTTCAATAGGGTTATAAATGACGCTAACAGCAGTTTTCAAAGCTTGTTCTGCCGCTGGCAGATAGTCGTGTGGAGTATTCATCAAACCTTCTGCAAAATCAAAATTGAAAGCTCTGAGTTCATCAATGTCTATGTAGAGCCTTTTTTCTCCAGCTCTTAGCATTTGATCGATCTTCCGCTGATAGTTGGTGATGTCCTCTCTATCCGCAGTGATAAATTCAGAGAACAGACGAACACGGTCCTCAAAGGCCGCTTCCACAGAGTCAATAACGTCTGCCATTGCTGCTTCGTCTCTCCTTGGTGTGTAGTTCAAGAGGAATATGCTGCTGTCAACGTTTTTTGCACTGAGAATTTGTAGATGAAACGCGAGATTTCCTTTTTCAGTAAATTGCCTTCATGCTCAGAAAATGTTAGCGGGTTGATATTGTAAAAGATTCCAATAAAAAAGAATCCCCAGTAAATAGTTATTTAGTAGTCAATGCATTGATACAATGCCAAATTGCTATCATACAACTCTAGCAATAGAACAACATGCGATTGATATAATTTCATTTTCTTTCAAAATGTCAATAAAATCAATTTCAAATCAGGGTAATGTTTATGAAGCTAGATGATTATTTGAGTTATATTGGCACCAATCATACCAAATTTGTCTTTTATGGGCCAGAATTAACCTTTTTTTGGTAAGATAGTATTTTTTGAAAAAATATTCTTGATTGTAAGCTTAGGCAAACCGTGAATTAACGATTCTAATATAGTTCAAAACTCTAATAACATAAACATAATTAGAGGCAGATTTTCGATGTACTTGGGCTCTGATCTGGAAGTCGGTATCAATTTTTATATTCCAGATAAGAGGTTACGCTTCAGTGAGAAAGAAAATAATTTCAGAGCCTAATACTATATTATTAACTTTTGGTGTTGCAACAGTATAGAAATGGCGACGGAAGAAAGCGAGAGAAACGATAAGGCGTTGGCGTTTGCAAGGAAGTTCAAAGAAGATATACTAGAGGGCGTCTCCGTGCAGAAGGACGAGCCAGTTTTAAAGAAAGCCAAACTCACTGACACGAACTTTCCACCACGAGCCAATCCACCTCCCAAAGCGAATAACTTGCCACCAAGAGCACCAGCACCTAAACTACTGGTGCCACACCAAAGTGGTGCCATAGTATCGGATCCAAGCAAGCCCAAAGATGGGTTTGAGCGACCTCAGATTACGCCAAGGCCCTCAGTGCAAAGTGCCAACACCAGCAACAAGCTTATCATTGAGGTATCATCTAAGCAGCTAGAAAATGAGTTATTGAATAACTTAACTGGATGGAAGGAAAACAAGTTTTTGAAGGATGTGGATTACGTTGTCAACGACGACATCATCGTACTGTACCTATCGCTAGAGTTTCACAAAATTCGTCCTGGATACATTGAACGACGCGTTTCTGGGATGAGACAGGGTTCTCCATCTACGTTAAGGATATTGCTTTTTCACGTGGACACAGGTGACTGGGAGAAGTCGCTTGCAGAGCTCAACGCGTTCTGTCTCTTCCAGAATTTGACGTTGGTAATCGGTTGGTCGTATGCCGAATGTGCCAGCTACCTCCAGTATTTGAAAACAATTAGAAACGCAACAATGATTAAGTCCTACAGAACGGAGGACCGTGAAGTAGTAAATGATAAGCTCAAGCTACAAGAAAGAGCTTCACAGTTTCTCAGAGGGGCTCCACGAATGGATAAAACAACTGCTTCCAAACTGATGGCCAAACATTTCACAATCAAAAAAATTGTATCACTATCTTCACCTGAACTACAGCAAGTCGATCGTATGGGTGCGGTAAGAGCTAAGACACTCGTTGACACATTACAAGCTCCCTTTGTCACAGCTCATGATGTCTCCCAATTAAGCAATAGGTAAACACGCGCAAAATAACCTAAAAAAACATTTACAAACAAAAAGTTTTCCTTATTAAACACAGCAAACTTATCAGTAGATTGGTGTTTAATTTCTCCATAAACAGTTACTAGGCGTCCTTATAAGGCTCAAATTATTTGCAATTGAAGATTGGTACCAACGTCTTAGTGTAGGAAAAGAAAGTGAAGTGTATTCATACAGAAAAAATCAACGAACATCGGTTTACTTTTATTTTACCACAAACACGCCTACTTGTCATCGTAAGAGGCGCTATAAATCAAGTGTTTATAGTTGATTGTTTAATATAAATTAAACTTTAACTGGTTTCTAGTAAGGCAGTTGCAAGTCACACTTTATTATTAAAATAGTGACAGATCATTAAATCAAATTTCAAACTGATTTAAATCCCATACATCACTTTTTCCAACTAATTGTATTTTGTTATAAAGGAAAAGCACAATCCATTTTCAATATTCCAGTACTCAATTAAATTTAAGATCGAAGGTTTAAGCAATATTTACAAAAGTTTTTACACGAAATCAAATGTCAAGATATCCAGTTGCATCACCCGCTACAGCCATCGAGAACGACGCTATTCCAGCCAAGCCTAAGCATAACAAACGTTTGGTGGACGCCCAGGGAAGGACAAGGATTCCCAAAGAGGTCCGATTCGGTAACTACATACTTGGTTCAACATTAGGCGAAGGTGAATTTGGTAAAGTAAAACTAGGCTGGAGAAAAGATGGAAAGAACCCTTCACAAGCAGCTATCAAGTTGATCAAAAGGGACTCCATCCCTCAGGGATCAGAAAAAGAAAACAAAATTCATAGAGAAATAACGGCCTTGAAAAAGCTTAGGCATCCAAATATTGTCAGACTAGTTGAAGTGCTACAAAACGACAAATATATAGGAATAGTTTTGGAATATGCTTCAGGGGGTGAACTATTTGAGTACATTTTAGAGCACAAATATTTAAAGGAGTCAATGGCTTGCAGGCTTTTTGCTCAATTGGTCTCAGGTGTAGATTACATGCATTCAAAAGGTATAGTACATAGAGATTTGAAACTTGAAAATCTTTTACTAGATAAACATAAGAATATTATCATTTCTGATTTTGGGTTTGTTAATTCGTTTGGAAACCAAACTAATGATCTAATGAAAACAAGCTGTGGTTCACCATGTTATGCGGCACCTGAACTAGTAGTTACTTCTGGACCTTATGAAGGAAGAAAAGTTGATGTTTGGTCATGTGGTGTTATATTATATGCTATGTTAGCAGGGTATTTACCGTTTGACGATGATCCTCAAAACCCCGATGGCTCAAATTTGGCTAGATTATACCATTATATTACCCATACAGCGTTGACATTCCCAGAATATATTCAGCCTACACCAAGAGATCTACTTAGGAAAATTCTTGTTTCCAATCCAAATAAGAGAATGTCGTTAAAAAATGTTAGGAATCACCAGTGGCTGGCAGCTCACGCTCCTTTCTTATCAGTGACTCCATTAGAATGGGACAAGAATTATAGATCTTCAAGAATTCTTATTCAGCAAGAAAAGGCAAATAGGAGAATGTCGCTTGTGGAAACGCCAACATCTGCTTCACTAATGCTCAATAATACAAAAACTTCAGGTAGATCTTACTCATCTAACAATGTTGCTGCTTCTTTATATTCTCATCCTGCTGCTCCTCAAACTTCGAGGACTATTGCGGTTCCCTCGGCAGAAGCATCTCCAGTTTCGTCTCCAAAGAGACATCAACAGCCTATTTCTACTAACAACTCAACTTCTGTCAATGGACCGGGAAATGCAACAGTTAACAATAGACATGCAAGATCCAGTTCATCCGCTAGTGTTGCCCTTCAAGCCGTCGTTGAAGCCGATGTTGAAATAAAAAGAAGATACAGTGGTAGCAACTCTGAATTAAATGCCACTCCAGTAAGGAACACACAACGACCAGTTACATTTATGCCATTGTTTAACAATAATAACGAAAGCAATAGAAATATAGATACCATTAAAGAAAGTCCTGAAGTCAAAAAGATGTTACCACCTCCACCACCTCCTGTTTTCAATAGAGTCGAGAATTTATCTAATATTCCTCCTACCTTTAAATCAAGAAACAGACCTCGTCCAACCTCATATCACCCATCTACCAATTCTTCTTATTTTAATTCTAGTTACGACTTAGCTTACATTCCAAATTTATCTGAGTCTTCTTTGACCAAAGGTGACGGATCTTTCAAACAGACTTTTAACAACACTAATTCTACATCAGACTCATTAGCCTCGTCAGCAATAATGGAAGAAGATGCTCTTAATCAAGAAACTGCAGATGAAACTGAAATAAGCGATGTTAACAAGATCTCTGACAACTTAAAAGGAATATCTTGGTCTAGCAAGGAGAAGGCCAGACTCGTTGAATCAAATCCCGATGAGAATACATCACCAGAATCCAAACTTTCAAGAGAATCACAGATACTCAAAGAAAGTGTTAATGAACTCGTCAATCCAATACCAATTACTCCGCAGCCTGAAATCTATAAGGAACGATCTGAAATAACAAAGTCTACTATACCCACACCTAAAGAATTTTTAGCAACAGAAGGATCTGAAAAGGAAAATCAGTTAGATGACAAGTCTGCAAAAAGGTCACCGACAGTTCCATTAGCTCATTCTTCATCTTCTACATCAAATAGATATAAACGATTTAGTTTGTTGACTTTTTATCAAATGGCTCCAGAGCCAAGTCCACACGATACAGAGTTGAATATGAAAGCTGCGCACAAACAGGTTCATGTAGCATCTCCTACTACAGCTAGAAAACCCTTGGAACAATTTAATTCTACAACAGATGTTAAAGTAACCAATTTATCTCATATTAATTCTTCAAACACTGGCGCCAAACCAATCAATTCTATAGCTGATAATACCAATAGCAACGGTAACAATGATCGAGAAGTATCAACAGCTAGAAAGGTCATGGATTTTTTTAAAAGGAGAAGTGTGAGAATTTAGAACGGAGCTTTATTTAATCATTCATTTATCCTATAGCAATCTATATATTATTGTCTTTATTGGTTCTATTTGGATACGATTCATGCTTATTTTTTAGTTACTTGCGTGCTCAATTTTTACAATAGTATTTTATATAATGTTAGTTTTAGTTACAGTTTAGTATAAGTAGACATACTTGCATTGCATTTTCAATTTGCGCTTTATAGTGTAATCAATAATTTAAAAACAGAAATAATTTAGAATAGAATAAAAAGGAGTGGTCGTAAACCATGAAGATATAATAATGTAACTAATAAATAAAATGTTGAATGGTCTTGCGAATCTTATTTTTGCATACTCTTTAAGTAGTTTTCCTTAACAGTTTCCCATTGTTGTTCTCTTTCAGAGTTGTACTTCTTCATCCATTTGGTTGGGGAATTCTTCATAATAATATGTTTTCTTAAAACCCATGGTTTGAGAGTATTGGAGGCAAAAACAACGGAATTTGTTTCAAAAGCTTCTTCAGCTTGTGGATCGGCCTTTTGTCCTCTAAAATTCCCTGTTAATCTTAAATCACGAACAGCCAAATATTTGTCCCATTGATCAGTCTTGGTTCTTGGTCTAATCCATTGCTTTTCCTCAGTTGGAACGGCAAATGATGATTCTTCATTAGGGCCTTGTGCATTTCTAGTTAACGAAGAAATTGTGATAGCATTCATACCACCACCCGCAAGAGCGAAGAACTGGTTAATAAACATTTGTTAGTATATTAATAGTGAAATGGGTACCGGGCCTCTACTGAGACTCAAAGGGTGAGATGAGGACAAAGTGAAGGGAATAGTCAGTTGTGGAGTCACATCCAATAATTTCTAACTTTATGAATTAACCTATTGATTGGCAAGTCTACTTGTCTCTAACTAATGATCACAAGGAATTCACATTAATAGCATCACAAATATTGTCCCATAATATAAAACGACTCAAAGGAATACCGAAAGTGAGCTATATGAGTAAAAGTTAATTCTATGGTCGATAAAATTGTTGCTGTACCATCCAATCAACCACTATTCGTTCTACATGGCCCATTAAAAAGTTTAAGACTCAATAACATACTGATAAAATAAGACCATACGGAATTAAACCCTCCCAAGGAATCATATTGTAGTTTAGTTCAGTAGATACTGTATTACAAACACACTAATTCTTATTTGCAATGACTTTTTTTTTACTTAGGGGAATTTTCTCCCCTCTCTTTCTGCCTTTCTTCAGCTTGTGCAAATAACCAAATTTAATTTGATATGGTGTACGGATGTTTACAGACTTGGTAATCACACTTGAATATGATTAGGTTGTTAGATATTATTTGAAGGAGATTACACTGATAGACACCAATATACGATACAAAGCCTTCAAATGTTAATTTCTAGAGAGATTTGGAAATTAAATGTAGATGACATCCTCGAGTGTTGCCAAATTAATTCCTCTCAATTTATCATCGAATGTGGGTTACTGTTTATTTACATTATTACAGATCTATTATTTTTTAAAAAGCAAAAACAAGTAGTAAATTACAACAATTTCACCTATTGCTAAGTCATATTAGACATATAAAAAATATATTTTGTTTTCTTTATAGAAGAGATTTAGATGTTGGATGGGTAGAGCATGATTCTAACAGAAGCACCAAAGGTCTTTGGTGGCAAGTTGTTCTTGAATTGAGCTCTGACCAAACCGGAGTTACCGTGAACTCTGGTGACCTTACCCCAGATACATCTGATCTTAGAACCTCTGACTTCCTTGGAGGCCTTGTAGACATAAGCAATTCTCTTACCTAAGTAGAATTGGGCATCTTCCTTGTTACCGACGTTTTCAATCTTGATCAAAGAAGTGTTTGGGTTGGTAACATTCTTAGATCTTTGGTAGGAAACGTGCTTACCCTTGACGTACACTGTTTGAAAAAAGGACGAGTTAGTAAAATGTTAGTGATAAAGAACTCTTGTGCTGTTGGTCGATACTTAAATGATGTACTTAAGGAAGTTATACTGGCTCCATTCTCTCTTCCACAATTGATCTATTGGAGCTTGACAGTCATTTTTTTGTCTTTTCGTTTCAAAACACTAGCAAACAACTTTTCATTTTATTTTCCAGTTAAAGTACTTAACATAAAACTGAACATTACAATGCTCCTTAGTTACATCATGTATTTTCATAATGACTTTTCAATATTTCAATTTTTCAACTTTGTTTATTTGATTAACCTATATTCACAGGTTTTAAACATTTATAAACATCCATGTATCTATTCAAGTCAGCATTTAACGTTAATGAACATACATCTGTGAGATTCAGCCATTTTGAAGTGTCTATATATTAATCTTACTCCTCAAGCAAAGGGGCCTTTAGCCAACGCAAAAAAAAATTATTATTTTTCCAACCTACAATGCTGGGGAGAGTGCGAGTGTGGTGTGACTGCGAAATTTAAATTTCAGAAAGCTCTTTCCAAAAATATTACTCATGGAAAATGCGGAGCGAGGGGTTGTTTGAATATTATCAGGGTTTAAAGCTTATAAGCACGTGAAAAGCACGTGAAAAGCACGTGATATATATTTGAATTTTATTATTGTAGCTATCAAATAAAATGTGATTAAACCGAAATTCACTATATTAATTTAACTTTATAAAGTTCTCTATATGGTTTCAAATATTAATAATACTAACTTAACCGTAGATCATTTCCTTTCCCAAAGCGTGAAGTCATAATTGAATCCACTTTCTTCGTTATTTTCCAACGTAAACTGATTGTGTAAGTTTTTGGACTGTAGATAAGCAAACAAGTGGTTTGTTTTCATCCACTCGTTAGAATCTAATTTAAAAAATGCATCCATCGGTAGTTGTGCATCATTCTTCACTTCTGTTAGAAAGATACGGTCTATAAGCTCAGATGAATGAGCCAACAGCTGATTGTAAACTTCGGCACCTCCAATGATAAAAATTTCCTCTATCTTTTCAGTGTCAACCAGCACATCCAGTGTATGCGATAGCGAATCAGATACAAATAGAGTACTTTGGTTTTGGAATATTTCATCTTTCAATTCAAGTTCCAATTGTTCTTTGTTCCTTGTCAAAACAATATTGACCCTGTCTTTTAAAGGTCTAAAACGTTGCGGAATAGAGTAGTATGTTTTGCGGCCCATGATGACCACATTCTTCTTGTCCGAATTTATGGTCGTAGTAGTTAATTTGCGGAAGTATTTCATTTCTTGCTTTAAACTCCATGGAAGTTGTCCCTGGTATCCTATTCCAAATTCTGGCAATAAGCATGCCACAATCATTGAAACCTTAGGTTTTAGTACATTGCTTGCTGTCATCCTATTTTAAAACATACTCTTGATATTCCATACATACACGTCAGTTTTCTTTTAAGACGCGTTCGACAATATATAAACGCTCATGGATTTATATTGGAAAATTTTCAGTTTTTTATCGTCTATGTTACTGTACAAATTCAAAGTAATACTTTCTTTAATGTTGGTCTATATATCAGTGAGTCCAGATTCTGACGGACTTATCCTTGCCACCACTGCACACCTTTTTGCCGTCCACACTCCAATCCACAGCGTAAACTTCATCTTGATGACCAGGTAAATCAGATAGTAATTTTCTTGTCTTAACATCCCACACCTTTAAAGTGGTATCTTTAGAACAACTAACTAATAGTCGACAATCAGAAGACCATGCAGTCTGATACACTGGCGCAACATGTCCTCTAAATGTAGAGATAAACTTACCATCTCTACCATCCCATAATTTAATAGAATTGTCAAATGAGCCCGATGCAACATATCTACCATCGGGTGAGAATGAAACATGATTCACTAATTTTTGATGTCCAGTCATTCTAGCGATAGGTTTGTTACTCTTAGATGGTTCCCATAAAAACATAGTAAAATCATCAGATGCACTGACAAGTCTTTCAATCGACTTACCTCCAACCTTAGCAACTTTATCAAAGTTCTTTTGTGCCTTCAGCTGTTGCTCCTGTACATCCTTTGGTGATTCACCAGTGTGATCAAAAGCACCCATTCTCAAAACATGATCTGTTGATAAAGCTAAATGATTAACCCAATGCGCATGAGATTTCAATATTTGAGTGCATCTACCATCTTTGGCATCCCAGACTCTGACTGTTTTGTCATGCGACGCCGAATAAATGAAACCCAAACCACCCCATTTAACACATGAAACTGATGAGCTGTGACCTGCCATAGTAAGTTGACAGCGTCTTACTCCTGTATCCCAAATTTTGATTGATCCGTCTTTTGAACCTGAAACCAACCTTGGTTTATCACCAGGTTTAACCATATGCATAGGCTCCCATGAGAGAGAGCTAATCCATTTAGTGTGACCTGAAAGTGTGCCCAACTCAGCACCGGTTTTAGAATCCCAAAGCTTAATGGTGGAGTCCATCGAACCGGTTGCAATAACATCTGCTTGAGGGGACCATGCAACACATAAAACCCAATTTCTATGACCTGATAATGTCTTTTGAATTGTTTGCGTATTACAATCCCAAATTCTAGCAGTATTATCTCCTGCACCTGTAACCATTTTGGAGCTCGTATTTGGAGCAAATTGCGCTGCCAAAATTGTCGATCCATGTCCAGTGATAGTTGCTGATGCTCGGGTAACTGGTTTGACCTTAAAAACAGCTCTTGGAGTATAAACAAGAGTCATGAAATCTTCTGTTGTCTTGATTCCCGGTTTGAGAATTGATGTATATAAATTATCTTTCACATCAATTAGATCCGCTCCATTTTGTAACGAAAATGTATATGGCACTGGTTCATCAGGCGTTCCATTTAATTGGTTTAAAAGTTCTTCCAACTGCTTTTCAGTGATAGCACCTGGCACTCTTACAGATCCACCTACAGATTCACCTGTATCTGATGCCTGAAATTTAATCAAAACATTTGGGAGATCTTTTGGTATGATATCAACCTCACGCTCCATTTGAGCCTCTCTCTTTTGTCTTTTAGATGAAGGCGGAATTAAGGTAGCCATTGTTTATTTGTATCTTAAATGTAATACCTACTTTTCTTTTAATGTAATACTGTATCAAATGAAAGAAAATTTTTGTATTTTTTTTAAAAATTATTCACCGCCAGGATTTATTTTGCTCAGTCTATAGCTCTTTGCTGAATATACTTTCTGTAAAGGATAAACTAGCAAGGATCAATCGAAAATTTCATCTATATCAATCTCATCATCATTAAATGATTCCTTTTTTATTAAATCGTTGTCAATTTTTGCTTCCAAAACCTTTTCTTCTTTTACTAAGTTTGCTTTTGGCTTAAAAAAGAGGTCAATAGAAGGGTATAATGGTCTGATTGTTTTCAATGCAGGCTTTGTTTTCTTTTTAGACCTTCCTTTAGTTTCCTTCACTTCATTTTTATCTCCAACCGCTTCAGCAGCATTTTTTCGTTTTTTCTTCTCCTCTTTAGGGTTCACAGTTGATGCTGAAGGAGGTGAGGAGCTGGTTGCTGAACCTCCTGATATATGTACATGGGCACTTTCTTTACTTGTTTCAGCTATTTTATTCAATTGCTGGATAAGTATCAAATTATCGTCATCATCGTCACTAAATGCATCATTGTTGTGATTTAAAATTTCAGTATCACCATCACTAAACGTATCATCCACTAGGGTCTCTGGTTTCTTGCCAACTTCAGCATCATCATCACTAAAAACGTCACCTCCATCAGCTTCAAAAAGTCGTTCTAGTTTAATTTGTTTAGGTTTCTCCAACTTGACTTTTGGGGGTTCGTGATTATTTATATTAGCTGAAAAAGCTTCAAATGCCGTTGTGAAACCTATCGAATGATTTGTACCATCTCTTTCTATCTCATTAAATAGAGTGCTCTCATTATTTTCAAAATCTCTAGGTTCTACAATTGGTTCCATGTTAACCAAAACTTCGTCACCTAACTCAGTCAAAAACTTGGAAGGAGCCACAGGAATGAAGCCAGAATCACTTTCTCTGGTACTTAAATGAACAACATGCTTACCTCTTGTTATGCCAACATAAAAGCATCTTCTTTCCTCGTCCTCTTGTGCGTTTGCCATTTCTTCAGATACCTCAGCACCATTTAACGCCACAGGAAAAACTCCTTCTACTAAAGATGGAATAAAAACAATTGGCCACTCCAAACCTTTAGAGGCATGTATTGTGCAAATAGTTACCTTTGGTTTCTTCGCATCGTCTCCTTCTGTTTCATTTATCTGTAAGGTAGAGTAGATATAAATCTCATCAAGAAATAATGATAAAAATGTTCTCCAACTCTTCGATTCTTTCAACAAGTCACCGTCAATACCAAACAATTTTCTTTGCTCTTTCATCAAAATTTCATCTTCTAGAGGATTGAATTGACAAAACTGATTTCGAAACTCCTGAACGTTGTTTTCTATGTCCCTTGCAATAGGCTCAGGGTCTTTATCCTTTGTTGTCTTCAATTTTGTTGCAATTTGAATGACCGAAAAACCTATAATAACATTATTGAATAATTTTTTCCTATCATCAATGCTGAACTCTTTTGCATCTTCATCAAGCCTAGTAAATTTTCTAAACATTTCAAGTCTATCAAGAAAGGTCAGCAAGTTTTTTTTAGCCTTATTAGTAGCCCTCACTTTGAGCTCACTGTTAGCAACTGCCCTCAGAATCTCCATAATATCAACTTGCTGTTCTTCGTTTTGAAGTTTTGAAAAGACAATAGCTTCAATATTTGCTATTGAAGTGGGTCCTAGATTGTCCACATACCATGTCAAAATTCTTTTGAAAGAAAGCCAATCATAATCCGAGACAACACATCTTAAGATATCAGTAGCCATCTTAATCTCCTTCATTTCCCAAAAAGATGTACCTTTGATAATAACATACGGTATCCCAGCATGCAATAAAGCCATCTCAACCATCCTAAAAGTCTTTCTCATTCGACAGATAATTGCAAAGTCGTGGAAACCATAATTTTTACTTTCAATACCTTCGTTCGAATAATGTTTAATTAGTGCAGCAATATTATCGGTTTCATGTCTTTCCCTTTCAAAGGTCGTTACTATTATGGGTGATGTCAAATTTGAATTTGATTTTAACTCCTTTGGTACTCTTTTTTGATGCTGATGCCTCATTAATTTTTCTGCTGCAATAAGAATCCGTTCCGTCGATCTATAGTTTTGGTCTAAAATTACTTTTATCATATTCCTTTTCCTTCTCTTAAATTCTTCTTCCATGCACTCAAAATTGCTGTACTCAGCATTTCTAAACCCGTAAATACTTTGGTCAGCATCGCCAACAACTGTTATATTATCATTACAATTTTTGGCAAGCTGATACAACAATTTTAATTGAATTGTGTTAGTATCTTGGAATTCATCAATTAAGACATGCTCGACAAACGAAGTACATTCAGGATGCTTATCAAACAGCTTGTTAGTATAGAGCAATATATCATCAAAATCCAACTTATTATTCACTCTTAAAAAATCCTGGTATAGTTCGTAAATTTTGTTAGCTGTGGCATTGAAATGGTGATTTTCACTATGAAGTTTCGGTCGACACTCTTCAGGCAAAAGACCTAATGCCTTCTGCTTTGAAATGTAGCTTAAATAACCCTTTTTAAAATCCTTCTGATCTCTTGATTCTATACCAGCATCGTCCATTGCCTTCTTAAAGAATTCACTTTGGTCTGCCTCGTCTGCGATGGAAAATGATTTGAAACCAATTTTATCACCATGCAGTCTTAAAAACTTCAAACAGATGGAGTGAAACGTACCAATAAATAGAGCTCCTAAATCGATCTCTTTGTTTTCACTGAGTAATGCTGTCAAACGCTCCTTCATTTCTATTGAGGCCTTTTTGGTAAATGTTGTCACTATCAGTTTTCTGGGATCTAATCTATGTACAGTTAAAAGATATGCGACCCTACATGTAATCAAATGGGTCTTCCCAGTTCCTGGACCAGCAACAACCTGTAATACAGAGTTGGGTGACGCGTAAAGCGCAGTACGCTGTTGTGCATTTAAAGATTCGAACTTCTTTAGACACGTTGATGCGTTTACCATGTCCCTCTAAAATCGTTCATAAATAAATTTTTTGATACCACTAATGTGTAGATAAAGATATCGTCTCTATTCGACTCCCAGATGCCACTTGATCGGTATTTTCTAGCGAAAAAGCAGTACCTTATCAAAACGTGAAGTTAAAAATATTGTGAAAGTAGTGAAAGGGTTGATATTGCTCAGCCCTAGGGCCAATTTGTCACAGGTGCCAAAGTCGAGCTTTAGAGGAAAAAGAAACAGAGGAGATGCACTTGTAGCAGTCAAGCCTGGAACCATCATTCCAAAGCAATTAAATCGTGTGTTTTTAAACGACTCAAACATTGGTACTGTTGATGGCAAAAAAATTTCAACTGAGATGATTAACTAATTTATCTATTCAGAAAGAGGATTTACTAAAAACTTAATATTGAATAGAAAATGTTAGAGTCACTTGTTGCAGGAGTGCTCAATCGTACCTTAGGATCATATCTTGAGAATTTTGATCCAAATCAACTAAAAATCGGCATTTGGTCAGGTGATGTTAAGTTGAAGGACTTGAAGCTTAAAAAGGAATCGTTGGACAAACTGAACTTACCAATTGAATTAAACTGCGGTCATATTGGAGAATTGACATTACAGATTCCATGGTCTAATCTAAAAGGGCAACCAGTGAAAATTTTGGTTGAGGACGTGTACATCCTGGCTGCTGGTAGACTTCCTGAATCTATCAATATTGAGGAAGACATCCAGAGAGAACTCAATGCAAAGAGACAAAAATTAGAATCATTAGAAGTTATACAAGCACAGAAAACACAACTTGATGCAGACGAAAAGGCCAAAAATGAGAGCTTTATTGATAGTCTCACAACAAAAATCATTGATAATCTTCAGATTACAATAAAAAACATTCATTTAAGATACGAAGACGAAGATGCATTTTCTAAGTATCCATATGCAGTAGGGGCCACACTTAAAGAATTATCTGCTGTGAGTACAAATGGTGAATGGGTTCCAAGTTTTATAGAAAGCATTTGCGATGTCTCTCGAAAGCTTGTTACATTGAATGCATTGGAAATTTACTGGGATACCGAACACCCAGACTCTATTTTTTGTGATGATGAATCCTCTGTGTTACAGATAATGAAAGATATAGTGGAAAGTAACTCAAACTGTAATGATAATGTCGAATATTTGTTAGAACCAGTTTCTGGTGGCGCCAAAGTGACTGTCAACAAGCTTGGCCCACAAGAGAACCACCCTCACTATGAAGTGGATTTAAACTTTGAACAATTCAATGTTGATTTGAATTCATTGCAATACAGAGACATTTTAGATACCATTTCCAGAATAAATTGGTACCAGAAAACTTATAAATTCAAGAAATTTAGACCTACTGTTTCTGTCAAAGAAAATCCAAAAAAGTGGTTGAAATATGCGTTTGAATGTGTTTATGACGAGATCCATCAAAGAAATTACAAAAGCACATGGGAATACATGGCTAAACGCAGAGATCAAAGAAACCTTTATGTGAAATTATGGCTCAAACGTATCAAAGATATAAATAGTTTAACTGAAGAAGATAAAAATAATATAAACATGCTCGAGACTCAATGTGAATATGATGATTTGAAGTTTTATCGCTCTTTGGCTAGGATTCAGTATAAAAAGGCTCACCCAGCAGGTCTGAAAAATCGTATTGAACCGCAAGAAAAAGGTTGGTTTTCATCTTGGTGGACAGGGGATAAAGGAGCAAAGGATTCTGAAGTTTCTGATGATTTACAAATTACAGAGGAACAGAAAAACGAGTTTTATGATGTCATTGAATTTGATGAGTCTAAAGCCCTTACAGAGTCATTAGACATTCCGAGAGATCGAATAAAAGTTGCCGTAGGTTGTAAGTTAAATACTGGTTCATTTACAATAAAATCTCACCATAAGGCGAACGCAATTGCAGAATTTATCTCCAATGGATGTCATGTTGATTTTTACCAAAGAAAAGATTCTTTTTATGTTGGTTTTAAATTGAACGAGTTTAAAGTTGAAGATGGTTCCGAAGGTACTCTTTATAAGCATATCGTTAGTGTGAAACCTTTACAGAATCAAATTAATGGTCATTTGGAAGAGGTTAAAAATGAGCTTGATGAACCATTTTTTCAAGTTTCATATGAGCAGAATCCTCTGGACGAGACAGCTGATTCAGAGTTATTAGCCAAACTTACAAGTATGTCTATCTTCCACAATCCTAAGTTCTTAGGCAGTATTGTAAAATTTTTTGCACCTCCGAAGGCACACGAAGACACATTTGGAACTTTAGTTACTGCTGCTGAATCTAAATTTTCGGATTTCACAAAACTGACAAGAATTGGAATTCAATCCGCTTTTGAAAATCATAAAACTATCAATTGTAAAATGGACCTTCAGGCCCCACTTATCATTTTTCCCGTCAATTCTAATGATTGGAATTCACCAGTAGGTATTCTAGATGCTGGTCATGTTAGCATTTTAAGTGATTTAGTTGATAAAGATAATATTGACAAAATTAGAAAAGAGAAAAAAGATACATATACAGATAAGGATTGGGATAGTATTGGTGAGTATATGTATGATAAATTCAAATTGGTTTTGCAGGATGCACAAATATTAATTGGTCCAGACATCAGGTCTACTATTGAGCAGCTTCATTCTTCCGGTGAAAAACCAGCACTTATTTTAGATCATTTGAGTATGAACTTCTTAATTGAAACCTCAATTATTCCTTCACTTCCTGAATTTCCAAGAGTCAAAGTTAGCGGAGATGTTCCAAAGTTCAAAGCGATGCTAAATGATTATCAATATAAAACATTCATGGAGCTGGTGGACACTGACTTCATTCAATTACCACCTAATGATATAGATGAAGTACTCAGTCAACAGTTATTAAATCCTGTTAACTCGCAAAACTCTACAAGTAGAAGCTATGAATTAGAGGATTCTAGCGACGATGACACGAATCAAAATAGCGAACTAGAATCGCTTGAAGATTCAATATATGATACGCAGCATCAAGTTGAGCTCAATTTCAAAATGGACCTGATTGTAATTTCACTAAAGCGTTGTTTCAAACCTGAAACATATGAATCTGATGATCTTGTTGATTTGATTGGAGAGGACTTCAAGCTAAAGTTTTACAGCACCCCTAAAAAAATGCATGTAGATCTTAGATTGGCAGACCTCTCCATTGATGATTTTATTGAGAATTCAGATATTGACGAATTTAAAAAGTTGATCTGTCATCAACCCAATAATAAAGGTAAAGATGATTTGTTTGTTCTAGATTTTACTAGGACCTTAAGAATTGTTCCTTTTGAAAATGAAATTATTGAATGCTATGATCAAAATATAAATATTAATGTTTCTGATTTTCAAGCTGTCTTATCTAGAAAATCTTTATTGACACTACTCAATTATTCTTTGAACACCTTTACAGATCCGATGGCACCAGAGCTTCCATCTGATAAGTTAAGACATAATGAAGAAGCTCAACAATCTAATGCACCAGAGCATATTAATCTCAATTTGACGTTGAAGAGTTTCAATTTACTTTTAAATGATTATGGGGAGAAGCTTGCTACCTTAAAGTTGGAAAATGCAAAAGTGAGTCTTTTCTTACTTCCAGACAGTATGAAACTCAGTTCTACTATTGGCGGATTTAGCTTGATTGATAATTTCAGAGGTTCACCTCAAAAGTTAATAAGCATACAAGATGATGATTTGTGCGATCTTCATTACGAAACCTACGATAATCAAACAAACACGAAACTTTACGACTCTGAGTTCAGATTTGAGTCGAAATCTATGATTGTATGGTTTATGGAAGATTCGTTCAATAGGCTCTACTCATTTATGAACCAATTTCAGCAGATGAAATACATTTATGACAGGGCGCGAGATGTTGCTTTAGATCAAGCTAACAATGTTGAATATCCTTCAAATACCAAACTTAACATCGTTTTTAGAGCTCCTATAATAGTTTTCCCCAAAGTATTGGACCCAGCTGCAGGAAAGTATGATTCGATTACCGTTAATCTAGGAGAAATTCATGTTCAAAACAACTTTGTTAAAGAAAAGGGAGCTACGTTAAATTTAATGAGTGCAATTTTGCTTAACTCTAAAATTTCATCTTCTTTTCATTTGCCTGATGGTGGTATTCAAAATTTGGATATTATTGATCAACTTGATGTTGAGGTTGATATAAATTCTTGTAATGATAATTGCGTTGATAGGCCTGATATGATTGTGAGGGGTAGAATATCAGGCAAAGAAATTTTATTAACTGAATGGCAACTATTCACTATTTTACAAATTTTAAAGTGTTTCCCCAGAACTTTAAACGCATCTGAAGTTGATCATGATGAACTTGAAGAGATTGAAAATGACGCCAATGATGCCAATATGATGATTAGAAACAAAGCAATTAAGAGTGCGACTGAAACTGTGCCAAGTGGGGGTACGGATGTTGCACCATCTATCGCAAAAGAAGTTATAGAACTACAAAATACATCCTCTAGTTCTCAAATTGATATTTCTTTTAATATTCCTTTTTTCTCCATGACCTTATTTGATGATACCAAGACAGTTCTAGATGTTTCAGGAAAGAAATTAACTAAGTTTTCCTTAAATGACATTGGCATATCAGTTACCTTGTCTAAAGATGGAACCTTTGTTTCTGACTCGCACATAAAATCTTTTATTATTGATGATTTAAGATCAGATGGTAAAAACAAGTTTACTTCAATCATGCCTGATGTAGACTATGAAGAATACCAGTTTATGGCGAAATCTGATTCTTATTTTGAAAATGAAAAGGTAGTTACAAATGTTGAGTTGGTTATTGACAGCCCTAAAATACTTTTAGCAATGGATTACTTTTTTTCTTTGAAAGCTTTTTTTGATATTGTAACATACGAACCAGTGTCCCCAATTGAGCTTGAAAGGAGCCAATTCAAGACCATTGATCAAGCCTTAGAAGAAGAAAATAGTAGTTTTATTGAGAAACAAAGTGATGCTTCGTTGCTAAGGTTGAAATTGAAAGTGTTTAACCCTTCAATATATTTATTGGCCAATTCAGAAGTTGAAGATACTGAAGCTATAGTTTTTAAAATTGGAGACCTTTTTGTTGATAATTCAAGTGTTACCGAATTGGAAGTTAGTGAGATCGGTATGTTTTTATGTAAAATGAATTCCTACGATATCGCTTCACGGTTAAGGCTTATTGATGATTTTTCATTAAAATTTAAGCTGGATCCAAGTGGCTGTGACGAAAACAGTTTTGTGACATCCATAAACTCTAGCATTGAACCATTGATCTTGAGATTGTCATTGAGAGATATCAAATTGGCGATTGAGATATTTAATAGAGCATCATTGATGTACACAGATGCACAAAAGTTAGTTGAAAAAGCCGATCAAAGTCCTCAATCACCAAACTCGTTAGGTGATGATATTAGTAAAAAGTTGTCCAAGTATGCCCCATCAATGATTTCTTCTTTGACATCGGCAAGTAGAAGACGTGCTAATGCGTCTTCTAACGTTGTTACAAAAGGCGAGAGACTGTGCATTTCATTTGAAGGTCTCAGAATGGTTTTGATCGGTGATATACATGAACTACCCATCTTAGACTTTAATGTTGATCCTTTTAAGTTCAAAGTGAGCGATTGGTCTACCGAGCTCTCCGCTGATGTTCAACTTTCTTCATACTTGAATATTTTCAATTATTCAAGTTCTTCTTGGGAACCACTTTTGCAGAAATGGCCTCTAAATATTCATGCCGAAAGAGGAGCAGATGGGAAATTCGCCACAGACATAATCTCAAGAGAAAAAGCTGAGCTCAATGTTACCTCAAAAGCAATTGCGACACTTTCCCACTTTGCGAACTTACTGGGCTCTAACGCTGAATTAATACCTAGAGGTGAAGATTCTCCATATAGGGTAAGTAACCAAACTGGTTATGATATTAATATTTGGGTTAGCTCAGATGACTTTCGTACTGAAGAACGTAAGAGATTAACGGTTATAAAGGACTCAGAGACCATTCCATGGTCCTTTGAAGATTGGAGACAGGTTCGAGAAAATCTTTCTGTGGACAACTCCACTAGTAAGATTAATATTGAATTAATAGATTCGAATTATCAGGTGGTCGAAGGTATTTCTTTAAGAAAAGAGGGTGAGGAAGTTGTTATGTTAAATCCAGCTGCTGCGGGAGAGTACCATAACCGTCTAGCTTGTGAAATAATATTAAGAGAAGACAATGTCAAACAGGTTACAATAAAGTCTACTATTGATATACATAATATGACACCAACAGCAATTTGTGTTGGGATCTCGAACACAAAACAGGAGACCACAGTGGATAGAGAAGTTACCATTCTACCATCTAAAAAGTGTGCGTTACCCATTGACTATGTTTACAGTGGTAAATTCAGTGTCAGGCCATTGACTTCTTCTAATGCTTTTGGCTATTCTAATGCTAAACTGAAAGGAGACGCTAATGTAGTAGATTTAACTTGGAACATTTTAAAAGATTCCGATATATTTTTGGAATGTCCTAATCTTGAAAATGATTTGAATGCTGGATGTTACTATTTTAAGGCACATGCTTTATATGACAAAACAGAGCCTCTAGCAAAAATATATCCTCACATGGCGATACAGATCACTCCACCAATGGTGATTGAAAATTTGTTACCATTTGATATTGAGTACCACTTATTTCAAAAGGATCAAAAAGGAGCAAATGGAACTTTACTTAAAGGTGAAAAAGTTCCATTACACATTATTAATATGGGCAAGAATACAATAATGAAAATCAAAGCTATTGACTCCAAATATGAACTTTCTCAGCCTGCAATTATACATGCAGTTGCATCATTATCTCAAGTTGATAATGAAATTCGTTTAAAATCCAATGAAGATGGACAAAGGTTGAATTTGCAATTGAATTATTCTACAAATGATAAAGATGGATTTAAAATTTCTATTTACACTCCTTATCTGATTGTTAACAGAACTGGAAAAACGATCCGTGTTAATGACGGTAATAATACTTTGATCTCTCAATCGGGTGGTAAAGATACCAATCCAATTCCTGATATGTTTTCTTCTGTACTCAGTGGTGATACGGGGTTTTTCAGTGGAAATTTGGTAAAAAACCGAGTAACTTTTTGTGTAGGCAACTCCGAACCTAGCAACAGCGTAAGCATTGACAAGATTGGTCAATCATTCGAAGTCAAATTGGATGTTAAGAAACAAAGTTTGATCTCCTCTGGTCTCAACTCTTATCAGCTAAAGGAAAACAATATTGGAGTACACATTAGTGAAGGATCAGGTATCTACTGCTTGACAAAAATTATCAGTTTGACACCAAGATATATTGTTAAAAATAACTTAAACAAACCAATAAACATTTCAATAGTAGGAAAGTCAGAATCACTTGAGATCGGAGGAAATGATATTGCTGCTCTATATGAGATGCCAAAAGTTGAAGATAAAAAAATATCGTTAGGATTTTTAAGTGATGAAAAACATCTGTCAGCTCCTTTCTCTATCAACTATGTGGGTGAAAATTACATTAGGGTAAAACTTCTGAATTCTGAGACACACACATTACTAAGAATTGTAATTAGTACTGAGAAAGCATCTATTTACATCAATATCCTAGACGCCAAGGGTTTATGGCCATATTCTATTCGAAATTTCAGTGACTATGAATTTTATTTCTACCAAGCTAATCCTGATGTTGACAAACAAGGAAATGTTTTATCAGATGAGCCATTCTCACCAATTTACTATAAGATTCCACCAAAAAGTGCAATGCCATATGCTTGGGATTTTCCAGCTGCTCAAGTAAAAGAGCTTGTTCTTAGACATGGCGCTCATCAAAGATATGTGCAACTTGCAGAAATTGGTTCTCTTTTACCAATGAAGTTGAGCCGTAATGTCAACGACGCCAAAACTGTTGATTTGAATGTTATTGCAGATGGACCGGTTCAATCTTTGGTGATCTCTAACTATGACCCAAATGTGAGTATGTACCAAATTAGAAAAAACTCTTCAAGTACTTCAATGGTCAATGGAAGAGAAGAGTTTGAAGCAGAACTACAAGATGAAAACTACAAGACATCAATCTGTTTCAAATTTGAAGGATTGGGCATTTCATTAATCAATAGGAAATCACAAGAACTATGTTATGTTACTTTAAATGGTGCTGATATAAGATATTATGAATCAGAAATTTATCAGTATATAGGAATGAAGTTAAAATGGTTTCAGGTCGATAATCAGTTATACCCATCTATTTATCCAATTCTTATATATCCAACTGTTGTTCCTAAATCCAATGCAGAAATGGACAATCATCCAATTTTTTCCTCAGCAATTTGCAAAATGAAAGACACGTCGCATGGAGTTAATTATATCAAGTTTGCTACGATGTTGCTACAAGAACTTTCTATTGAAGTCGATGAAGACTTTCTTTGGGAATTATTAGATTTTTCGGCTATTCCTGGGGCAGCTTGGAACTCTGAGATTGAGGATTCTCTATGGGATAAAAGCTTGGAAATCCCAGAACCTCCAACGATCCGCTCAACAGACGATTTATATTTTGAGGTTTTGAATATTCAACCTTTGCAATTCAATTTATCATTTGTTAGAACAGATAAATCCAGTTCTGATAGCAGCATTACTAAAAAAAATGCTATACATGTGGCTATTGATGTTTTGACTATGGCAATTGGAAATATTAACGAAGCACCAGTGAAACTATCTGCGTTGTTCTTGAACAATGTTAGAACTCCATTACCATATTTGATGAGAAACATTTCAGAACATTACACACAGGCATTTTTGTATCAATTCTACAAAGTCTTGGGATCTGCAGATGTTTTTGGTAATCCAGTTGGTTTATTCAATAATATCAGTTCTGGTGTGATGGATATATTTTACGAACCTTATCAGGGTTATCTTATGAAAGAACCGCACGAAGTAGGATATGGAATTGCAAAAGGAGGTTTAAGTTTTTTGAAAAAGTCCGTATTTGGATTAAGTGACAGTGTAAGCAGATTTTCTGGGTCTATGGCAAAAGGACTGACAGCAGCTTCACTGGATCCAAGATTCCAAGAGCAAAGACGTCTAAATCGACAAAAAAATGTTCCAAAGCATCCAATGTCTGGATTTTCAACTGGTGCAACTTCATTTATTGAAGGCGTTGCATCTGGTGTAACAGGCCTTGCTACAGCACCCTTAGAGGGTGCTGCCAGAGATGGCGCATCAGGATTTATCAAAGGTGTTGGCAAAGGTTTGTTAGGATTTCCGACTAAAACGGCAACAGGTCTTTTTGATTTTGCTAATAATGTCAGTGAAACAATAAAAAAGACTACAACTGCTTTTGATACCGATGGTTTGGAAAGGGTTAGGTTTCCACGTTACATTCCATATGACGGTTCTATAGTCCCATATTCTGAGAGAGAAGCGCGTGGATTATTCTGGTTGAAAGCGTGCGATGGCGGTGTCAACAGTGATGATGTTTACCTGTGTCATATTGTCCTACAGGGCGGCTCAAATGCATGTATCGTTTCAATGAGTAAGATATTTGTTGTTCAGATTTCTACTTTGACAACGTTATGGAAAATACCGTATACTGATATTGCTAGTATTAGACTTGAGAATACAGGGATAAGAGTACGGAGTAACAATCCAGCAGATTTAGAAAGGTTTATACCAGTTTCCGAAAAGTCAGAGAGGGACTTTTTGTTCAAAAACATTAAAATAGGTGCCACAAACTTCAATAAAAAATGTGTTGCTGCTTTATAAGATATCTTTGTACAAGTATATGAAACTTTTTGATAACTATTATGCTATTTTTTTTTACTTTCATTTAGTAACTAAAGGTTGATTCGAAGCTTGTATCTTTAGTGCCAAATTTTTTTTTTAACGTATTGTAAAACTTGACTCCAGTTTCTGAGCCAACACCCTCTGTCTTAACTAATTTCGGCGATACGAAACCATCAATCGTTTTGACAAGTAATCGGTCATTATCTAAAGCAAATTGACCAACTTGTAGATTATAACTCGTGGATGGAATATAAACTGATAACTCTGAAAGTACAACTCGCTTCAGTATAGTAGAATTAGAATTTTTCTGTTTTTTTAAAAAGGCTTTCTTGAATGTAAATAATGATCCCAATGTGTTTTCTCGCCTTACTAGATCAAAAGAAGTTAGTTTGGACCAATCAATTTGTGATTCAGTCTTAGTAATTTTTGTTGCGTATGAATATGGCTGCCCAGTTTCAACTACCTTATAGTTTGCGTTCATTTGGTTGAACAGTTCATTCTCCAAAACAATTCTTAAAAGCTGCCCACCTTTGACAGATAATTCTTGACTCAATGAAGCCATAGACTCATCTCTTTTTATTTCATATTTTTCAGTCATAAGAATATCACCTTTATCAAATTCTGTTGGATGTAGCGTCTGAATAGTGACACCAGTTTCATTATCATTATTAAGCAATGCTCTTTGAAGTGGTGCTGGTCCTGAATATTTTGGTAAGAGGGATGGATGAACGTTTAAGCCACCATATTTCAGTGTATTTAAAAACTTAAAAGGAATTAAACGTCCATAAGAAACAGCAATACACATATCATAATTCTGCATAACAAGACTATCAAATTCTACTTTCTTATCTGCTCTAAGTACTGGTAAGTCATTTTTTGCTGCGAATGCAGCAATAGGCACATCTTTCAGTTGATTCATGCCTCGGCCTGAAAGTTTAGGGTTTCTTGCAATGACATCTAAATGTGAAATTATTCCCTTATCAGGGGCTCTTAATGGTAATATCTGCTTAAGACAGTTGATACTGAAGAGATCCGAGCCAAAGAAGGCCACTTTTAAAGCCTTCATTACAATACTTTTTATTCGTTCGGGGTGATACGTAGATAGCTAACTAAAAATTTTAGATTTGATGTACCCTTCCAAACAACATCATCATCTTTAAACTTAATCAATTGCTAGATTATGCCTGATTTCAACACTAAAACAGTCCTTATATTAGTTGGGATTTGCGTGCTCAATTTGGCAGCAGGTACAATGTATCTCTTCAGTGCATATTCGCCTCAATTGGCTGTTCAACTCGGCTATACCGCCAGTGAGATATCACGCGTGGCTATCTGTGGACAATCGGCCATGGTTATATTTGGACCAATTGTGGGTAAGGTGATTGATTTGTTTGGAACTTGTGTTGTCGCACTACTCTGTGCTTGTTGTGTTTCAATAGGTTATTTTTTGGTTTACTTACAATATACTCATGAATATAGTAACGTTTTATACAGCTGTGTTCTATTCACATTTATTGGAGCAGGATCCAGCTCACTGTTGCTAGTTTCAATGAAATGTGGACTTTTGACATTACCACATCATAAAGGTATTGCAGCTGGTTTGCCTAATACCTTTTTTGGTGGAAGTGGACTATTCTTTTCAACTATTGCATCATTGTTCTTCACTGGCGATACTGAAAACTTATTATTTTCCTTGTCCATTATTACATTGGGAATATTTGCCCTTACGTTGCCTGTGGTTTTTATTGTTGATAGAGATGTGAAGAAAGCCAAGTTACTACAACTGCCATCAGACGAAGAGAATATGCAACAAGTTCAATTACAAACCGAAAATATGGATATTTATCAAATTCATAACGTTGAAGTTGAAAAGTTGGTCTTAAAGCGTACTAGCTTCTGGAATTTGACTTTTGTTTTATCATTTTTGGCTGGAATTACTCAGATGTATATTTATTCAATTGGATTTATTGTCATTGCACTCAATGGAGGTTCTAAATTTTTTGAATCAAATTCAGACTATGACTCTGCTCTACAAAAGCAACAACAGCTACAGGTATTTCTGCTATCTTTGGCTTCATGTTCTGGTAGATTGTTCAATAGCGTCTTGGGTGATCTTGTTGTGCACAAATTTGATAAAACAAGGTTGCTCATATTGATTGTTCCATTGCTATTGACGATTTTAGGTACGCTATTGGGAGCCTTAAACAGTTCATATAAATATCTTTGGATAATGAGTTTATCATTTGGATTCGGTTATGGCTCATTATATTCTGCAATGGTTCAAGTAACAAGTGATTTATGGGGCGTAGCAAACTTTTCATTCAACTGGGGACTACTAAATTTATCACCAGTTCTTTCAAATTTGGTCCTTGGTAGTTATATTGCTTCGCTGTATGATAGTCATTCAAAGCTAATTGATATCGATGAAAGCAAATCTCTATATGTTTGTGATTTAGGTTATAAGTGCTATAATTCAGCATTTAATATTTGTGTTCTTTTATCAATAATTGCATGTTCTTTGTCAACTTATACGTATTATAGGGTAATCAGAAATAAATGAAAAAGGACCAAACATAAGATTAACAGATTGCATTACATTCAAAAACAATGCTGTAATATACAAGATCATTAATGGACTCAGGCAGGAGTTTAGTTCTGCATATTTTTTATAAAGTTAAAGAATCGCTTACTTAAAGTCAGCTGTAGTTGAACAAAACTGCTTTACGCTTTTCAACGCTATCATTGCCATGTAATTTCAACAATTTTTCATTATTTGGATCACTTTTAAGTAGCTCATCATCTTTTTCTGTCCAAAATCCAGAAACATTTTCCAAAGTCAATTCCCCAGTTTTCAGATAATAGATAATTGCAACATTAAAAGTTGGTAAAACACCACAAGAACAGTCAAACCAGTATGTTAACCAAAGCATTGATAAGCCTGTGTTGTCTTCGAGATCTTTGAAAAGCTCATAGGGAGTCCCATCAATAAATCTGTCAAAACATTTGGTAACATTCACTATCAAAGAATCAATATTCAATAGCTCTCTATTTTTCAAAGGCTCAGGATCAATTTCAATAAGCTGTTTAAAGTCCATCAAACCATCATCGGCCTTTGACACATCATCATCCATTTCATTATTTGCAAATACAGCTCCATTCCTAGTTGCATCGGTATCCATTACATTAGCAATATTACCATCCTTAGCGATAAGTTTGCTAATTTCATTGATTTTCTCGTTGCCTTTGGATTTATTCATATTATCTTCGTAACCTTTAATTTCAGAATCACTAACTGCTTCAAATAAGTTGTTACTAATACTGTTTGGAGTCACAGAAGTAATCGCTTGTTCAGTTGTACATAGACTATTAGGTTCGTCAACATTAGAGATCTGTTCCTTTTTAGTCTTTCTCTTTCCTCTAATATTGTTGCCATTTTTACTATCCATTTCATCCTGATTAATTTTAGCAATTGCAGCAGCAGCAACAAACGCTGTATCATCTAACTTCATTTTGGTTAAAGAATGATTCAATTTTAGTCTTTTCTTATTTGATTCACTAATCTCTTCATTTTTAAGCTTCTGCTGATTACGATCACATCTTGAACTCATATTCTTCATTGGAAGTGGGATCAAGTTTTCATGAAGGCATTTCTCATAATAATCAATGTATTTCTGAAGACCATATTTAGTGGCAAATTTTCTGTATCTATCACGCCATGACATTGTACTGTGTCTCGGATTTTGTAAGGATAGCAATTGAAATAAACTTTCAGGTATTGCACCGAAATCAGATTTTCTTTTTAAAGATGATAATTCTTGAATATTTTTGCCATTTTGATAATCTAGTATGAGCTGACACAGTTTGTAGTCTTCCTCTGCAGTATACTGCGACTTGATTAGTGAAGGTTCTTCTTCTATTTTAATTGGCTCATTAGTTATTGGGTCTAGCTTTAGTTCATTTGTTATTGGATCGACTAAGTAATAGTATTTCAGCTCTTTGGAAAGAATTTTTCTGAATCTGTATCTGATAGAATTACCTGTGTGCCCTGATAAAGGTATAAACATTGATATCCTTTCAAAAAAGCTGTGAGTAGATCTTAAGTTGGGATTTCTTCTCACCAAGTCTAAAATATATTCATCTTCTTCTCTGGTAAATTTTGTTGTTTTCCTCTTTTTAGCACTTTCACTATCCGGTATACCCTTACTCAAAATCAAATTATTGTGTTCCAGTCTTTTTGCATCTTCATTTGACAAATTTATCTTAATATCCGATGCTTTCGTTATTCTCTTTATAATATATTTTGATTTATCCTGGATAAACCCCTTTTTAAACGTATCGATTATAAAATCGTACGAATAAATATTAGTAAACCTTGAATCCAGCTGGTTTTTGTACTTAACCAATACGATAACACCTCTTCTTGGCTCATCGATAACCTTACCTCCCATTTTTACAATCAAATTAACAATTTCTTCATCATATGGATTTGCCAGATAGAAAGTCATCTTTCCCAAAAGTTGTGATTTGCCCTCTCCGCCCTCTAATTTGATTGTACCTTCATTTTCTCCGCGTTTCGTGTAATCTTCATCAATATTGTCTCTATCACTGTTCATTATTGTTATTTACTGGTTTACAGGTGTTTTAACTTTTTGTATGGAAATTTTGAAAAATTTAAAGAATTTAAATCAACTAAAAAAAAAGGTACCTAAAAATGCTCATTGCTCAGCATACATCAAAAACAAAATTCAAAAACAAAAAGAGCAAAGAGTACATACTATAACGGTTAACCAAATGGAGTATCATCAGTTCTCGCTTCTTCCTTTTCGATAACAATTTCTCTGGAAAGAAGTTGGCGAAGATTTGGACCAATCTGTATAATTTCTGACTTGTCCTTATGAACGCCAAGGATTCCGGCATTCGTTCTGTCAATCAGCTCCACCATTTGCTTAAATTTGATGAACAATAGCTCTGATCTCGTCAAAAGTTCGGAAATGTCATGGTTACCATTGAGATCGTTCACATACTTCAAAATATCCTCAAAGGAATGAAGATTATTAATGATAATTTTGCTATGTTTTTGCAAAATCGCCAAAGCAAAGAATAAAATGAACTGCGAAGAATAATAATCTGTCCACATTATTTCCCATAAATCTAGCGTATCGTTGAAAGACAATTCCCTTTTAAACCAGACAAGCAACATTCTGAAAAAGAAAAACAAGTTACTAGAATCACATTTTTCCAGGTGTATAAACAAATCAGGCAACATGAATTGGACAAGCTCAGTAAGAGTTAGCATCTGTGCCTTCATTCCGTTCAAGTTTCTGATAAAATTACGCTCCATTCTTTCCATGAACCTAGTGAAAGCCCAAAAAGTGGTTACTTCATCTTCAAAAACAAAATATAGAGGAGAAAGCAAATCGCACATCCCTTGAACGTACCCAAGATTCCAATTGATTTCATTGTAGCTAAACAATATGTCTCTCAAAATATTTAAATTTTGGTTTTTAAAGTCAAAAATTTCATTACTGTCATTATCATCATCATTTTCATTTTCTTCATCATGCTCATCAGCGGATTTAAATATATCAATATCTCTGTCGGTTCTTCTAACATCTTTTAAGATTCTAACCTTTTGATCTCTCCAAAACTTGTTTTCCCTTTGCTTTTTCAAATCAGCTTTCCAATTATTCTTATATTCAACATATGAATCGTTTAAAGTTTTCATTAAAATCTTTCTCTCGTCACTCGAAGAATCCCAAGGATAAATACCAAGTAAAAAAGGCCAGCACTCCTTTCTTATTGAATTGTCTAAGCCTGAATGAAAGATATTATCAAACACCTCATCAACCGTGAATTGCAAACGACCCGTAGAATCGAAGTAGCTCTTCCATTTATCGATTGTGATTGGCTCATTTCTTGTTGCTTTCGACACTTCATTTGGCGTTAATTCAATGAAATTATTACCAAGCTCGGATTTGATTAAATCTTTGTAGTAATTGTTATTGATTATCATTTTTCTATTCTTCTCGGCTTCTTCTTGAACTTTAAGAGCCCATTTTGCTAAATATATATTTGCAGAATCAAAATCATTGTTAACTTTAGATTTAAAATCATTTTTTTCAAATAAAGTTTTCAAAAATGATGGCACTGAATCATTTTCAACCAAATTATCAATTTGATTCTTTGTGAACTTTGTGACATTTGCTAAATTTGTTAAAATTGTCCATTTTGAATTATTAATGAATGAATTGAAGGAGTTAATTTCACTGGTATCGTCACTATTTTTATCTAAAATGTTTGGAATAAAGTTGAACGAATCTTCGTTAGTTGAATTGACCAAAAACATTCCCCTTTCAATCGTTGATTCTTTCAAATCACAATAAATTTTCAAACATGAAATGAATCTGTCTCCTCCCCAATAAAGTGCATTAGTGCCAATGATATTATGGGAAAAGGGGTCCATTAACTTCGATTTCAAAGATTGCTCTCTTTTTGTGCCAGGCGATTCATCATCATGAAAGAAAATTGGTGGTAACTGATCCATTTCGTGCTTAGGATGTAAAATAATGGAACCTGACCAAAGATTTGTTGTCTTTGGCCTAAACTGAATTGAGAAAATTTCATCAATTGATAGTCCAAATGCATAAGACGATATTGATGAGAGTTTTGGCCTGTTTATGAATGCATTGAATTTTGGTTTATTGTTTGAATCTCTTTCACCATTATCGTTATTTCCATAAAAATCAAATTTATCACCGTCTAAACCGTATAAATCAAAATGCAAAAGTGTTTCCTTGTCTTCATTAGACAAATCTGTCTCTGGTATGAATGCAATTACGTATGAATTCTTATTGGAGTCGGGGAATGGCTTAACAATAGTTAAAAACCCAGCAACGTTATCCTTCTTCAAATTTGTCAAATGCAGATAAACTTTTGATTTTGCATAAAGTATTTGGCCTTTGCCCGGTGGAAAGGATACTGCTTTCATATTTTGTGATGTAGAAAGAGGAATTCTACTATGAAAAAAAGTGAGTTTGATATGATAAGATAGATATCACGTAGGCGGGATCAAGAAAAAAAAAAAGGAGGCTTTATTAATGTACATATAATATATAAATACAAAAACTCAAGAGTTTTGACGGTAATTGCATTTTGAAACTAAAACATCATCCCTATTGTTGTAAAATGATGGGTTCCTGCCACGAACTGAAATTGGTTGCGAACAGAAATCTCTTATAACAATTTCCATTGGGTGAGATCTTTTTTGACCAGATTGATGATCAATAAGAGTTGCTTCTGCAATAATTTTGACATGTAGATAGTAATAATCTTTCACGATGAACTTACCATTGTTTGGAGTTGCCTTTTTAAATTGAAACCTTTTTACTGTGTAGTTAAAATTTCCATTATCACTTGTACTAAGAGTTAAAGGAGTTCTAGGCTGAAAAATTGTAAAGGGCTCCAAGAAAGGAGTGTTTGTTATTGCTGAAAGTGTATTCGAGGGGGATTTGGCAATATTGAAAAATAAGAGCTCTTGATCGTTGTCTGAGAAGTTACAAGAACAAGAGATGTCTAGATAAAGATTCTCGATATGATAGTTTTCGCTGCTGTTATTGAAGGTAATCAAGGATGGTATTGACGAAATGTTTAGATTTATATCCAAGCTGTTGTAGTTCCTTCTATAGCAAGCAATTGGATAGGTATTTGATGAAGTTTTTGACAAAAACCTTGAATTTAGATAAAATTTTCCATCCAACTTTGCATTTAGTGATAAAGTGACAGGCTCTTTAAGCATATTGAATAGCTCGACATTGGTAGTATACATATCACTTAATAGTAAAACACTCGGAGTTTCTGCATTAAAAACTGTTGGTATTATTGGAGGGTTGGAGGAGGATTGGCTCTTATTGTTTGTTCCAAGATTGTTATTAACGTATCGATTATCATCATTATCTTTCACATCTTTCAGGTCAGCCTTATTATCGTGGAAGTCACTAGAAGAGTGATTAACACCTCTCAATGACGCCTCCGATGATATAAATTGCGAATAATGGGCTGGCCTAAAGAATATCTTCTTCATATTATCATTATACTTCAACTGTGATAACAAATGCACATGTCTTTGTCTTTTCTTTGCTAAATCTATCATATTATCATTTAGAAATGGGGTTAAGTCGATATCGCTTAAGAAAGCTTCATTATATTGATCAAAGCTCATTCTGTCGATCGACTACTAAAATGATAACAATAAAATTCGAAGTCCCAAAGTTAGGTTTTTAGGCGTGAAAAATGAAATATGAATTTGCCAATTTCTATGTATTTAGAAAGCCAATAAACCATTGAATGAGTTCCTTGTAGCTGTTATATTACTATATTGATAACCAATATGTATTTATAATGGTCTATATGCTCAAGGGAAAATTCACGCAAGCAATAGCCTATCAGGATGGGTCTCTGCTTCTTCTTGTAGTATAGTTCAAAAGCTTTCTCTAACAACCATGATGATAACTATCTTTTAACAAATAAAAACTCAACAGTTACTGCAATATAAATATAGCCCAGCTGATAGCCAAGCACTAATGGGTTGCTGGTTAACGCAATATGCTAGAAACAAATATATATAAAACTTTGCTCAGCGCACAAGGTTTAATTTGATATATTTGTTAATGTTGTTTCAGAGGGCTGTTAAAAGTCTAAATTAAACATTGAAGTGATGTTTGATACTTGTAAGTTTAAGATAGATGGCTGAAGAATGTAAACAAAAACTTGCATATAAATTGAAGTACTTTCGAAAGAAGTTGAAGTTGGAAAAGTAAAAGGTAATGTCAAGAGCACGTCTTCGTTTGCATGGCATGGTTTTTAATATTTGCAGTACTTCATTTTATAAAGAAGGCATTATACCATTGTAAATCAGATATAAAAATTTCCATTTAATTAACGAGCCTGTACACTGTGAGTTGAACGAACGGGTTACATTAAAGTTTTGAGAAACTGCATTTGTCTGAAAAGCCGCTTAGCGCTGTTTTTTAATTAGAGCTTAGTTTACCATCAAAGGTAAATTCAATTGGACTGAGAAAAACAAAAATTTGAGTACATTTGAGTTGACAGTGCCAGACTGCAAACAAATTCTTGCAAAAAGATTGGCAATGGTTGCTAATGGAAAGACAGTTTGGCGGTAACTGGTGCATAGAAAACGAGACCCAGGGCATTTTAAAGCTGAGAGCCGTTTCCGGATAAACTAGTCACAAACAAGTAGATCGAGAATCCCAAATACGTAAAATTAACAAAATCCACACGACAGTGGCAATGCATTGCTTTGTTTGATTGAATGCTCACCAGAAGATACACATCAAAAGTAACTGTCGCTTCAAAGTTGGAGCATTTTCAAGGCGACTCTTATAGCTGAGCACTAAGTCCTTGTGGGGGTACACCTCAAAAACTTAATAAAACAACGCATGCTTTTGGAGATTTAATACCTACTGAACATATATAATTGGCTTTTAGAGTCGCTGGAAGATATGGATAAAGCAAAAAAGTTTTTGTGAGCCAAACAGTCTTGAAGCAAGTTTCTTCAAGACTTATATGTACCTCGTTACTTTTCACAGGCACAACAGCATTTTTCCCGATTTCAGGAACGCGTCAAGAACTAATAGAGTGTCCATCTTAAATACTCATTAAACTCTGTAGAATTTTTCGGTTTGTTGCCTCGTCAATAGTATCAATAACAGCAGTGGGAATTGCAGAGCTAACTGATGAGGCGGTGCATATGGTATCAGTTTTTCAAAGGTGCGTACTTACACCCATTGTAATTTTACCTGGCACCTTCAACATCCATCAATCTTTATAAATATTTACTCAAATAGCTTGAGAACATCCTCCCTGTTGTCCCACACTAACGTCATGTCCACACGTAGTCCAAGAAAACGAGCCGCCCTCATCCAGCTCATGCTGACTGAAATGAGAGAAAGAGCTCATGCTGACTGAAATGAGAGAAAGTACTGCTCTTGGTACCTGCAAAGCGAGTCTCCTCGAACGCACGCACCGCCAAGACCAAATCTTTCAACCATTACTCTATACTGATCAGGCTTTGAAGTCGCCCTGTGTAGGAATCCCACCACTCAAAATTTGCTCAGTCTTCATATACTTGGTTGAGTTCGCTCGTTGTTGAGATGAGAAATGCAACAGTTACGCTGAACATGAGCTTTGACATAGTTCTAACTTACGTGATCCCATCAAACGCCACAGCCTCTCTGCCATCGACAATACAGTTCATCCTTCACAGGGCCACCACTTTCTCTGTCCATACCAAGTTGCATGAGCAAGGGAGCAGCGTCAAGCTCATCCAACCTGTATTCTTGCGTCAAACAGTGTGTGCCAACTGCGTAAAAGAGGTTGTGGTCGCTATCGCTAGCATGCGTGCAAGTGTTTTCTCTCTTCTTCCCAATCTGCCAAGTCTCGTGCCTAAGGCCAGCTCAGCTTTCTCCACCTCTCTACATTGTCTCCACCTCGAGTTTCTGCCAATCTATTGTCTATCTACTTAGCGTTTTACCTAATACGCAGCATTTTCTCGAATAGCAATGCTGTTTGTTGTTGTTTTTGTCGGTGGATTTGCCATTTTCGGCTAAATTGTTTGTTTACTGTTATTATTATCATTCCAGCATCGGCAATGGAAAAACATAAGATACGCCCGAGCGTTCAAAGGCAAGCACTAGCAACGTCCGCTACAAGCGCTGCATTCCCCAGAGGCCCACCCATGGCCTCCGCTGCTTCTTGTGCTGCTGCCAAACGCTTCCGAGCCTCCCTTGGCTCTCTTTTACTGTCACTTGGGTCTATTACTTCTCCCAATGCGGAGCTAATGGAAAGGGGCAACGTTTGAAACGTGCGCGCCAGCAAACAGAGAGACACGCCACTTTGGTTCCCTTCGTGTTTTATTTTTGGTAGCTCAAACGTTATTGTTGCAAATATTACATGAAGCCGAGCGTGAAAAAGGAAGACCACAAAGGTTCCAGCAACACACCTCCACTAATAGCTAGTGCAAATGAACCGTTGTTTCATCCATCCTTCACGAGTATTTACCTCTCGCAGGTGGCTGAGTTGCGTTCTATTTTTGGCAAAAAGGAAAACACCAGAAAAAAAAATAGGAAAAAAGGCCTCCAAATTCGCGAAAAATCTTGTTTGTTGCCCTTTTATAAATAAAAAGCGATCGGAAGGGATCAACGTGAAAAAAAAAAATGGAAGCGTTCCTTTGGCAACTAGTTTCTTCTTGGTCAAACAACAGTTCTTTCATTAATCGTTTGCTTTCGTTAATCCTTTCGTTAATTTGTGGTCATATACATCTTAACAACCCCATAGTAAAATAAAAAAACAGGAAAGGAGATAATATATATATATTTATTTGCTTATTGAAATTTTATCATTGAACGACCATTTTTGAAAACAGAAAACACTTGTACACACACTAACTTGACAACCACAAAATGAGATTCAATTTATCACTTTTAGCACTTGCTGCTTCTCTTGTGTCAGCTGCTGACACCACTACTGCCACTACTGATGAGGACACAAACACCAACACCAGTATCAAGGCTACTTTGACTTCTACCACTTCAGTTTCTGTTGCTTCAGGTTGTTCCTTCTCTGACACCTTCACTGCCACCGCTCAAAGCGACTTGGACAGATTGGGTGCCTGTGAAGCCGTTCAAGGTGACATCGAGATCCAAGGTAGTCTCGCTAATGCTGACATTGCCAACGTCAAGGTCATTTATGGTGACTTGTCTGTTACAAATTCTTCTAGTTTGGTTGCATTGACTGCTGATTCTTTGACTACTATTTCTGGTACTTTGAAGTTAACCGAATTGTACATCTTGTCAACTTTATCCTTTGCCAACTTGGAATCCGTTGGTGCCATTAATTGGGTCACTTTACCAAACTTGGTTTCCACTGGTTTGAACACCGTTACTGAATGTAACTCTATTTTGATCTCTGATACCAACTTGAGCAATTTGGAAGGTTTAAATCCTTCAAATGTTGAAATTTTCAATGTTAACAACAACAAGAACTTGGCTTCCATTTCTTCTAACATTGAAACCGTTAGTACTGCTTTAACTGTTGCTTACAATGGTGATGATACCGTTGTTGAATTCGATGACTTGAAGTGGGCTTACAACTTAACTTTCTACTCAGTTTCTTCAATCTCAATGTCTTCAATTAGTTACGTTAACAAATCTGCTGGTTTCTTTGAATCTTCTGTTGAAGAATTAGAATTCCCATTGATTACTAGTGTTGGTGGTGATTTAACTGTCAGCAACAACGATGACTTAACTTATATTGACTTTGGTAATGTTACTGCTATTGGTGGTGGTTTGGTTGTTGCTAACAACACTGAATTGAAGACCATTGATAACTTAGACAAGATTGAAACTGTTCAAGGTGCTGTTATCTTAATTGGTGATTTCTCAAACTTTACTATGGAAAGTTTAAGAACTGTTAGAGGTTCCTTTGACTTAGAATCTACCGGAGAAGTTGACTGTTCTCCTTTCCAAAGCTTAGCTAAGAAGGGTTCCATTCAAGGTGATTACGGTTGTAAAGCAGCAACCATTTCATCTTCTTCTTCTTCAGGTGCATCTTCAACTAGGACTTCAACCTCAACTTCCTCTGGTAGTGGTGCTGGTGACTCCTCTGCAACTGTTTCCTCAATTTCATCTACTTCTTCAGGGTCCGGTGCTGCTAATTTACAATCAACTTTATTTGGTACAATTGCTGCCATCGTTTTAGCACTTTTATAATGTTTGTGATCTTATTTGTTTGTTGATCTCAATTTCTCTTTTTTAAAAATATTAACTATAAAACGTATTATTTAATTAAAAGCTGTTTATTTTATTACATACATTTACAATCCCTTACCGTAGTTACCACTCTTGAAGAAGTCCATGATTTGTTTAACAATGGCACTTAATCCTTCAACCCAGTCGGTTAATTGTTGTAAAACAACATCAAGTGGTTCACCAAGCTTTTTGAAAAAGTCTTGTCTGTATGGGCATGCCTTCATTGCCAATTTGAACACTGGTTTAATAATGAACGAATGATGCTTGCTCAAAGTTTCAGAGTAAGACTTTTCAAAGCACTTGGATAATTCCCAATCCTTGTTGTCGATGGCTTTTCTCATTGCATCACAAGTAAATTCCAATCCTCTAGTCAACCAAAGAAGACCTTGTGTGGCATCCTTCTTACTTTTGCCTGATTCACTAAGAATGATTTTTTCCAGAGTATCAGACTCGCTTGGGTCCTTCAACAACTTAGTACGGATCTTGGTAATGTTACCGTTCATGTCGTTTTGGACAACTGAGAAGGCACTAGATCCAAGCAGATCAAAAAGCTTGACAAGTGATTCTGATGCATCTAAGAATTCCAAAGTCGCAATTTCTCCATTAGGCTTTGGAATTGTGCTAAAACTCTGTTTCATGTCATCAAAGAAGGTCATTTTGGATGTACTATTTGGCTTTTCTTTAAGATGAAATTGTTGTTGATAATCGGTGGCTTTTTTTTCTTCAGATCTCTATCGTTTACGTGAAAAATTTTGAAAATCAGATCTCTTCTATTTTTATCACATGCCATTACTTTCAAGCAGTAAAGAAGAAATGTCAAGTTTAAAAGCTATCAAGTTTAGTTGTAAGGACAGAGCAAACCCACAATTGGAAATTTTGGATCAATTAGTTATTCCTCATCAAACAGTATACCTCTCCGTGGATTCAATTGCTCCTCTGAAGGATACCAGGTTGGCACGTTTCTCTGGTTACGAAGCAATCAAAGGCATGTACACGCGTGGTGCACCAGCAATCATGTTGGTTGGTTGCTACTCCATTGTTGTTGAACTGAGTAGAATCTTGAATGATGCAGCTCTAGCTTCAGAGTTTGGTTACGATTTGAAGGACTTGAAGCAATTTAAAGCACATTTAAGTGACAGAATTGACGAGTTGATAAGCTCAAGACCAACAGCAGTTAACTTGTCAAATGGCTGTAACCAAGTTAAAGAGATAATTGACAGATTCACTTCATCAAACTTATTCGGCCTCTATGAGTCAATCTTGAAGTTTTCTACTGATCTATATAATGAGGATTTGCAGTCCAACATCGACATTGGCGAAAATGGACTAAAATACATAGTTGAAACATTGCAAAAGGCCAATTTCAGTGGTCCGTTTTCTGTTATGACTATTTGCAACACCGGTTCCTTGGCAACTTCAAATTACGGTACTGCCCTGGGAGTTGTTCGTCATTTGAATACCTATCTTGCAAAATCTAAGTCACAATACAACTTTCACTTTGAGCATGTTTACGCTTGCGAAACTCGTCCTTATAATCAAGGTTCAAGACTTACTGCTTTTGAACTACAATACGATAACATCCCTTCGACTTTAATTACTGATAATATGGTTTCCTTCTTAATCGACAATTTGAATAACCCTGGTGATCATTCAAATCAGAACATCAAATTAAAATCCAACGCTCCATTAATGTTTATTATTGTGGGTGCCGATAGAATTGTTCTAAATGGTGATTTAGCTAATAAAATTGGTACCTTCCAATTATCACTAATTGCTAGGCTCTATGATAATATTAAATTTATTGGTGCTGCTCCAACTACGACAATTGATTTGAATACGAAATCGGGTGATTACATTAAGATAGAAGAGAGACCTCACAATGAGTTGACTGAAGTTTCTGGTGCCCTTATTCAAGAGAATTCCACTAATGATCAAATTAGTTTAGCAAAAGTGAGAACTGCACCAGCTGGTATTAACGTTTGGAATCCATCCTTCGATGTTACCCCTCATAAAAATATCGATTGTATTGTTACCGAAAAAGATTATTTTACAAAAGATTCCAACGGTGATTTCCATTTTTAATCTAGCTCTTTTCATTATCACTATATTCTTCTCCATTCCAATCTATTTTAAAACATTTTATACTTTAAGTAATAAATAAAAGGAATAATTAAATCAAATAACAAATAAAAGGTAAAATCGAATAAAAATGGGCTTTATCTTTTTGTAAAAAAAAACTTCAAACAATAAAAACAGAATTCAATGCTATATTTCTTCTACTTTAAGTTTCCTTCCTGTCTTCCTTAAAAACCACCATTACCGAATCCCATTCCTGTATTTTGTAAACCTAATGGTACTGCTCCACTCGAAGGTCCGTTAGTAATCATTAATCTTTGAGCACCTTGCTGTTCTTCTTCAGTACCCTTTTCTCTTGCTTCTCTTGCTTTAAAATCATTATAAATTGCATCTAGTTTTGTCTGATTTTCTTTCAAAACTGACAGTTGATATGGCTTTGTTAAATTATCTAAGCCATGCAACCATGACAATTCTAAAACAACATCATATTCCAAATATGAGTAGCATGAATATAGTGTGGCAACAATGTTTGATTTATTATCTGTTTCAACAAAGTAAGTTAACAACTCTGTTGCAACCTTAACACTCTCTGAGATAGTTGCTGTTTCAATTGCATCGGCCCAAAGTCTATCTTCCTTTTGAATTGAAATTGCCTTGTTGAATTTCTTATTGGATCTATATATAACAGCAGCAATTTGTCTGAAAAAAATTAATTCATGCTTTTCTAATCTTTCAGCAAGGCTTAGTTGATCAAATTTGTCATAAGATTCAATTGTAACTCTCAAGGTTTTATAGTCTTCTTCTTCAATCAAGATATCGTGGTAAGCTTGGTTGACAACTGAGTTATTCTTTTCCAACACTGAGATTAACCATGGCTTAATTAAAGGCAAATTATCAGATTTTTGGAAAATTCTAACAACTCTTGGTAAATCTAATCTAGGAGTCAGTGATGCTAACAAATCAACCAATAATGTAGGATGTTCATTTGTATAGAAATTAATTGCTTTGTAATAGATTTCTAGATTAGAGACCTTAACAATTATTTCTTTAAAGGAATTATGATCGAATGAAGATTCTGATCTATCCATCATCGTTAATGCAGCATTGTCCCATTCATCATAGTGAGAATATAAGAAAACTAATTCTGGCCACAAGTATGCTTCATCGCATGCCTTGATTGCCTTAGGAATGTTCAGTCTTGACCAGAATAGTTTCAAATGTTCCAACGTCTTTTCTGGTTGGTATTTGGTGTACAAAATTGCTAATTCGGTAAACATACCCATATGTGCCCTTTCCAATGATAATCCATTCTCAAAAAGTGAAATCAATTCCTTGTAATATCCATTATATTCATATTGCAAAACTAAAGGACCTAATTCTTCCGCATGAACAATCAAATGAAGACCACACATTTGGGCCAACTTAAACTCTTGATTCTCGATACAAGCTTGGTTGACTTGCTTCCAGACATTAACATTAGATGCCTTTCTAGCACAATCAACAGCAGCAGTGTAATCCTTCAAATAGACTAAAGTCGATGCTAATTTGGAATAATTAGAAACGCTATCAAACAATAACTTAGCAGCATCATAGTTACCAGCAGCGTATAGCTTATCACCAATGGTTTCTAAATTAGCAACGTTAGACAACTTTAAGAATCTAGCAATATCGCTCAACTGGCCTAGAGTAGCGTACGCATTAATGATAGCTCCATCAATTAGTGGCTCTCTCAGAGTCTGTCTAGCCATTAACAAATATGGAATTAATTCTTCTTCTTTACCCGCTTGCTCGGCCACTTCAATAACATTAACAAAGTTAGAAGGATCCTCTGCCTTCAAGTATGAATTAATAGCTTCAGGAATTCTTAAGCCGGTTAATTGAGCTGCACCTAACTGAGACCAAATTTCAGATTTTTCAAGTTTTTCAGCATATTCTTCACCTCTATCTAAAGACATGATATCTTCAACAAGAACCTTCATTGCATCGGTATATCTTTCAGCCTTATCATAGATGTTAAAAGCTTCATCATTCAAACCATTTTCAATACAAATTGGAGCAACTTCATCAACATCATAATCATCAATCTTATCAATGTAGTTACTTACACGAGATGGATCAACCTTGATTGCAGTTAACATCAACAAAGCTTGTAACGATGGATTACCATTGAATGGAGAAGGTTCTAAGACAATCTTTTCCAATAATTCGATTAACTCAGCTTGTAAATTGTTATCCATAAATGCTTTCACAGCAACAGATATAGGTTGTGGATCTTCCAATTCAGGAATAGCAGTACCGACAACTTGATCAACCAATTGTCTTCTATGAATATTTTCATCATTCAAAACTTGACCCCAAAGATCCAAGTCAGATCTTTCTAAAAGATATCTAGCTTGATACTTGAACATAGAATTTTCATTTGTGATACTGATCAATTCAGAATCATTGTGACCTTTCTCGTAAGCAATGTATGCCAAGAATGGGTCTCTCTTTTCACAATACTTACCAACAATCAAAGTATCATATTCATCGTTTTCTTTCAAGAATTTTTCAGGATTATTATTGGAATCAATGTAAATTTTTGCTAATGTATCATAAACAGCTTTGTCTTGAGTACCTGCAGTTAATGTAGCTTCTAAGAAAGGTAATAATAGCTTCAATCTGTTTCTTTTTTCAACTTCATCACATAACTCACCAACAGGAACTTGACCAATAACTGATTGTAAAAGAGCCTTAATGATGGTTTCATCGCAATCGACATCTAAAAGAGCAGCAACAACCTGTGGCGTTTTAGATGGATTGACTTGTTGAACATAAACCTCAATGAACTTGAAAAGTTTGTTTTTGTAAAGATACAAGATCAAGTCATGAACAAAATTGTATCTATCACAGACAATAATTAAAGGCAATTGATCTTCCAATTGAATTTCTTTCAAGAAATTTTTGACCTTTTCACCATTGTACACATGATTATCTCTAACAATTCTTTCAATTTCTTTAACTTGACCCAATTTTGCTGCACTTTGTATATATTTCAGCACAACTTCAGGATCATCCGTAACATTGACAATAGATCCCAAATAGTAGTACAAACCTTCAACAGAATTGAAATCTTCAAAAATCTTGATCAACGTAATAGGACCAATCAAATCGGAAAATTTTGTTGCAACCTGAATCACAACTTGCAAGTTTTGAGCAATGTTAACACTTAGCATTTCTCTTAAGCAGGCAGTTGATTGTTCAATGTTCAATCTACCAAAAAATCCAACTAACCAGTCAATTGGTAGACTTTCAGCATGAACAATAACTCTCTTTATGTCTTTAATATTGTCGTACAATTCTAGAGCTCTTTGGTACAAACCTGCTTTTTCACAAAGCTGTGCAATTACAGGTTTATCAAAATGAGAAAACATGTTGTTTCCTAAAATTGCATCAGCAACTTGAGGAGCGTTCAATAAATTGACTTCCAATAATCTGGTTTGTAAATGACTGTCACCAGGTTTGTCATCCTTTAATGCATCTAAGAGAAATGCAGTTGCTTGCTGGATATAATTCTGAGATAAGAAAATATCAGCAATTTGTTGAACATTGATATCTGGTTGAGTTTGTAATAAAGAAGTAGCAAACTCGGCAGCCTTATCAGGGTTAGATCTCAAAATATTTTGAATCAGAACAACAAAGTTTGGAGTATAATTAACTTTTTCACAGAATGGGACAATCTTGTCAAACTGTCCTAATTCTGCCAAACATTGAACAACCTTAGACGGAGCGTTAGCTTTGTAAAAAATAGCAAGAGCTAAAGTTGTGTTAGCTGGTTTAACTAAATCACCCAATTCTTCAGAATAATCCAACTTGTCTTCTTTTAAATACTTCTCTAAAGTTTCAACTCTATTTTGTTGTAATAAAGGTCTAACTAATTCAAGAGTTTCAAATTTATTTAATGATCCTCTATCTAACAAATAGACCAAATATTGTAAAATAGGAGCAGGGCCTTGAGTTGCAGGTAATGCCTTTAATCTAGAAATAGTTTCAGGGGTTCTCAATTGCGCAGAAGAAGCAGCAATCTTAACAGCGGACTGATAATCACCAGTGGCAATAGATTGGTTGAACTGTTGGGAGAATAAATTTTCGGCGCCTGGTAAGCCACCTCTGGAAGCTAAGCTCAAAGCTAGTTCGACATCACCCAGATTTGATAAAATGTAAGGAATGATTCTCTCTGTAGACAGTTCAACAGCTAAAACAGAACCTGCTCTGTTTATGGTTATGAGACCGGTATCGTTATTAAACTTAGCAGCTGTGAAAACAGCATCTGATGAAATTCTGTTTAAGAAGATTTTCTTACCAGTTTCAACATCGTAAATATGGATAAAGCCAAATTTCGTTAGAATGTAGACAATACCGTATTTTGATGAAATATCGATAGCCACTGGGAAGTCATTTTCAATTTCTGGAGGGAAGAAAATTTCAGCCTTCTTTTTAGTAAAAGCTGGGGCTCCATCTTGATGATCAATTTCGGAGATGTGTAAAATACCACCCTCTGGTGTCTTAGAAGCAAACGCAAACAGTTGAGTTGCAACAGAAGATTGCTGGAGGTATACCTTGGTAAATGTACACACGTGACCCTCGATTGGTTGAGAGATGTTTCTCTGTTTTGAGTATAACTGAATATGACCAACAATTCTGTTGTTTTCCTGTGCAATACCACCAATACCAAACCAAGAAAGGTCTTCGCTAGCACACAATTGAGTAATTTGGCAGTTCGATAGTGTGACGTGTCTGGAGGTCAAGAGAACTGGGCCAGCATCGGTACCATCAAAGATGTTCCAAGTGTAAACGTTAGATCCAGTAACGACACCCAAAGTTTGTTCATTGAGCCATTTCCAAAACACAATCTTTTCAGACATGACATGAGACTTTAGTCTAGCCTTCGTTTCCAAATTGAAGATTTGCACAGTGGTATCGTTGGCACGGAGTGCAATGACCAATTGTGAAGGATGCATAATCACAGAATCAGCCGACATTGTCTTCCTAATAACGTTGTTGTTGTTCCTCAAATCCACAATCACTGCTGCATTGCCTTGAGCTGTAGACTCTCTAGAACAAACATAGTGATCTGACTCCAGCGTGGTAGAGAGAAAGTTGAATGACTGTGAGTCAATTCCCAATGAGGACAATTGACACACGTCAATGAGTTCAATAGGCGGGTTGTCAGACATCCTGCTTATTATTTATTTAGTCTTATAAGCGTGTTTGTAGATTAACAAGCTGGTGGTCTACATAGTAAGCAAACTTCCATTTCCTCACTGCGCGGGAGATTTATCAAAAACTGTCTGCCATTTTCGATATCGGCTTTTGCCACCTTTCTTACGTAATATCAGCTTTATTTGGCTCATGAAGTGGAGGCCAGAAGTAATACAAGAGACATCAGTTCACTCCAGTAACTCCTCTTCTAGCAATTTCTCCATTTCATCTACAGAAAACGGGATGTACAGAACATCCGCACCAGAGCGATCTCTTGTCAAACGACACATTTTGTGTTCCACGAATTCACCTAACACCGCTCGAAAGGATATCTCGTTTGACGTGATGAACTCAGCAACACACTGATCGTAAAACTCTCTAAAAGAAATACATGTTTTGATGGAACCTAGCAAAGCGCCTCTTGTCTCCATTAACCTTTCGTCTTCCGTAATAGCAAGGTCAATTTTCTCAAGTTGCTGGATGAGAAGTGTCTTGTACAGATTTTTGGCATTAGCAGTTAGCGAGCTCAACACATACTTGGCACCCTTAGAGCCAACAAATTCATCAGACTTTCCAAGTGACAAGGGGTCTCTAAATGTAACCTCGGTACGGTAGCTCACGAACGTCGATATGTTATGCCAAGTGAAATTGAAATTGTTCATTGCAGAGGTATCCCAAAAAAGAGGTGTGTTTACGTTATCCATAGTGCAAACAATGGTTACTTTACTCAATTTCGCCATTTCACTGAATATGTAGTGGTATTTGTCTACTCTCAACGCTTCACCATCAATATTGTGAATTAATAAAATTAGGTCTTTGTGTTTATGACTTCGCCTCACGTTGCTGAACTCTTGAATAGTGTTATTTAACAAATCCAAAAGTTCCCTCGAGGCAGGTGCCGTCTTTCTAAAGCACCTCTGCCAAATCTCTTTTAATAACAACCTAGGATGAAATTCAGGATTGTAGCCATTGATGACCAAGCATCTAGTGTTTTGTACTCGAGGTAAAATGATCCGTTGAACAAACTTGTTTATCAAGTCTCTTTTGGACCCCACACCGTAAAATGCCAGGTTGAAACCTTCTTGAATTTCAAATAACCACTGAGCAGCCTGCTTTTCGTAAAAGTAGTTCAAGCTGTCAATAGGCTTGCTACACAGTCCATCTAGAATCATATTGTATTTATGATACTCATCATATGAAATATATGGTGCCATTGCCATGGTGTTTGCAGACGGCCTGCTTCTCAATTTATTTTGCTCAAAGTACCCTTCAAATCCATTTAAATAAAGAGATTGCTTCTTTGATTCTTTATCAGTGGTAAGTAGGATGTCATTTTGGTTATCATATTCGGGGACCTGCATTAGTTTAATCAATTTATGATTTCTTGGTTTAATGTCTTCAAGATGTGAAAACACCTTAGAAGCATCATAATTTCGATTCAATCTTCTAGGTGTTGCTAAAGGTGACCCTTTTTCAGATGGTGATACAGAGCCAAGTTCCTGCTTTGCTATTAAGTTCAATTTATCTGTTAAGTTTGATGATCGTAGTGGTAAAGATCTATTATCTTTTGTTGGAACAAACGGTGTGTATTGATTATCACTTTTTAAGGGCGATAAAGCTGATATCCGCTTCCCTTTAGTAGGGGATGAAACTCTTGATTGATAATTAGATGCCGAAGAAGATTTTGTAGGTGTCTCTACAGGGCTTCTGAAATCAATATCCTTGATTTTGTCAGTGGGACTATCAGAGATCTTTGACTTGACAAGATCAGCTACCAGTGGTTTCTTGGCTCTTCTTCTCTTTTTAGTTGGTTCGCTATCAACAGCACTTTCAGAATAGAGATCTTCTGGATATTCCAAATCAATTTCCAAGCCAAATGGTTTTAGTGTTGGCTCCAACTTACTTTGCTCGATGATTTTATCAGCTAAGGATCTCTCTTGATCATATAGTGCATCATCATTTGCATTTCTCTTCTCGAAAGCCAATTGAACAGCTAACCTATTCAATTCATTCATTGATCTCTTCGGTGGAGATGTCAACTTTACGATATCAACATCCATAACATCATCGATCCTTTTCTTCTTGGGTGACCTTTCACCCGTTCTCCCAGACGCCGACCGTCGTTTTGATGGAGATATTGGCTCGTTTGATGACATATATAGATGAAACCCAGTTAATGCAAGTTATTAACTGCTAGCATGAATTCAAATAGATCAGGAACACCATAAATTTTTTTTTCCTTTTAATGAACTTAAAGTACACAATAACATATCAAACTAAATAGACATTAAATAACTTTGCTTAGTAAACCATTAGACACACGGAACAAACTAATTACATCTATAACATCGTGCAATAGAAACAAATAAAAATGACATAGGCAAATAAAGAATACGAACCAATAATTAGGCTCGCTTTTGAATTGAAACGCTTAGCAATTAATCAAAGGTCTTTTTGTTACCCTTGAACTGAACAGGAATGTTGTTAGCACCAGAGCCAGTAGGTCTTGGAGAGCCTCTGTCACCGCCTCTGTTGAAGCCGCCTCTACCGCCTCTGTTGAAACCGCCTCTACCACCTCTTCCACCTCTGTCACCACCTCTGTTGAAACCACCTCTGTCGCCACCTCTGTCGCCACCTCTGTTGAAACCTCTGTCTTGTTGAGGTGGTCTTGGAGTTGAGAAGTCTAATCTGACTGGTCTGTTGTCCAAGTACTCACCATTCAAAGCTTCCAAAGCGGCCTTAGCCTCATCAACGGAAGAAAATTGAACGTAACCGAAACCCTTTGGTTGTTCGGTTTCTGGGTGAGTTGGCAATCTAACACCAAGAATAGTACCTTGTTCAGCAAAGAATTCAGTAACAGAATCTCTGTTGGAGTCGAAAGACAAGTTACCAATGAATAAGGTGTCAGATGGTTCAGACTTGGTGTCTCTGAATTGCTTAGCTCTGTCGTTGGATCTTTCACCGTTGGATGGCTTCTTGTAGTTAGACATGTCAACGTTAATTTCTCTACCATCAACTTCCTTACCGTTCATTTCAGCAACGGCCTTTTCAGCAAGTTCCTTACTTTCAAAATCAACATAACCGTAACCCTTGGATCTACCAGTGGATCTTTCGGTCAAAACTCTGGCACCAATAACACCACCAATGTGTTCGAATTCTCTCTTTAACCAATCATCGTCAATGTTCCATGAAAGACGGCCAACGAAAATGGTAGCTGGTTCTTCTTCGGTCTTGGCCTTCTTGGCTTCTGGTTCTGGAGTTTCGCTGGCAGATTCATCTTCTGCCTTTCTCTTCTTGGAACCTTCTTCTTCTTCGTCTGATGAGGAAGAAGATGAGGAAGATTCTTCCTTCTTTTCTTCTTCTTCGTCAGAAGAGCTGGAGTCTGAGTCTGAGGAATCTTCCTTTTTGTCTTCCTCTTCGTCAGAAGAACTAGAGTCTGAGTCAGATTCTTCCTTCTTTTCTGCTTCTTCTTCGTCGGATGAAGAAGATGAATCAGAAGATGATGAGGATGATTCTTCCTTCTTTTCTTCTTCTTCATCAGATGAGGATTCTGATGATGATGATTCTGATGATGATTCAACCTTCTTAGACTCCTTCTTCGAGCTCTTACCAGATCCCTTAGCCTTAACTGACTTACTTTCCTTCTTAGATTGCTTAACTGCTGACTTACCCATCTTATTTGATACTTGCAATAAAGAAAAAGGTTTGAAAATTTTTCTATAATTTTTTTAAATTTTTCAGATTTTTTAAAAAAAAATTTTTATTGCCAAATCCGGCATTGTGCACTGCCAGGTTCTCAGATACGCTTTCTTTTTCTTAGCCTGAAGTTTTAACATCTAATTGAGACCAAAAGGAGGTGTAGAGAGACGATAGTATGTCGAATACAATTCAAATTCCGCAGAGGGTAGTCCCAGGGCAACCTATATTGCCGATATATACAACAGGTGAGGCCTCAGAGGCCACTAAGTACGTCGCAGGCAACAACGTTCGTCTTGAAAGCATTCAATTTAATGAAAGCAGGATTCCAGCATTAGTGTCGTCAGTTCTGGGGCGTGTGCAGGTTAGTGATAGTAGGGAAACAAACACCAAAGTGGTTAGCGTGATCTCTAAAAATTCGCCAGATTTTAACAATTCCGGAGACACTAAAGACAGCGTTCAAAGCAGGAAATACAAAGCAGTGACACCAAATGTCGGGGACATTGTCCTTGCCAGAGTGACACGAATGACTAACTCAAGAGTAAATGTTGAGATATTGAGTACCTCAAAAGACACGTATGTAGAGTCTGAAACAGAGAGAGTTGAATCACAAAATGACTTTGATACATCAAAATATAATCAGAGGGCAATCCATTTGACAAACCTACTGCCTACTGAAAACGGAGAATTCTTTAAGGCGACAATTAGGTCACAGGATATAAGGTCCGCAGAACGTGATAGCGTCAAGACATGGGAATGCTTCCAACCTGGTGACATTGTGCGTGCGTCAGTTATTTCACTCGGTGACGGTGTTAGCTACTACTTGACAACTGCCAGGAACGACCTTGGAGTGGTATTTGCTAAAAGCGCCGATGGGGAACTACTGTATCCTTTAGATTGGGAAAGTATGATTGCTCCCAGTAGTGGAGTTGTTGAAAATCGAAAATGTGCAAAGCCGTTTTAATGCGTTTAATCTGTTTACATTCGAAGTCATTTGACTTACAGCATCAAGTCGATTAAACCATTACATCAGAACTAGTTTAACTTTAAAATCAAATAATTTAGAATAATAAAAGTGGAATTATATATAATTTTTTTTATCTTCATTCTCAGAAAATATCCCTACCAAAGATACCATGAAGTAACCTTAACAAAGACAGCGGTAACCTTGGAAGTAACAACTCTACAATATATATTCTTGGAAGTATTTTACCAAAAATACTTATTCTTGGGAAGTATCTCTACCAAAGATGGCAACCTTAATCCAGTCAGAACAGACAAAGATCTTACTCTTAATACCTAACAGCATGGTGACATAGGCAGTTCTCCAGAAGAAGAAAGTCAAACTACCACCAAGGGCGACAGTAGACCAAGAACCCCAAGTTAAGTCAGCAACGGCTCTTTCCTTACCAATGTAAGCCAAAGCACCTTGGTGAACGTATTCAAATGGAGTAATAACCTTCTTGGCACGAGCAACTCTCTTTTCAATCTTGGCAGCTTGTTCAGGTGCCGCCTTGGAAAGTTCGTATTCTAGGTCTTCTAACTTAGCCAATCTGTTGAAGTGTTCACCAAGATAGCAACCTTCTTGGTAAGCAACTTGAGCAGTTGGTGGGTTAGTGGTGAAGGTACAGTCACCAAGAGCCCAAATGGAATCATCACCATCAAGCTTGAGGTATTCATCAATCAAAAGACCTCTTCTGGCAGTACTTTGTTCAACAATCTTGGAAGCTAGGTTCTTTGTAACTTCACGTTGAGCGTTACCACCTGCCCAAACAAGGGTACCGTATGGAATGACAACATCTTCAGTCTTACCATCTGGGTAACGGTAAGCAGCGTAAACGTTCCTTTCATCAACCTTCTTAACCATGGTGTTACATCTCAATTCTAATTGTTGTTCTCTGAACACTTCCTTAGTGTATTCAATTAATCTTGGGTGGAATGAAGCCAAGACATTTGATTGAGCTTCAATAAGAGTAACCTTCATTTCGTCTTCAATACCAGGTAAAATTTTACAAAGATCTTGTTGAATGTAATCCTTAATTTCAGCAGCAAGTTCAACACCGGTTGGACCACCACCACAAACAACAAAACTCAATAATCTCTTTCTTTCTTCCGAATCGATAGGCAACAATCTAGATGCTTCGATTTGGTTAAATAACTTTTGTCTAACAGCAGTTGCATCATTAGCTTCTTTCATGAAAGAAGCATGCTCATAAATACCTGGAATACCAAAGGTGTTAACAGTGGCACCGACGGCATAGACTAAGTAATCGTAGGACAGTTCAGAAGAAATTGGTTCAGTTTCAGCAGTGAAAGCCTCACCAAGGAAAAATCTAGGGTCCCTGTGCTCGATTTTAACAGTTTTTTTAACAGGATCAATATCAGTGGCTTCAGCTTCCAGGTAAACCACTTCACCCTTGTTCTGTCTGGCAATAGTTCTAACAGAGTCACAGATAGATTGGATGTTGATGGTACCAGAAGGAACAGAAGGCAAAAGTGGAGTAAAAAGGAAGTAGTTTCTTGGGGAAACAATAGTAACGTTAAATTGAGTGGAGTCAAGTTTATTCAAAACAGAAATGGCACCCCAACCGGAACCCAAAATAACAATGTTCTTTTTCTTCAAGCCATTCTCTTTGAGTTCAGACTGTGGCAGCTGCTTACCTGGGTTCGATTCTACGTACACCAGGTAAGTCAGGTAACCCCAAAAACCGATAGCACCGACCAGAGCTGCCCTGAAGGAAAATGTAAGAGCACCCGACTTTAAGTTAGGAGCAGCTTTAGCTTTCAAAGGTTGACCGCTATGGACAAGTCTTTTTGCGGAAAGTGGTCTCAATGCCCTTGAGGACCACATAGAGACGCCGCGCATTGTTGATGATGAAAGACGAGACATCAACATCTTATGTTCTACACTTCTTGATATTTAGACAAGAGGAAAAAGTGCTTTCAAAAGCGATAGAAAAATAATTCAACTAGTGCCACTTCTTCTATTATGTAACAATCGGTCTTAAATACTAGGAATTCCTTCTGAACTTCTTTTTGCCAGTCACTTAAACAATAAATACCTCATACAGACATCCCGCAGTACACTTATTGTTCTTCCAGCTTACCGGTAGCACCTTTGCACGCCTATGCCGATGCAATGCTCTCGCGCGGATGACAATTTACCTCGGAAAAACCTGGGCCATCCAATAGACGCAAGCCATTGTGGTCTGCTACTAGTGTGAAGTAGGGTGTCATTTGGATCTTGTGTATGGTGCCGGTTGTAAAATGAATGCCTCTATTATAGTTGGAGGTGTTTTATTGGTTTGAGAAATGAAGGTTTTTAAGCTTGGCGTACGACACGGATTCTGTTGTAGGGAACTTACACAAATTAATCAAATTGTATGTCACTGTCATTTGTTTAAATGTAATCCTATGCCCCTTTTTTATTAGCTTTCGATAATGTGTGGGAAGAGAATTACATCAAACTTTAATTAATAACATTTTCTTAAACTATGTTATGAATGATTAATAAATTATGAAAGTATTGTAAAATAAAAGGTAAAATAGAGGCCTTTTATACACAAAATGTAAATTAGAATATAAACCGTAGTTCCGGTTCTAAATACCTAAATTAGTCAAGTGAAACTTTAATACAATAAGTAAAGTAGTCCTAAAGGATACAATTTCCTAATTGATATTAATTAGATAAGAGATAGTGTAAATCAGATGTTTATGTGAATCTTATGCATGAGCATAACTCTAATGTAAGACATCTTATTGTTTAATTAACACTTTAGGTAACTGTATGTATTCAAATTAGGTAATCCAACTTCTATTGGCTTAGGATAATTGATAAAGTTTAATCTAATGATTATCTGGAGGATAAATAAAGTTTTACTTGATTTAATGTAATTTAATCCATAATTTGACACATTTGGTAGTGAAACTTTTAAGTAATCTCTTGTTGAACTTTTTGATACTTGCTTTCAGTGCTTTTTTAATATTTTCCAGAAACTTCAAATGTAATACTTGTAAAAACCTATATCTTAGTTGTTTTAAATAATATAAAGGTAATTAAATGAAGAGGAAATAGTAGCTTCTTTTATAGTAAAATATTGATTATATAAATAGAGTGTAAGTTAGGATTAGCTTGTATTCTATTGGAGGAATACCAATTAGATATAATTACTCCAATAGACATGATAGCAACGGAACGGATTCAAGTATACTGTTGCTCAGAAGTATTAATACAATATGCATGTATTGTATTCATACATTCAACCTTACATGTAACTCTTTATTGTTATGTACACTAACGTGTTATGAGTGTTACATGGTTAACTTTGTATATACTGCATATTGGTGATCATACGTTAGAAATATGTATGTTCTAGTTTATATTTCAACGTTAAATATCTTTATTAATAACTGAGCAATACTTGATTGCCACTTAT
>PPND03000047.1:0-59245 GCA_003708095.3 Saturnispora dispora | reverse complement strand
CACCGAGGTCGTTGTGGTTGTGCCAACTCCTACATTGGGTACCACGACTATCACATCAGGTACTGAGCAACCAACAACATTCACCTCTACTTTCACAAACTTAGACGGTTACCCAACCTCCACCGAGGTCGTCGTGGTTGTGCCAACTCCTACATTGGGTACCACGACTATCACATCAGGTACTGAGCAACCAACAACATTCACCTCTACTTTCACAAACTTAGACGGTTACCCAACCTCCACCGAGGTCGTCGTGGTTGTGCCAACTCCTACATTGGGTACCACGACTATCACATCAGGTACTGAGCAACCAACCACATACACCTCTACATTTACTGATAGTAATGGTTACCCAACCTCCACCGAGGTCGTTGTGGTTGTGCCAACTCCTACATTGGGTACCACGACTATCACATCAGGCACTGAGCAACCAACAACATTCACCACTACAATTACTGATAGTAATGGTAACCCAAAATCTACCGAAGTCGTTGTGGCCGTTCCAACAATTTCAGACTGCACATTGATCACCCTCTCTACCATTACTAAAGTATACTCAAGTATCGTACAAGGAGTTTCATCTGGTGAAATTAATAAAACTTTATTTACTGAGTTTTTAGTGGTTACCGTCACAACAAATGTTGGTAAAAATACAGGTACTGAGGAAACAAATTTAAGTGAAACAAAGAACATCATGAAAACCGAAGCTGGTCTCAGTGTTACATCTATCTTGAAAAGTAGACAAACAAATGAAGTTTCTGTCACTTCAACCAATGATGCAGTTACAGAAATATCACATCAAGCCATTAGTGTCAACACAACAATTACTTCAAAATTGAGTGGTGAAACTACTTTTGCCCCTAATGTGATCAACACATACAGTAGTACCAGTGGTAGTGGCTTTGGAAATTCTGTTAAAACGCAAACAAAAATTGAAAGTAATAAGAACACAGTTACCGAAGTTATTGTCATTCATCCAACCTCAAGTGTTGGTTTTAGTACGGTTGTGAGCGGAATCAGGAGTATTAATGGCAATACAGAAGGTAGCTCTTCTAGTAGTGCAATTACAGTTGCAACAGTTTCAGATAACCGTGGCTCTCCCGATGATGAATTTTCTGACAATGCCTTTCAATTGAATGTGCGGAACTCACTGTTAACGTTTATGTGTTTGGGTCCCGTCTTTCTGTTGTAAGTTGAAGTCACATATTTTTCTTATTTTTCTCCTACGTTTTATTTATAGCTACTTAGGCAACTCATTTTCTAATTAACTTATAGTATTGTAAGCATCATGATAAAACGTTTTAATTTGTAAGTTGATTTTGCCCGTGTATTTCTGCTTCAAAAATAAGCATCAAACATTCGAATAAAAAAAGTACTTTGGTTATAGGCTGCCTATTTGCAACGGTAATCTGCTGCTTGTTTTCAGTTGCAAAATCGGAAAGTATAATTGCGCATTCTTAACGATTTAAATAAGGTTGCTGTTAATTATGAAAACTACATCTATAAATCTAGCATTCGAAGTCTTAGATCTTAAGAAAATAAATAGGATTTCAAACTGTACAATGTTTCCACCTACAAAAAGTTTCAGTAAAGTGACTTTAATCAACACTATATATTTGATTGCAAAGGAACTATAGCATTTATTGTCAACACCAAAATTAATAGGACAATTCCCATTCTAAAGGATGAGAATTTAGATAAAATCATATCCCCCGCATTTTTTATTTATCAGTTTATCAACAATTGTTCTTATAATCATTTGCTTTAAGAGGATGTCTGCATTAGATAAGGTCAAGAACAACGATATCAATAGAGTTACCTCTCTTCATTCAATTTATCAAACAACATCCTCGCAACACGGGTCACATGCAACATTGCAGTCATTAGAGAAACATGATGTTGTGTTTACACCAAACCAAGGTCTGTTGCTGAAGAAGAAGACTACAAATGTTAACAACGTCCATGGAAGCAGCGAAGAACAAGACTACGATCATGATGAACATCATGAGGAGAATGATTATGAGTACGATGACGAGGATGGATTGCAATTCAATTGGCAAACAGTTGTTTCCACTGATAACGATGTATCGCTTCCAGGAAATGTCAACAAGTAGATTATTAGGCTATTTATTATTATTTAACTATCACACACTTCAAAATAATCAAGAAACGGTGTGGTATACTAGAAGCTTGTAGGTACAGCTTTTTATTTTTTATATTACAATATGACCAGAATTGAATTTTAAACTATATACATTAAACAAACCACTTGTAGTGAGGATAAAAAATAAGAACATCAAATCCTGATTACTGAAAAATATCTGTCATTGTTATTGATTGTCTTACTTTCTGGCAGCACCTCTTGGTCTATCTTTAAACTTGTTCTTATTTTGGTGCTTGCCGGTTCTCGTTTTGAACCCACCCTTTGCAAGAACACCCCAAGGAGACATGGATGGCTTATTGGACTTGGATTTACCTCTACCACCACCCATTGGGTGATCACATGTGTTCATGGCCACACCTCTGACAGTTGGTCTGATACCCTTGAGTCTGTTTCTACCTGCTTTACCAAGCGATTCGTTGTGATGTGCGGCATTAGAAGTGACACCTAACGTGGCACACGCTTCAATAGAGATGTAACGTTGTTCGCCAGACTGCAACTGTACAATGGCCTTGCCAGTTTCAGGCAACTTTGAAACGATTCTACCAAACGATCCCGCTGCACGACAGTACTTAGCCGGACCGATCTTGTGTTCACCAATGTTGTGAACAATAGTACCGACTGGGATCATAGAAATTGGTAAACAGTTACCTTTTCTTGAAATCTTGACACTGAGAAGAGCGGGATCAATAACACCACCCATTTCCTTGATAAATCTCTTTGGAATGCCCTTTCTAAACGACTCCACTTCGTCACCCTCTCTGAGACCTTCACATGCAATGATGTAGGATCTGAGTTCTGGCTGGTCCTTTTTGTAAATGAGCGCTATATGGGCAGTTCTATTTGGATCATATTCTATTCTCTCAACGATATGTGGGCCCGCTTCGTTTCTTTCATAGTCGATAATACGGATTCTTCTCTGTACACCACCACCCTGGTGTCTCACAACAATTCTACCTGTGTTGTTTCTACCTGCCTTGGCCACCTTGGTAACGGTTAACGGCTTGAATGGTTTGCCCTTCCACAGATATGGATATAATGGCTTTCTCCACCATCTCAACCCCGGTGAAGTTGGCTTCAGCTTCTTCATCAACACCTTTTCTTTTGATAGCTGAAACTGCCTTGATGTCAACTCATCTTGTTTCTCTAAATCCGTCAATTCGATTTCACGTTGACCGATCGCTGACGCTTGTATTGACGAAGATGACGTTGCTGGTGTTGTTGAGGCCAATCTAAAATACCCTGTATACCATCCATGTGAAACATTGGTCTTAGAAATGGCCCATGTTCTCTTGCACAGCACTGAGAACATTCTTTTTAATGTACACTAATCCAACCTTCAACTATTCTTTTATACATACACAGATGGAAAAAAAATTTCAACTGAGAAAGACTAAGATTGAGCACAATGCACACTGCACCCTCTGTATTCGACATGTGCCAAAAATGGTGCACATATGGCACCGCACCCCCCTCGCCTTATATTTGTGCCCAAATTTTAGCACAAGTCGAATACAGCGGGGTGCAGTGTGCATTGTGCCCACTTCTCTCTCTTGAGGGAAAACTAAGTTCATTGGATGGCCCGCCATCAAAAAAAATAGACTGAGAGAACGAACCCTCTTTTATTAAGAAGATTGAAATAACAACAAGATGGTTGCTACCGTTCAATTTGTCAGATCCCTTGCTACCAAGGCCGCAGCTTCAGTCAAGCCACCAGTTCAGCTTTTCGGCCTTGACGGTACCTACGCTACCGCACTATACACTGCCGCTGCAAAGGATTCATCTATTGACAAGACCAATGCATCAGTTGAAAAGCTTGCAGATGTTCTTGCTAAGGACACTAAGGTCGCATCAGTTTTGGCTAACCCAGCTCTTTCCTTGGGCGCTAGAAAGGAGGTCGTTTCAACATTGTCATCTCAATTGAAGTTGGAACCAGTTACCGTTAATCTTCTTGGTGTTCTTGCAGAAAACAACAGATTGGACATCTTCTCTAACATTGCAAAGCAATTTGCAGTCTTGAATGACGCACACAACGGTGTCGTCGAAGCCACCGTGCTATCTGCTAAGGCCCTCGACTCTAAAACCTTGGCTAAGTTGGAAAAGGCCATCTCTGCTTCCAAGTACGTCGGCCCAGGTAAGTCTTTAAAGATCTCCAACGAAGTTAACCCAGACATTCTCGGTGGTTTGATTGTCGAAGTTGGTGACAAGACCGTGGACTTGTCTGTTTCCGCTAAGGTTTCCAAGTTGAACAAGGTTCTAACTGAAGCCATCTAATGACCTCCTCATATCTTTAGTCACTTTTTCATTTTTTTACAAATGAGTTATTTATTATTTATTAAATATATATATTTATTCTTCTTCCCTTAGAAATGAACACTTTGATGTCTTTTGAATGCTTTTAAAATGTCAAGCTTTGTTGCTTTGATCGTTGTATTGAAAAAAAAATTTTTCTAACTTGTTTATTCACTTTCTGTTGTTGAATAAGAACTAGTGCATGTTAAATACGTTAACCTCTTCCTTGGATGGATTGAACGTTTCCAGAAAAACCCAGAAGGATGTCACTTCTATCTTCTTTGAAACAACAGAAAAGATCCCCTTTGGAACCATTGTGAAATCAAACTCGTTTCCATTGCTGCATGGAACTCATGCGTTGGAAATACTCAATCCAAGGCTTGATTCCTACCTAGTGGCACCAGTTTTATATCAGAATAAGACTCTAGATGAATCAAATGCACTGGGAATAACAACTGGTTTGTTAAGGGCATTGGCATGTTGGCTTTCTGATAATGTTAGTTTGAGCAATTCCTTGCTTGCATATGAACCACTTTGCACTCTTCTAGAAAAATATGAAAAACACGGCGATTTGCGCTTCTTAGGCACCGAAGGTAACTGGAATGACATTGTAGATAGGTTAATTGTGGCCGTTATCGGATGTGTGAAATTTGTTTTGAAATGCGGTCTTGCTGGCGTGGTCTATGAAGACGAGGACATCACAACCAGAACAATGGATTTGGACTGGTTGTATACAATTGAGACCTCTGAAATTTTGAACCTCATTTCAATCATCCCCCAATGGACAGATAACAAACAAATTTTAGGGATTTTAGATATTTTAAAATGTTGGATCAGTTTTGAATCAATTTTAAGTCTCAAACTAGTGCCATTTAAGAGCGCCATTGAAGTAAAGAATAAACAAGATCAAATTTGTGGAATTATTAATATTTTAAACAATATAGAAACCATCGACATAGGTGAGTTACCACCAAATTGTTTCAACACAAATGCTTTGAGAAAGTATAATAACTTTTCGCCACCAAAAACTGTTTCTCAATTATCATGGGCTGAGACTATTGTCAATTTAAAAGAGCTATTTCAGGATACCAATGATGTATTGGAACTAAATGCAATGCAATCCATTATTGAATTACGTGAGTGGCTCACCTATCTCAAAACTAAACGTTATGCTCATAACGAAGATGAAATCTTGGGTTTACATGTAGTTCCTAGAATGATTTTACAACTGTTTTTCATCAGAGATGACGAGAGTATCTTTGGTGATGAAAACTTCAAAATTGACAGTTTACTTTGGGATTGGATGAGGCAAGCCACTTTACTGAATTCTTCACTTGACATGCACCAAGATGATACTTTTGAAAGTGAAGTCCATATGTTTGTTGAAAATCTGAAGCTACCATTTAGCCAAGAATTGACTTCTGTGTCTCAAAATCCATCAAGACAAAGACAAATTTTATGTAAAAGTGTTTTGTTTTGGGACAAATTCCAGGCAGAATTACCTGAATATGAAGCCAGTTTGAATAAAAGAATACAAGATGTCAGCAATGAAACACAGCAACCTATTATGCCCTTGTTATCATTTATTTACTTTGAGAAACTAGAAAAGATGGTTGAAATTACGTTGAAAAGTATTGAACTAGATTTATTCAAAGATGTAAGAGAACTGACCAGTGGATACTTTGTACTAATTTATCAGATTGATCACTTTCTAAGCCACTTAGAAAGACTAAAGGGTATCTATCACTACAGAGTTGAACAACTAAGCTCATACCCCAAGAAAATTAAAAAGTTAGCAGGTGAAAAGAAAGCAAAGGTTAAGAAAGAATACGAACTAAAGAAATCTCAAGTCAAAGATATTGAAACTACATTAAGCTACTGGGATTTCAAGTACCAATACCATAAAATCTTGAAGCTGATATCTGAATTAAAGCTTACATTGCTTCAAGTTTTATGCTCAATGGGGTTTGATGAGTTAAGCGTTCATGCGCAGAAAAGAGTTTCAGCAAAGCAGCTCTATCAGTTACAATGGAAACCTTTCAACTCCATTGGTGTTCCAGCATTGCCAACATATGAAGAGTTGAGTGGCTCTGTCAAGTCATTTAACGAAACATTTGAGTTAATAGTCAAAGAAAACAAGATCAACAGGATTAGCATTCTGGTGCAGGATCACATGAAACAGGTTTCCGCATTAGTTGGTGAGTGTGAGAGCATTTTGACGAAGTTCATCTCTAATGAGCCTTTGCTGAACCATTTCAAGTGTCAATTACAATCGCTGAAAAGGGTAGCAGTGACATCACAGCTAGAACTGTCTGCATCATTGAAAACGATTGACATAAACAATCTTGACAAGACTTCATACACTGTGATAAAGTCTAGCAGCACTTACTTCCCAAGTTTGAAACTTTGCGTCAAAAAGTAAAGCTGTTCATTTTATATATAGCATTAACGAATAAAAATACCACTCACATAATATGGAATTGCAAAGATACAAAGTTATTGGACGGTGGCCACTAATGAGGCATCCGCTAAGGAAGTTTACTGAAACTCACCAATGCTATTGCAATATCAAAGAACCTTTAACTGTAGAGAACTGAAAGCTAACCCTTGAAGTCACGTGTTTGTGGAGAGGGTTAATAACAGTCACATTGAGATTTGGAAATTTTTTTTGCTGTGTCGCTGAAAAGTCTCTAGTAAAAAAAATCTCTAAAGTGAAAATTTAACCTGTTGGATTACCACTATAGAGTCAGCAACTTTCAAATAAACAACAATGCCTCCAAAGTTTGACCCAACTGCAGTTAGTTACATTTACTTGAGAGCCGTCGGTGGTGAAGTCGGTGCTTCATCCGCTTTGGCTCCAAAGATTGGTCCTCTTGGTTTGTCACCAAAGAAGGTTGGTGATGATATTGCCAAGGCTACCAAGGATTACAAGGGTATCAAGGTTACCGTTCAATTGAAGATCCAAAACAGACAAGCTGAAGCTTCTGTTGTTCCATCCGCTTCTTCTCTTGTCATTGCTGCTTTGAAGGAAGCTCCAAGAGACAGAAAGAAGGACAAGAACGTTCCTCACAACGGTAACGTTTCTCTTGATGAAATCATTGAAATCGCTAGAACCATGAGAGAAAAGTCCTTCGGTAAGAACTTGGCCTCCGTTGCTAAGGAAATCTTAGGTACTGCTCAATCTGTCGGTTGTAGAGTTGACGGTAAGCCACCTCACGATATCATTGATGCTATCAACGCTGGTGAAATTGACAGTATGTTATCTTTTTTTCTTTTTCTTCTCCATCAGATTCATTATACTAACACTCATTTATTTGAACAGTCCCAGAAAACTAAGCATCATCAATATTTTGTTTCAACTTTTCTTATGTATAATTTGTTAATAAAGGTTTCTTCTGTTGACATTCAAATTTTTTTCTTAAACCAACCACTTCCAGTCAGTGTCATTGCTGTTGCTTTAACACTGCATGTTTGCTAACACTCTGTTTCCAAGTCTTCCCATACTTGGCACCAATTTTAAATGCAAACTAAATTAATTTCTGGCTACTACTCAACTGCTAAATAGATTTTCATACATTTAGTGGTTCCTTTTTATCGCCAAACATCGCCATCATGTAGTTTTTATCCTTGTAGAATGTAATTCATCACTTATCTCATAATGTAAGAAATCTGTGAATTGTTGCTGAGCCTTTATCACCGCCTTGATTTAAAGCGATTTAAAATCTCTTTTCCTTCTTGTTTAGTAAAAAGGTAAACACCTCTCTTTATAGTGTGTTCAGCAAGAGAACATGGTTACGTGCGATGAAATATTCGTGCATGCTCTGGCTAGCATTAAGTCACTTACGGTCCTTTCCAATAACAGCAGTGATGTTTCCAGGCCGCCTTTGGAAGTGAGAGTTGAGCTCTACGGCATCTACAAACAAGCAACAGAAGGAAATGTGAATATTAGTGAACCAAATCCCATTGTGGACTATGTGAATTACACAAAGTGGAAATCGTGGAAGTCTAATGAGGGCACATCTGTCAACGAGGCAAAAAGAAAGTATGTAAAGAGACTACTTGCGTTGCTCAATAGCTACAGTGACGATAACGTCCAAGTTGTAGAACTGAGACAATCCTTGCAGAACTACTGGGATCAGTTTACAAGTAAAAGTGCCAAGTATGGATCACTGGGTATCAATAAGCGTAGTCCCACATTTGCCAACTCGACGCCCATCTTCAGATCACAGTCTCCGGCAGCCTCACTCTACAGAATCGCATCGAGTGGTGTTCAGAGGCCCAGCTCGAGGCTAGCAGGCTCACGAACTGGTAGCATAAGTGGTGCTACGTTGAATAACAACAGCCTAGATGAGCCACATGACTCACACATTGATACCAGTTCTTACCCTGGCATCAACCAAGCAGACGAATTTACGAAATGGAAAAACGATATAAATTCAACTTTGACAAATATCAAAAACGAGTTAGCAATTATAAACACCAACAAAACGGATGGCAATAGTAACGGACGTGGTATGGGTGCTTTAAATAGGATTGGCATGCTTCTAACCTTTGTCAAAAGTCTGGCAAAGAAAATCTGGATTTTGTCTGCCAATTACCACTTCGTCCAAACACTAATTATCCTTGTCGGAGTGACCATTTTACAAAAGAGCAACATGTTCCAACGAAACATGGATAAGGTACAGCTAATGATCTTCAAAATAAGGAAATCTATCGCTGGCTAAACTGAAACTCCGATAGTGGAAAAAAAATTTGATGGAGATTAAGCCGGAAATTAAAAAAATTGGAATTACTAATCAAAGATACAATTTCTCTTCTTCAATTGACAACGAAGGAAAAGTACAATTTACTAAGAAATGTCGATGGAAGTAAAGGAGAGACCAATTAACAAGCCTGGACGCAAGCCACTTACACAGGAGCCCAAAAATAAGAGGACAGCACAAAACAGAGCTGCGCAAAGAGCGTTTAGGGAACGAAAGGAGAAGAAAATGCAAGAATTAGAAGACAGAGTTCAGTTACTTGAAGATGAAAAGACGCAGATAGCTAATGAGTCTGAACTACTTAGAATGCAAGTGAATTCGCTAATGAATAAGTTGAGTAAGTATGAAAACCTTGGCTCTACAGGTTCTACAGAATCATCTCCTACTTATTTTAAACAGGAGAGCATATCGAGTGCATCATCAGTGGATAGCTGGGCTAAGAACTCAACTCCAGTAAAGGAAGATTTCAACGAAGAAGTGTTCTGTAAAACACTGAATGAAGCGTGTGGTAGCAAGGAGTGCCCTTTACCACAATCAATGAGTGCACCAAGTTCAGTTTCCAATACAAGTGAAGGCGTGTCAAGTCCCTTGATTTTTATCAATGAAATGAACAATAATAAGACAAAAGCTCTTGACCAAATTGACAGTAATATAAGAATAAATGATCAAGATGATAATAACGAAATGGGATTTCTATTTGACCAAGGTAATACGATGATGTTTGAAAATATCCAAGATACTGATTTGTTAAACGACTTCAACGTTTTAGATGTGGATTTTGATAAGGAAGATATCTTTGATGACCTTCTGAAACAAGACAACGCTATACTACCGATGATACCGCCTAGCAAGGACGAAACAGAAGCAGATGAAGAAGCAGATGATTTGGTTAATGAAGTTGTTCCTGATGATACAGAAAATTTAATGAAGTGCTCTCAAATTTGGGAGAGGATAACGTCACATCCTAAATTTTCTGATATTGATATTGATGGACTTTGTGAGGAGTTAAAACAAAAGGCTAAATGTAGTGAACGTGGGGCTGTTTTGAACGGTTCTGATGTAGGAAAGGTTTTAAAAACAGCATTCAAAAATCAGGAGAAAAATAACTTTATAAAGACAGAAGAACCTAATATTAGTTTCTGGTAAAGGATATGAGTATATATGAATTTTGTTTTGTATTTGTTTATTTATTGTTATTCTTGGCAGACAACATAACATTCTCCATCAACATGGCAATCGTCATTGGTCCGACACCACCAGGAACAGGTGTTAAGTAACCAGCAACGTCTTCAACTTCACGAGCACAGTCTCCATAGATTTTGTAGCCTCTTTTATCGTTTGCATCGTCAACATAATTGATACCAACGTCAATAACAACTGCACCAGGCTTTATCCATGCAGCTTTAATCAATTCAGGTTTACCGACAGCAGAAATGACAATATCACCCATTTTGATAATTTGATCAATATTTTCAGTTTTGGAATGACAGATGGTGACAGTGCAATCATGTTTTAATAAAAGTGATGACATTGGTCTTCCAACAATATCACCTCTACCAATTACAACCGCATGTTTACCTTGCAATTCAATTCCAGTGGATTTGATCAGTCTAATGCACCCTTCTGGTGTGCAAGGCAAAAATAATGGTTTACCACTGGCTTTATTGAGTTCAGCAATATTGAACCTGCCAAATCCGTCAACATCTTTTGTTTCATCAATGATTTCTAAAATTTCATGATCAATGTGTTGTGGTATTGGTAATTGCACCAATATACCATTAGTATTAGAATCATTCAATTCCAATAATTTTGACTTCAAAGCTTCAGTAGTTGTTGTTTCAGGTAATTTTATAACATCACAATTAATACCAAGCTTGCCAGCGGCATTGTTTTTCATTCTAACATAGTTTGTTGAATCTTGCTGAGTTCCAACTTGAATAATCGATAACTTCGGTGTCAGGTTGTGTAACTTAATAGTTTCTTTGATATTGTTTTTGATCTCATTGGAAATACTTTTCCCGTCAATTAGCTTAGCCTTACTACCAATAGTCATCGAGTGATGGAAAGATCTGAAAAACGACTTCATCATACTAAAAATAAAGTGATGATAAAATTTAAGATTCCAGCTTGGCTAATTGAAAAGTTTTTCCATGAAGCTTTTTGACTTATTCCAACTCAGCTTGTTATCCGTCAAAAGATCTGATAATTACTAATTGTAAGCAATTTTACGCTACCAGTAATGTGTTTGCTGTGAAAATGTCCAATTCAAGTGTTCCAAATTACTGGCAATCGAAACTAAAGGAATGATAATGCTTTTTTAGTATAGGTCATAGCATTGAATGATTGAACTCAACTCCATGCAGCTTCATTGTTTTTGATATGCAAAATCCTGTCATATTTCCAATCGCAAATTAACAATATACCAAAACTACCAAAAGATTTCATTCTTCCCTGACTACATGATACCGAAACAATATCAAAATGATGCAAAAACATTAGTTGTACATTCATTTAGTATACAACAGTAATAATAACTGTTACATATTGTATTAAGTTCATATAGTTCAATATATAGCTCAGGTAGTTTCAAAACTACTATAATGCCATGCTCTGGTTTTTACTTCTCTTCTACTTTTTTACACATATAAAATAAATAGATAAATGAAAATAAATAAATATATTGAATATAATGATGATATAAAAGAAAGAGTTTTCATTATCATAAAGAAACAGTTGTAATCAAATGTGTTTTTGTTTTATACATGACAAAGGAAATGAATTGTTATCCATTATTGAATTCATTTATTTCTTGGAAAGATTTTCAACTAATTCCTTGTACTTCTTAGTGGAGAATGACTTTGGTCTTTCAATGGACATACCTAAACCTCTGTCAATGATTAATTGAGGCAAGACACCAAAAGCTCTAGCAACACCGAATAAGACAGTGTAGTAAGATTCTTCAGTCAAACCGTAGTATTGCAAAAGAACACCAGAGTGAGAGTCAACATTTGGCCATGGGTTCTTAGTCTTACCGTGTTCAGTCAAGACCTTTGGAGCAACTTCGTAAATGTTAGAAACTAGCTTGAACATATCGTAGTCTGGCATGTGTTTCAAAGCAAATTCTCTTTGAGCAGTGTATCTTGGATCAGTCTTTCTCAAAACAGCATGACCGTAACCAGGAACAACACGACCAGCGTTCAAAGTTTCCCATAAGTATTTCTCAATCTTCTTCTTGTCAAAGATATCATCACCAAGTTCCTTCTTCATACCAACTAACCATTCCAAAACTTCTTGGTTAGCTCTACCGTGAAGAGGACCGGCAAGACCATTCATACCAGCAGCAAGTGAAAGGTATGGAGATGAAAGTGCAGAACCAACTAAGTGAGTTGTGTGAGCAGAGACATTACCACCTTCGTGATCAGAGTGAATTGAAAGGTATAATCTCATCAATTCAACGAATTCCTTGTTTTCACCGAAACCTAGCAAGTTAGCAAAGTTGTGACCGTAATCAATGCTGGAGTCAACCTTGGCAACCTTACCATCCTTGAAAACATTTCTGTAAATCTTAGCGGCAACATTTGGCAACTTGGCTAAAAGGTCAATGGAGTCTTCGTAAGTGTATTTCCAGTATTCCTTCTTATTAACACCGTCAGCGTAAGCCTTAGCGAACTTGGATTCAGATTCCAAGGCGTTAATTGCAATTGAGAATTGTGCCATTGGGTGAAGAGTAGTTGGACAGGTATCCAAAAGGTCAACAACGTGTTTTGGCAATTCGGATCTTTCAGCAAGTTCCTTAGAGAAAGCCTTAGTTTGAGCTTCAGTTGGAACTTCACCAGTCAACAGCAACCAGAACAAAGCTTCTGGTAATGGTTCAGCACCACCTGGACCCTTTGGTAATTCCTTTTGAATTTCAGGAATAGTCTTACCTCTGAATCTGATACCTTCAACAGGATCAAGAACGGAACCTTCCCAAACTAAACCCTTGATACCTCTCATACCACCGTAAGCTTGTTCAAGCAACACTTCGCCAATTACGGTTTTACCGTGGTTTGCCTTAAGTTCCTTGACTTCTGCTTGCCATGCTGGAAGCAATTCAGCAAATCTTTCCTTAAGTGTTGGTTCCGCAGTGGAGTAAGCTCTTGCAAAAGCCTTTTGAAAGTTTCTAATAGACATCTTTACGAATAATAATAAATATGATTGGTATATAAGCTAGCTCTATTTTTTATAATTTTTTAATCAAAAAATTTATTTATTTATCTAATATTCTATTCTTTAGCAACGAAAAGATGGAATACAGTGGTGAATATAAATAAATATATGTGATCGACTGATTTAAAAAAAAGATAACTAAAACTTTAAAATGACCTTGAGCGGTTTCCTAATGGCGGCTATTGAGCTCCTTTTAAGTTGGCGTGTAATTTCTAGTCATGATTTTTTGGAGCTCAGATTCGCATTTCGGGAAAAAATCCAAGGAATTCGGATCCGATAATGGAGATTTGAAAAATGGCGGTTGAGATCTATCGTCAGAGAAGATGTGTAGCTAGCCATTGCAATTTGCCTTACCCGTTGCACACTCACTTGACTTCATTGCCACTCAATTCCGTTCTTTGCATTTCATTCCGCCAACTTATCTCTGTGTTATATAATCACTTTCATTCGCCAGTTCGGAACAAAGCGAAATACCGCAAATGCTCAGCTGGGTCCAATGGGAAAGGACAAATGCAATTTTCATGTCAATTTGTAAATCAGTTCCAAGGTTGATTGCCCTCTTTAGCTTTTGTCATTTTATTGCCCTTTTAATTACCCTTTTAGTATGTTGCTTCACTCTCTTTCAATAGCCAGTTCATTAACAATATACTCCTGGTCATCCTTTTTCTAAACCGTTATCAATCTTCTTATTGGGCACACCGAGCGCTCAGCGATGGCCTCCAATCGCAAAAGCTGAAACCGATATTTCTGCTTGATTTTTTTTTAAGTAGGTGGATTTGCATCCCACACCTCCCCATTGATCCACGCGTTTGTTTACTTCACCTATTAGAAAAAAATCACTTTCTAGACGCCCTTAAAACAACATTGTTGTTGTTAACTATCAGCCTTAACCCCGTTTGTTCGTGCACCTTGGCACAGATATCTCTGATTGTCTTCTTGTACTGCTCCTTTAGTCGCTGCTTTAACTTGAGCACCTTTTCCACCTCCATACTTGTGTTGGACGGATTCCTTTTCAGCGTAATGGGCCTTTCATTCAGTCTGCTCTCTAATTGCTGTATTTTGTCCTGCTGAATTTTGATCACTTTTTCTAACTCGGCGATTCTTTCTTCCATGGCTTGGTGTGTGATATCAGAGTAACGCTATGATGATAAGTACTATATTGCCATGCTATAATGGCACTAAGATCTAATTAAGATCGCTACACTCTCAAGTATGCTATTGGAGTGATTGTAATTTTTTATTTGCATAAAAAAATCCGGTGGCAAAATTTAATTTACATTATCCTATTATAAAATACATAACCGTTTGATACACACTGCATCATCGTTATCAATTTGCCTATATACATTTTCTCGTTCTTTTATTTCCTAAATACCCTCCACATTTCAACTAAAGTACACTCATCTCTCAATGTCTTCAATACCTAGAAATTTTAAACTTTTAGAAGAACTCGAAATGGGAGAGAAAGGACTTGGCTCAGAGTCCTGTTCCTACGGTCTCTCAGATCCAGACGACATAACAATGACCCACTGGAACGCCACCATTCTCGGGCCTCCAAACTCCAACCACTCAAACAGAATCTATTTCTTGAGCATAACGTGTAACGAAAATTATCCACATGAACCACCCATCGTGAAGTTCGTCTCCAAAATAAATCTACCCTGCGTTGATCAGTCAAATGGTAACGTCATTGTTGAGAAATTCTCAACTCTAAGTAACTGGAAAAAGACATATTCAATGGAAATCTTATTGTTAGATCTACGTAAACTCATGGCATCTCCTTCCAACAAGAAATTAATTCAACCGAAAGAGGGTGAGGTTTATTAAATCCACTTCCCTACTTTATATGTGTGTATGGGTGTTTAATTATTTATATTTATTATAATAGTTTTCCATTTTATTTCTTAACACCAAATCAGCTTTCAAAAACTCGCCAACTTCTTTCGACGTGATATCATATAGATTGTCTAATTGACTTGTGATCTCGATGTTGATCCTTTTGATACTATGGTCTCTTTTTATATTATGATTAGGCGTTAATTTGTATCCAACTATTTCTTTGCTATCTCTGAATTTGTTGCTGCATCTTAGAAAGACCCTCTTGAACGGCAAACAATGTATGTTATTACCATCAAACGTGCACTGGTTTTGTACCAACGAATGCATTTCACAAGATGGATCTTTCAATAATCTTTCGAATTTCTCCTCAATCTCATCTCGTTTATAAACTGGTATCACTGGTGACATCTTTTCCTATATATATATTAATTTCAATCTCTTTTTTTGCTACCTTTGTTCTCTATTACTTTATGTATATTGTATATACCAATGATATATACAACTCTAATTTTATCTTATTATATATAATTATTTATCTCTCTCTATGAACTCATTTTTTTCTTTTCTCCTTCTTCTGCGCCTCGCATTCTAAAAGGAGGACCAATCCCAATCACTGGGTATTAAATTATTATCTATCGATTGTAAACTCTCTTTCCTTCCGTCTCTACCTGCAACATTGGCGTTTCTATTATACCCTTCGTATTCTTCCCCGTTTTTCAAAAATTCACAATACTTTTCGTAGCATGACTTGCAAACTTTTGAAGATTTGATAAAGATACCTTTGTTTAGATCTGGTCTTTCAAACTGTGCCAAGATGTTCAAGTTTGCCCTGAAGTTCAAGCACTTGAAGCAAAAAATATCCCCACAGTGTCTGCAATGATGCCTCCTTTTAAAAATGCTGAACTTTTCCTGGCAATCAGCACAGTCAACACTAAGGTAGTCTAGTTTCCAGTGTGAGTGACTTGGCTCATTACTATTTTTATCAATACTATACAACGTAGATACCGTTGAGCTACTGTTGTTGTTGCTGTTCTCGTGGTTGCTATTACTTGCTTCAGTTATCTTGTCTCCATTAACAGATTGCATTTTACCTTCCTCATTTGTGACTATGGGTCTTAATATTGGCGGTATATAATTTTCGACCAACTTGATAGGTTCATTGATTTGTTTTAGCGGTGTTAGCTTCTCGGTTTCAATGATCCTTGACGGTGATATACTTGTTGCCGATTTGCTCAAACTGTTCTTTCTGGATTTATTTAGTTGAAATTCGTTGTTCAGTATCTTGGGTGGTGTTAAGTAGTTCATGTTCCGTAGCCCCTTTGTCAAATCATAGGAAGCAGGTTTATACTCACACAGATTTTCGCCTTCTTTCAAGCTCTCAAGACCGTTTGATGAACGCTTGGTATCTGAGCTACGAGATTTCATTCCACTGGTTGACCCTCTTGGTGTTGTTACCGTAGTGTTAGTTGCTGCTGTTGAAACCAAAAAACTTGACACCGATGACATCCTCGGTACCCTAATTCTTTCATCATAATCGCAGCTGTTGTCTCCATTCAGCGCATTGTTCGCATTCTGGACATTACTGGTATTTAGAATCCCCTTGTATTTTGAGTAGATCTTTGCATGTTCTTCGTCCCTTTCCAGTAGGTCAATATGCTGTGGTGGGTAGTTATTGATAACTGACATTTGTGATGATCTTCTCGATTGCGCTTTCGAATATGGCCTCTTGTTAAAAGAAAGCCTTCGTACGGTATTGTTACTATCTACATTTGCTGTTCTGGACATAGTTAACAGCACACACAAACTTATTCAACTGATTTAAAAGCAACTGAAGCAATGAGAGAACAAAAGAGTTCTTTTATCATCGTTTCATTATTATAATGGCTGTTAATCAACAATACTTACGGCGCTTACTTTATCTTATCTTAGCATGAGATTATTTTTTATCAATCTTCGTCCATCGACCCCTTGTTTTGGAATAATAGATCCTGTACTGTACTTATTATTTAACTGCTATAAGGAGGTCATACAGGGCTCGATCAACACTATTGTTATATTGGATACTGTGACTGCTCTTTGGTTATGTTATTTTAAAGTTGTTATTGGTAGATACAAGCAGAATGTTGTGTTGAAGTGATACAACTGTAAACCCCCTTATATAATCTAACTGCAAAACTCTTAACCCTTCTCTCAAGGTAGCTCCTTGAATTTACTAATATAAATGTCTTGGTTCGTTTTGACCAACTTCCGTTACATGGCAGATTTTTTACCAACAAATATCTTTTAGAGGTGAAAATGGAAGAAGTAATACCTACAACATCCACTTAAACTATATTGGGTATCTAACTGGAGCAGCAGATACTACTGTGGCGGTTTACATTTCTTCTATCGTACTACTTACACGCCAAGTCAAATCAAGCTAAATTTTTCTGACTTTTTTTCATCACTAGCATCAATCAATATTCTCTAAGACAAAACCACTTTCAAAAAATACTGTAGTAATGCTTATACCTATCTTGATAACACTCCTGGTGATCATATTGAGTGCTGTGCTGATGTTTAAGAAGCAATTAGTTTCTTCAAAATCAAGGTCCTTCATCATAACAGGACCAATGTCTGTTGGTAAAACATGTGCATTCAAACTTTTAACGGGAGAGCAGATCCCTGACTTGACATTGACATCTATAGAGCAAAGCGAAGGCGAGCTTGTTATCAATGATGCACACGACTCAACGATAAATGGAGTACGTGTGTTTGATTTTCCTGGTAACCATAAACTCAAAAATTTACTAATGTTCCCACATTTAAAAGAACATTTGAACGAAACCATTGGTATTATATACATCATTGATTCAAGTCAACTGAATAATGAAAAAATTAAGGAGATTGCCAATGACTTGATTGAATTGTTAAAAATTACCGAGACAAAACCTAACGGTGTGGATTTGCTAGTCTTCTGTAATAAGTGTGATTTATTTACATCTAAGAAGAAGCTGCGAATTAAAGAACTGCTACAAGATGAGATCAAACAGCTGATCAAACTTGACTCAAGGAATCTCAACAATGTCAATGAAACGAATGGCGATTCTTTTATTCACGACAACGCTAATAATTTCCAATTCCAAAATCTCGAGGGCAATATTACATTTGAAGAGGGTAATCTTTGGAAAGATTCGAAGAGAGCTAACTTGTATGCTTGGTTATTAGAAAAATGTGTTAATTAGATACGTTTTACGTATATAGTCCTTTATGTTTTGTTTCTACAATTCTGAAAAACAAATTTTTGTAAATCAATGTCATTTCTGACATTGTTTTTGACTAAGTAGAAACAGAACGATACAAACAGAGTTTTCTTATATCTTGGCGAATCTCTAAATACCGGTTTCAATGAAATCGCATGCCAACTTGATATCCTCCTTTCCATACAACGATTCCTAAAATTACATTTAAACGAAGCTATTGTATTATTACAGAGAAGTATTATATGTTGTGTTAATAGTTGTAGCAACAGCTAAACCGAAACTTCGAACTTTGATGGCAAAGATCTGGGGAACATTGTAAACAGTACACACTGATTTCAAATTAGCGTCAAGAGGTAGTTTTTGAATAGCTAGAACTTGATCAATTACACAAATTCTATAGTTACTTATTATCATATTGCCTTATTAACGAGGGCGCTGTTTAAGCTTTACTGCCATTTATGTCTTTATTTCTGAAATAAGTCTACTTATCATTCTCTTTTTTTTGCTTCTAAAAAAGAAGTCCTAATTAATAATCACCATAATATACTTCTTACAGAAAGCCATGCCGCTCACAAAATAAAATAGTTATACGTAGTTATAGTCTAAATCTGACCTCCTGCTCAATGTCTGCGAATGGGATTTATGTCAACAGAACGTTCTTGCTACGCATTATGCCCGCGGCTGTAATACTGCATGAGCATCTAGACAGTTTTATACTGTAATATAATGAATGCTTTATGACACTCCTTATATAGGATCAAAATAATTAGTGAAATGTCTTTGAACTGCTCTTTGTTTCACATTCTTGACTCTTTCAACTTTTTAGTATAACTAAAAAGTGAAAGTAGCTTTGTAAAGTATATCAAAAACTAGAATAATGCTTTGGTTGTAAACGAATTTGCTAAAAATAAGAAAGTTCTCTTGTACCTCGTAAACGCATTTTTATAGCACTTGCCGCTATGGAAAAGACAAATTTGATAAACAATGTAAGGACTGAGTCCGATTTTGAATCTTAAAACTTTTTGATTTCTCAAAAAGTGGAATATCCAAATATACAAAGCTGATACAATTCACATTTCAAAGTTTTTGGCATAAAATTCAAATAAAAGGACAAAGAAGCGGTCAATAAATAGTTCCTTTCTTTAACTACTTTGCAATTATATTGAACAAGTGTGCATTTGAAGCTAGATTTATGAATATTAATACTGGACTTTCGTGAACGAATATCGGCCGAAAGCGCGAAACGTCAATAAATGCTTTTATACACGAAAGTGTAAAATCAACACTGCTTATCTGAGTATTTGTTAAAGATATATGGAAAATTTTCAAATTGAGCCAGGTATTTTAGAAGAGGGAGAAGGTGGTAGACTATTAAATGCAACGGTGACTGAGGATGCAGTACCTTCAACAGTGCAAGCGTCACCACTAAATGACACTGTTACAAGGCTTCTAGTTGATAGAGGTGATGGAACATACGTGGACGTACCAGTAGATGAAAATAACTGTGCATATGTGAACTTGTCAATATTGGGCAGTGGAAAAACTCGAATAATACGTCAAGTACCATTGCCTGGAGAACAAACTAACTATTGTGCCATTTGGTGCTTGACTTTTACTATTTGTATTACGGCTTTTTTCTGCACCTGTATGATTGCGTTGGCAATAGCGGCTAGTAACAGCCGGAAACAATAACGAAGTATACAGTAGACTTTTCTTTATTTTCTGCATCTTTTCAATATCGTACGTATGGTGACTATTTATCGCGATAGTGCATGTGATTTCCATCTGGAATATTTTTCAAAACGTTTTATTAAGAAAGAAGGAGTATATATTCTCTACAGAGGTTTTAAGTAGTAGAAGGTATTAAAAGGGGATTGTTCTGTGTTGCTATTATCAGAGCCAAACATACGCTCTAAAATATTATGTTGACATTAGTGTCAATCCACATATGGGGTTCCTTTAATACACTTGTGAGAGCTGTTGTCACATAAATTAGATATTAATGTTCTGAACCAAAAAGAATATTATAAAAATTATAAAAATTATAATAAATTTATAAAGTAGTATCTTCAGATAAATAGATGATTATTTGAGGAATTTTTGGATCATTTATGTCATTAGTAATAAGATATTAATTTTGAAATTTTCAATCTGCTGTGCAACTGTAACTGTTGGTTAATACTATGGAAGGAATTTTAGTGAAACACTAATTATGCCACTGAGGTTCATACTCAAAAAACTGGGCATTCCATTAAAGTAATCATGGAACAACTGAGCTATGTGAAAGTCTTTTTTGGCAATGAAACGTTGCTAAGCGATATATTCATTCCATGCATTTGCATTAAATTTTGAATCCTAAAGACCCTCAATGTCCCATTTATTGGATAAAATAAAATCTAAGTTCCTTTTCTGATATAAAGGACTCTAGGGCCTCCTTTCTTCAGATATCTAAAAGTTAAAGCAAAGATGTTCAGTGAGAAAAGAAATACTTTTGTGTTAGGGGTCTTGATTTCTAGTGTTGTTGTTAATCATTCTAATTGGCCTGTACTGAAATTTTATCATTTTGGTAAATCTGTACTTGTAGCCTTAATATAAATAAAATAATGTAGTTTCGGCCGCTTCAGTGTGGTAAATAATAGAGTTCTGATTATTTACACGAAAAACAAGTGCAGTCCTTCCAAACATGAAAAAATGTGCTTAGTTAATAGTTATTCAGTGCTTCTGATTAAGTATATACTAACACTAACTGAAAGTTAGAGAACAATATAGATTGCAAATTTAGAAAACTCATCGAACGGTTGCTATTAGTGTACAAAGGTTTCTCCTTTGAACCGCTTCTTTAACCGCTTAGCTACTGTACTCTAGCACATGTGTGTGGGAAACCAAAACTAAAAATAAGCAGTTTAAATATATTTTTAAGCTATAATGTTGAAGATCCTTTAATTATAAGCTATACCTCAACATCTATCATACTCGTTCATCATATCCAATAATTCGCTTTGTAAGGTATAACGGTACGACCAAAAGGCATCTTAACACAGCTGTGGTTGAAGTATGGTAAAACTATGTGAGCTACGATCTTTTTGTTTACGAATATAATAGCAACTTGAGCTAAATTTGCTCGTTTTAGGCTTGTGCAATGCTGGTTTACTAAAAGATGCACTGACACTGGTCATTTTTATTTGCTCACACACTTAATTAACGCACATGAAGAATTGTTCTTTAATAAAAGGGACATCACACATCCTCTTGTTAATAAATTACTATTTTGTTTCATACAAACATTGAATATGAGAGAATAATAAATTTTTCAGCTCTCTTTCTGATCTACAATCGCAAAGGAAGAAGCCTTTCTTTCGAGCACTGAATTGTAATAGGTGACGCTGATTTGTGATGCTATTATCATTGATAACCATCATAGGGCTATTTCTAACGTATTTTGTTTGGTTCAAAATGTCCAGGCTGTTGATTCGACCGATCTTGTTACCACTGATACTAAACTTGGATCCGTCAACGAACATTAGAAGGATTAACAAAAAGCTAAGCCAGCTACAATTACAGACAATCAAATATGAGAAGTTGTCACCATTTGATACCCTGGAACACACTGCGAGCCATTGGATCATCAATTGGGAGTTTGATATTATTTTCACCAACTCCCTGCAGCTGATACACTTATTCGTTTGGAAAAAGCTGATTTCGTCTTCAGTGATTGATTTCAACTGGCACATGTGTATCAACAGCATTTCATTAGCTGTCACCTATGTGGTTCCCATGACGGTGATGTGGTTCACGTTTGCCACCTGGAAATTGCCCATGCTTGAAAAGTTGAGCATGTTGGGCTTGTATGCCGTGTGCATCACAATATCGAGTATCTTGTTGGTTAGGTTTGTTCTTGATGTGGACAATCTTCCCTGGTGGCATCTTCATCTTCTACTCATAGATCTACTGGGGGTGTGTTCCATTGCCGTTATAAACTTGGCAACGTGCGTAAACGGTGTCCTAAACGCGGTCTCGTACTACAAAAACGACAAAGTTGCCATTGCTGCCTCCACGACTAGAAGAATCAGGGAACTCCAATGTCAGTCACCCATGAACCTGAGCGACATCGAATCTTGCTGCGACGAACTCAAGTTCGCAAAGTCTATTAAAGGGTCCCCCTATTATTTTTTGAAAATTATTTACTGGGTTTATTGTATTATCAGGTCTTTTATGTGGGTTTTGACATTATTGTCGATCCTTACCATCAACACCACTTCTACCTTACGGACACACAAGAGAGATCAAACCAGTATCAATATCCTGAACTCACTTGTTGAGTTAGATCCGATATACATTGACGTTGTTGTTTCCCTTTTTTCTCTTTGCACCAATGTTGCCAGTGCTCTACGATTGGCTCACAAGACCAATCACATCGCCGTTATGGCCTTTGTTATTGGTGTGTCGACCTTAATGGCATTCAATTAAAGCTTCCCCCGCTCAGCATCTCTCTTCTGCAGCAAATAGGAGCCAATCCGAAAAGTCCAACCCAATCGGAGATATCGGCCGTTGATGTTATTTATCTTATAAAAAGGTTAAACGTTGCTCCCCTCTTCTACATAGGGGTTCTGATGAGTCTTTGTGATAGGTAATCGACATGATGATTATGCAGTTGTATCTCTTGCTTTTAGGCTTGGCAAGCACGGTGTTCGCTGAAGACCACTACTTCAACTGGACCGTCACTCAGATTAGCGGTAACCCAGATGGTATGGCCGAAGTGCACGATTTGCTTGCTTGTAACGGTGTATACCCGTGGCCCGACATCCGTGTCAACAAGGGTGACAGAGTTATTCTTGAGCTTCACAATGGCCTTGATAACGCTAACACTTCTGTCCACTTTCACGGTCTTTTCCAAGAACACTCCAACCAAATGGACGGTGTTCCTAACTTAACCCAATGTGAAATCCCTCCAGGTGCGTATATGGTGTACAACTTTACTGTTCCAGATCAGGTTGGTTCTTTCTGGTACCATTCTCACTCTAAGGGTCAATACATGGATGGTATGAGAGGTCTCTTCATCATTGAAGACGATGATAACCCTTACAAGGATGAATTCGATGAGGAAGTTGTGTTATCAGTTGCGGAGTGGTATCACGATAACATCACCACCCTTACTGAGTCTTTTATGAATCTTTACAACCCAACTGGTGCCGAACCAATTCCAAATTCTCTTTTGTTTAACAATACTATGAACGGTACTTGGTCTGTCAAGCCAGACACTACCTACTACATGAGAATTGTTAACATTGGTGGTTTTGTCTCTCAATATCTTTGGATGGAAGACCATACTTTCACAGTCGTTGCCATCGATGGTATTTACGTTGATAAGAATGAAACCGATGTTCTTTACATTACCGTTGCACAAAGATATGATGTCCTCATTACTACCAAGAACTCTACTGACAAGAACTACGCTTTCATGCAAAAGTTCGATGAAGATATGCTTGACGTAATTCCAGATGACTTGATTTTGAACGTCACTAACACCATTTCTTACGATTCAAATAACGATCCTGTTGAAGAGTACGACACCAACTACTTAGAATTTCTTGATGATTTCTGGTTAACTCCTGTTGAAGACTTGGGATCTTTGGATGGCTACGATCACCGGATTGTCGTCGATGTTGTCATGGATAATTTAGGTAACGGTATTAATTACGCTTTTTTCAACAACTGGACTTTCACTGCTCCAAAGGTCCCAACTATTGGTACCGTTTTTTCTGCTCCAGAAAGTCTGATTATGAACTCTGACATTTATGGTCCTAACACTTTCCCGATTGTTCTTCAAAAAGATGAAATTGTGGAAATTGTTTTAAATAACCAAGATACTGGTAAGCATCCATTCCATTTACACGGTCATATTTTTGAAATTTATGAAAGAGGTCCAGACTACACTGACGAAGCTGCTCCAATTCCTTACAATGAGTCTGCTCCATACACTCCAAGAGACACTCCTGCATGGAGAGATGTTGTTTACGTTAGACCACAATCATATTTCGTTATTAGATTCAAGGCTTCAAATCCAGGTATTTGGTTCTTCCATTGTCACATTGAATGGCATTTAATTCAAGGTCTTGCTTTAACTTTCATTGAAGACCCTGCTGGTATTAGAGCCAATGAAACATTGAGTCAAAATTGGAAGGATACCTGCCAAGCTCTTGGCAATCCTTACGTTGGTAATGCTGCTAACATTACTGATGATTTTACAGATCTATCCAGTGCTAACGTCCAAGTTGCGCCACTTCCAGCTGGTTTCACTGCTAGGGGTATCGTTGCCTTGGTCTTTTCATGTATTGCTGGTGTTCTTGGTTGTGTTGTGATCGGTATTTATGGTATGGCTGATGCTCCACCAAACTTTACCGAAAAGGTTGTCCAAGAATTGCACCTCAATGAAAGAGAAATGTTTGCTGATGAATTATCTCAATTATCTGCCAATAACTCTGCAAGACCTTCTGATGTTAGATACTCTGACGAAACTCCTTCTGACGATATAGAACTGGACCAAATTAGAGGTGCTGCTGAAGAACCAAAGAAATAATTTTAGCTTTATTTTCCTTATAATTTTCCCCGATTAATATAATTTTTCAATTTATCATGTTTTTTGATTACTTTTAAAGCAATGCTTGGATCAGAGGTTAAACTGTATATATATTTTTATCATCTTATATTTGAATTATAAACTTTGAAATCTTTTACGCAAGGCGGCATCCCAAATATGCACAAAGAGCCCTCTAACTGGCCTTGTTAACAAAACATTGATAGAGTTTAGAATGATCTTCTCTTTAACAGCAGCGTGGTGCTTGATGTTTTGACGTTTTTGAAAGCCGGCATGATCATCATAAACACTGGGATCAAGTTTAATACAGTCTTTGGATTCGTCGTACTTGACACATGGACCAAGGATGACACCCGCATAGTTCAAATCAAATCCTTGGACTGTATAAACAGAACCCACTTCTTCAATTGTGTCACTTCTTTCGGACCATGGTAACTTTGCCTGTGGGGTAAATCTATCCCATCTTAACTTGAATCCTCCAGTACTAGTAACATACCAGTCTTTGTTTCCGATCCTGTAGGGGAAGTCGTACGTTGATAGCATTCTGCACTGACCGTATTTTTCATTCATGAGTTTAATCTCTTCATACATCTCTTGGCAGTTGTCCCACACCTTAAAATCAAATGTAGAAGTAGATTTAGGTAATGGTAGTAGCTTTTTCTCCACACTCAAAGCTTTTACCCATTCTTGTATTTCCGGTGACGAATTGTTCATTCTAAATTGTGTTTTCAGATAGTGGACTTTGTATAAGCTGCTTTGATCAAGGTAGTGTTGCAATTGAGCACCATCATCTTGACCCCAAAACTGATCACATCTCAAACTTTGCTTCTCATCGTAGACTAGGACGATACATTTACATGATTTCATAATTTCCTCCAGGTGGTTGTCCTGCATGAACCGTTTAAATCCGTTCTTACTCGATGCCAGTAAATGTGCTTCATCGATGATAACAACATCAAAAATTTCATGTGTCTTTTGCTGTGAATTGATATGTGAGGTTGGCCTATTGATATCGCTTTTGGCAATATAAGGGAACGAAAGACAAACTCTATGGTACAACTTCAACATTTCCGGGTGATTGACTAGCAACGTGTTTCTTGTATTTGCAAAGGTACTATTTGGATCCTTGCTTAATCTTTGAATTTCATTGAACAACGAATTCAAAACCACAGATTTCCCTGTACCGGCATCACCATCAATAACAAACATCCGTGGTTTTTTCTCCTCTTCGTTATACGAAGCAATTGCTTCACTAGCAAACTTGAGTAGTTCATTTCTTAGTTCCACCTGTTCTTCGGATAATTTAACATTAGCAATCTTATCTTCACTTGAACATCCCTTATACTTTTCTGAGTTTACCGACTTGATAGTCACAACGTTATTTTTGCGACTTGCTGTCTTCTTAGGTGCTCTATTGCTGATTCCTGGCATGTCTTCTAAAGAAAAGACTCTTCTAAGTGGTTAAGATCTTAACACCGTTAACAAATTTTCGTAATTTGTAAAGCCCAGGGTAAGCCTTAAATCATCGGTTGGCTTGAAAAAAGTTGTTAAAGAACCCCCTCTTCAAGTGTAAATATGATTCAACCTCCTGCTGGCTTATATATTCATCTGATTACTGTTTGAAAGATAGTTGTGGTGTTTTGTGGCGCATTGCTTGGTTGTGGCGCATTAACGCGTTAAAACTTTATTATTTTCAATAAAAGACAGAAAATAGGTATAGTGTTGTGTATTTTTAAGGCGATAACTTTGACCTTGGCTAACAAAACGGAGAAGGACACAAAACACTGTTCTTTTTGACAGAGGAATGGATGGTAACAAAACGGAGATCAAAAATGCCATGTCTATTTTGATGCGACGGAAGGAAACTGCCAAAGCAGACGATAGTAGAGCAGTTGATTTAAACATTCGGACTACAAAACAGTCAACCAACAATTTGGCACATCTGCTAAATGGTTACAGTAGGACAAAAGAAGAAACTTTTGATGTAGTGAGTTTTGAAGACCGCATCGCAGCTAACCTAGCGTCTAACAATAAAACAGACCCCAGAATGTTGTTAAACGGGGGTAAATTTATTTCAAAATCAAATGCTCAGCAATCTATGATGCTTACACTGAAAGTTCCTTATTTAACAAAAAATACCATTGACAGGCAGTTGAAGGTTACACTAAAAGTTGACAAGCTCAAACTGCAGGAAATTACTAAGCCCAAACCAAAAATAAAGGCAAATAAGTCATCGCATCCGTTCTTTAAAGCTGTTGCATCAAAATTTGAAACATCAAGCTCGTTAAAGGCTCAAAAGGAGGAAAGAAAGGAATTGGATTATCAGCTAATGCAAGAACCAACTCTTGGTAGATATCAGTTTATTAATAGATCTTTAGTCGGTGATGAAACTCAAGACCTGCATCAATTGTATGCATCATTTGGTGGATTAACATTGAAACATAAAAAAAAGAAGAATATAAAAGAAGTGTATCACTCAAATTGCGATGAGCTTGTAGATTTTTATTGTAACTCAGGATCTATGAATCAGACAAATTTACCAATATATGATTCTCAGCCTATGGTTGAAGATTTGAAAACTTTAAAAAAGGCAAAATATCATAATTTGAAGGACCCACGTTTCAAAAGAATAGACGAAATAAAAATATCCAACTCAGCTTTATGGTGTGACGCTTATAAACCTCTGAAAAGCACTCAACTCTTACAGACACTAGCTATTACTAAAGAATTGCACCAGTGGATAAAAGAGTCATTAATTAAATTGAGAAAAGTCGACAAACAGAAAAGAATAGAACTTTTGAAAAATAAAAAGAGGAAACCTTTCAATCCACTGGATGACTTCATAGTGCTCGATGAGTATTTAGCTGATGACAGTGAGGACATTGAACTAAACTTCGTTCCTTCGTTGATTATTGAAGGACCCACTGGGTGTGGTAAAACGAGTGCTGTTCATGCAATTATTACAGAAAATCATGGAGGACATGTCTTTGAATTAAATTCATCACAGTCAAGGGCAAAAAAAGATATAGAATTTCATTTGAAACAAATTGGGACTACCTCCATGGTTGGCAACGATGAAAATACGGTTATTTTATTTGATGATGTTGAATTGATTGATGAAAATGACACGGATAAAGACTTTTGGAGTGGGGTTCTGGAACTACTATCATATTCCTATAGGCCAATTATTTTCACAACTAACGACATTTCAAAAATACCAAAAAATATAGTAAAGGAGTCAACTGTCTATAAATTTTTCAACCCAATACATAGGAATCACATGGAATATTTAGACTTGATAGCAATGGATCAAAAACTGTTTCTTGATTCATCAATTTTAAGAAGACTTTGTAAATTTGATTTGAGGAAATCAATTATGGAATTACAAATGTTGTCAAATTATTTTGACTTGAGAAATGGGCCGCTTAAAATAACGTATAGCACAAACTTAAACAAACCTCCGTCTGCTGCAAGTTGTTGCTCAATAGAGCAGCATTTACTCAAACTGGAGCTAGCTTATTCTAGTGATTTAAGTTCCAGACCGATTAGTCATAGAAGGTTTGATAATAATTTAAGAAAATGCATCAAATTTTACTCTTCGAAGTTGAACAATAATAGAGCTAGACATAAAGCTGATCCGACTAGCTATGACGAATTTATTGAAAAGAATTCGAATTCTCTATTTATAAAGCTTTCAAGGTCCGAATTAGCTATGAATGTTCTACCATTTATCAAATCAATGGCCAGGAATGAGCATCACCGACTAAAAAAAAGAAGGGAATTTGATTCTGCTTACATAAATAATCATGCGGACTATCTGACGTCGAAGCTGCCTATTGTCCCTGAATGCAAATTTGCTCTCGATCCGGAGGACATATTTGAAGACATATAATAACTACAACTTTTTTAGACATTAAATTTTTCTACATATAAAGCATAAATTACGAAAAGCAATACAAAGTGAATAAAAACGTTAATGTACATATGAATCAAACTCTAATTTTCCTTTGGTTGTAAAGCACAACTCAAATTCCAGCTCCTATCATCTTCCCTATCATTGGTTTGCTTGACCTTCCAAATCTCTAATAGAATCAACTCCTGAAGTATTGGTAAACCTTTGATATCAAACATATCAATGAATGGGGAATCTTCAATGATTTGCAAATGCGATTTCAAATTTTTGATCGTTTCTGATCTTATAAGATCAACACCCTTAGCATTATTTATAGCACCCAATTCACCGATGTCCATATAAGGAACCTGCAGTGTTTGCAGATCACTTATAATTTTTGTTATCTTGAAGTATTTATCAATATTAACCACCTTTTCATCAAGAAAAGAGTTTGGATTGTTTCTATAATTTGGGTTGCCATCAACCACAAATGTCAAGTCTTGCAAAAATAATGATAAATACGGAACTGTTGGTAGATCTAAATTTTCTTGCAAGTTAGATTTTACGAAATCACGAAGCTTCTCCCGGTAAATATTATAATTTTTGTTCGGATGGATAATTGATGCTAAATACTGATATAACTCTCTGTATTTCTCAGTAATACCGTCCCAAATGGACTTGACTCTCGTTATAAGGAAACTTTGTAAAGAGGTGATAATTGACGTCAAAGAATTGAAGTTTCTCAAATACAAACAAGAAATAGCAATTTTCAGCCAGCTCTTAAAAGCATGAATTCTTTGCTCAATTTTTAAGTTCGGTCTTAAAATGCTTTCAACCACATAATCACTCAACAAATTAGTAAATAATATAGACCTTTGAATGTTTGGCGATAAGTTTAAATGCAACTTTTTAGTGCTAAAATTCTGGTTTAGTAATTCACCGATCTTAATGGAACAAAACATTTTACTTTCAATAAGTGTCAACTGTTTTGCAATCTCTAGTCCATTAAAATTCAATAGTGAGAGTTCATCGTTTTCAATTTTCCAAGATTCTTGTGAAGTATTCCACCATGAAACTATTAGAGTGTTAGTATCTACTGGAGTAACTTTATGAGTGCCACTCTCGTTTGTTTTGAGCCAATGGGACCCTAACATTTCCCTATACGACAAGACTATACTGGTGATTGCATTCATTTGTTTGCTAGTTATTAGATTTGATGAAGGGCTTCCAGAATTTTTCAGTTCCAAGTTCAAATTCAAGCTCTTAGAATTTCTAAAATCAAATTCTTCTTTGTCACTTGAGTCGATCTTGTCTAACTCAAACATATCAATATCATCCAAAAATGCATTATAGGTATCAACCTCTTGCATTAACGAATTACTGTTTAGCATGGTAGACATTCTTGAAGCCTGTTTTCTTTGTAACTTCGGAGAAATTTTTCTTGGCAACAATTGTTTATCACTATCAATATTATTATTGAAATTCAAGCTATTTTTATGATATTCAATAGGCGGATTACCTACAAGTTTTGATGTGATCACCAAAAGCCTATACCCTTCGACTGGGAGAATTTCCTTCATTGCTTCATTGAAAAAATTCATTAAGGGAGCTAACAAAATATAGTCTGTATCTGGTTTCCAGAAGGATTCAAGCCACATTTGGAAGGTGCGTGCAATCAATTGTCTTCTACTCCTCATTTGCGGTTCGGTTAGTGTGCTGCCTAATCCTTGTTTATAAGAATTATTGACATCAAACCTAGTAATTAGAGCCTCTAATAATATTGCACTTGTAGAAAAAATTCTGAATGTCAAAAAGAACGTTGAAACAAAAAAGTAATCAGGTAATCTGCTTTCATCTGTTAATAGGTGGATGAGAGCCTTGAATGATGCACCCAGTAAGTTTTTGCTTTCGCCTCTTACTATTTCCTTTTCAGGATCATAGTGAGCATCGTCTTGTTCAAATTGTGTAACATTTTTCATGAACGGTGATGAATTATTATCCTCGGTGACTATGTTTGAAAGAAAATCTAAACCATCGTTACTAATAGTTGCATCTGTAGAATTACCTGTTTTGAACATAGAAAATCTTTTTGACACAGCTGGATTGTTTGAGCTTTCGGTTATGCTTTTAGCATTCTTCTTAAAAGCATCAACTTGTTTGCCAATTTTTTTGTTTTTCAGTAACCCAGATGTACCTTGCTTAATAAACTCTTGGGGAGTAACTGACATTTCGATATAATTAGGATATTTTCTATTGTTAGGTAACTGAAAATCGTCCATATTTATCATCAGGTGTTTCAGAATTCGATAACAGATAGATGAAAGTTCAATCATTTTACAGCATGATACAACAATAGCACTTCCCTCCCTTGAATAAAAGTATTTGTCTTGCACATCCTTCCTTTTCTTGATTGTACCCTGTCTTCGAGGATCAACCTTATCATCTACCAAATCTCTTTTAGAGATGGAGTGCAAAGAACTGACATATGAATTCATGTCGTCCACTAAGATTTTCAGTTTCTCACCACTAGTATCTAAAGATGACAGCTGTGCAGCAATTGGTGGATGAGACCTGTCTAAATTATCTACATCTTTTGATTTTGCAGAATTGACGGTTTCTGGAGTTATTGCCTTAACGAACTTCATGATGAATAGATATTCATTTATAAGTAGATTTATCTGAGAAACAACAACTCCCATAACGGAAAATCCTTGAATGTTGTGCTCAATCAAATCAATTCTACCTGATATAAGGGCGAGATAGGAGATAAGTTGATTGTAAATTTCATTGATTCTGTATTTGACGAAAGGAGGATTTTCAAGATAGTTAATATCAACGTGAAAATTCAACTGCTTGGTATTAGGTTGTAGGTTTTTATCGCCCAACTCTTCACTAGCAACATGATAGATTTCATCTTTAATGTCATCATTTTCTAGCCCCCAAATGTCCAAAAAAACTACTGATTTTTGCAAAACTTGGAATGTCAGCAATTGCAAGTACTCAATTTTTGCACTGTCAACAGTACCCATATAGTCTTTTGCTTTTGCAATTAGTTCAGCCCAACCTCTGAGTAGCTTTTTCCTCATTCTTCTAACAACTGGTTTTTTCTGTACAACTAAACTTGATCTTGATATACAGTCTGTATCAATTAATAGTTTCCTAATACCATCAGTTATACCATTGAATGATTCAACATCAAAAGTATAACCTTTTAGTTCTCCATTTATGGACACTGGTTTACTATGAGGATTCAATAAAAAGGCACCGGCATGTTTCAATAGTAATTTTAGTGGAACTCTACTGCCAGCAAGTCTGGAACAATTCATTTTCTTCAAATCATTTGAGCTTAAGTTTTCAGTCACTGTTGATCGAAAATAGTTCATTGGAACCCATCCTCTTTTCAAAGTTGATAAAAGCGTCACTTCTCCCCATCCTGAATCATCCAGTTTATAAGTGAATGCCAGTTCGTTTTCGTCAAATGAAAGGCAAATTGCAGAGTCATTTTCAGACTCTAGAGTCTGTGCGTTGAAATCGTATAATGAAGTAACAAAGAGAGCAGAAGCATCATCTTCATCTATTGTGGAATCATTGAACTCTAACTCATTACCCAACCCGTTACCTTCCTCAGTAACATCATTTGGCGCAAAGTTCAAGGATTTAGCACTCACAGTGTTATTTTTGATGCTGAGCTCTCCCGTTTGAGGATTATAGTAGTCTTGATACAATGAGTGGTTTCTCACAGACACCTTTCGTTTGGTTTCAGAGATATTTGTAGAGCTATTATTGAGAGTAGGAACCACATTTAGAGATTCTACGGTTCGGTTTTTGAGCGGCGTTTCCGAGTAAATGCTTGACGCTGCACTTCGAACATTGTTGGCAACAGTCAACTTCCTGGCAGGTTGCTTCTCATTGCGCTCAGGAATGGAACTAATGCCAGTGGGAGCGCCCGTTGCTCTCTTAGTTAAAAACTTTGGCATTTCTGAGTAAACACTAGATGCCATACTTGTAACTCTGTTATCGGCGTTTGGCGGCGCATTGTCTGGTAGGTCTGTGGTAAAACTGAAATCTCCATGGCTGGAAACTGGGTTGTCTATTGTAAAGGCAGAAAGATCTTCAACTAGATGAGAATTATCCGTTTCAAATATTTCATTGCCGTCCACCTTGGAGAGGGAATCGGTATTGGGAACAATTGGAGTTTTTTCGAATTGCTCCTTGTCAAACTCGCTGGCTATCGGGGTCGTCATATTGTCTGTAATATTTCCTTGTGGGAGTAAAGAACTACTGGCTTCATAAATTTCATCTGCTTTAGGAATATCGTTTTCCAGTAAAGTCTCTGTATTGACAGATGTATTCAACATAGACACAATAGACTTATTCGAGGCGTCCGTTGATAATCGAGCGCTTTTGTAAGAATCTCTTAAGTCTAGTTTCTTTGTAGGGGACGTTGGCCTGGAGCTGATGCTATCCTCAAAGGAATAGTAGCTTTCTACATCATTGCTCTGATGACTACTATCTATGTCGCTTCTCTCGTCGCCTCGACGCTGAAATTCTCCTTGTGACTGATAACCGTTATATTTGACCGGTGATGTGTTTGCACTCATATCACCTGTAGATGGGATAAAGTTGGCAAAATCTGTTTGATTTAGATCCACATTTGAACTGAAACTTGGTACCGATTCTGGATTTTGACCTAGTTTAGATTTCAAGTACGAAAAATCGTCACGACTGGCTCTGAAGTTGGCGTTACTCAATCTCAGCGGAGATGTGTGCTTCGATCCTGGTGATTCATTGGATATATCGGGTACTTCATAGTGTGAGAGATTGTTTCCATTTTCTGGACCAAAGTTGAACTCTTCACTCTCTTCCATTGTTTGAAAAACGCGTTTCACTAGTTTGTTCTTTTTGTTTTGAGTTAAACGAATGTGGTTGAGACCAGGGGCTTGCTTGTGATGCGCTTTTCTATTGACTACTTAGTTCTAAATAACAAAAGTTGGATGAAATTCTATTATTTTTTTTTTCCCCTGAAAGAAAAAAAGGGTTCCATGCTACGTGTAAGCCTAATGCTCAGAAGCAAGATTTGCAAAGCTATGAACTAGTGCTGATTGGACGCCTCCACAAGCTGAACAACAGAACTGCCGAGTTTTGCGCACAACTCTGGGGTAGAAGCCTCCGCGTAGACTCTCACTGCATCTTCAGTACCACTGGCTCTTACAAATGATCTACCTCTGGCGGCATCAATAGTTTGAACAAGAGTGTCGATCTTTGACTGCATGCCTTCTGGTTCGACTAGCTTACGCTCAGCATCAGTGGTCTTGAAGGCAAACCTGTCTTTGACCAGAACCTTGTAAAGTTTGTTGGGTAAATCGCCATACGACCGGTACCACTGCATTGGTCCTTGGTTCAGATAACACAGGCTAACTAGAACAGCAAGTAAATCACTAATCGAATCACCAACGGTTTGGTTGATCAAGTCAACTAATAGCAACAAAGTGTCACGTGCAGAGCTCTTGTTTAACTTTTGTAACTTTGCAACAATTTCAGGTGAAAATAGAACGGTACCATGACCATTGGCTTCAAAGTAAACACCAATATCGAAGTTTTGTGCGGCATGATGAAGATGTTTGACACCAGTTTTCGTACAAACAACAGGCAAGTTCAAATTAGAAGAAATAAAGTTGGTGGATGCACCATTGGCATATGCAGTTTGAATGATACCCATCGTAACATCAATACCTTCCAATTGCGAAACCAGTTTGTTAATAAATCCAGCCAACAGAGTGGCGATTCTGTCACCATCCAACAAATGGAAAACGCCATTTTCCATGAAGTAAAACACGATCCTATCGGCATCACCATCGAAGGAAGCACCCAAACACGAATCTAAACTCGAATTTGCTGGTAATTTTTGATTTGTCTTGACGTAATCAGCTCCACAGTTAACATTTAGAGCTTGGGGATCCTGAATGTTGTCATTAACGATCTTTACATTCCAATGTTGTTTCAGGAAATCGTTGGACTGGATAAGAGATTTCAAATGCATTGAGCCAACCCCATTGGCACAATCTACAACAATATCTGGCATATCAGATACTCCGTTCAAAAGTAACACATCCTTTACAGTATTACTTAACTTGTAAAAGTAACCTTCAATAGTCGGCTCCCCAAACTCTAAATCGTTGAAACATCTAGTGAGGTAATGTAGTTGCGGTGTTGTAATTTCGCCAAAATCATCAAATTTAACAAACTGTTCCAACGATCTCAAAGTACTCTTACAAATGTTCAACAAATGCAACCCACTTTGTCTAGTATCTCTTCCCAAAACAACATGAGCTTTTGTACCTTCTTTGAGATGCTTTACCAACAAATCATTGAAGAACTCGCCAACTTTGACAGGCTCGTTAATATTGGCTAATTCTGTTGCAATAGTCTCCCACTCAGGAGCTAACATCTCCCCCATAGTTTCTACAACCTTGACACCATTATCCTCAGGTGGATTATGGCTAGCAGTGATCATAACACCAATTGATTGGCCATTGTAACTTAAAGATCTGAGAATGGCAATCAAAGTAACTTTGAATGCAATTGAATCAAGAAGGGTTGCATTCATTCTGAACCCAGCCGTACCATAAACATATTCATGGTCTTTTGGTGCCGGGTACTTTGCTGCAAGTGTTTCAATAGCAGACTGAATTTGTGACATTGGTTAATTAAAGAAAGAGAGATGCCTTCTTTGATCTATTTTTTTCCTCTTATTGTATTTTTCATTTTTGATGTACCATTTGAATTTAAGACCAAAAACTGGAAAGAAAAGGAGGGATTAAAGTGTTGTAGTATAAATATAAATATGAAGATAAATATAAATATAATAGAGATACATATCACAGTAACAACCAATAATAACAAAATAGAGAGAGAGAAGGAACAAAAAAATGTAGAATTTTTTTAAACATTATTACCAACAACCAACTTAGCCAAATGAGTAAAGAAGGTTTTGAGCGACACATCTTCAGTGTGGACAACAGTTTTAGCATCACCACCAAAGTTACCCATTTGACCAGCGGCATTACCCTCATCGTTTTCACTAGGATTTAACTTAGAGTAAAGGAATCTAGCTTGAGACTTACCTTCATCACAGGTGACGTATCTTGGTAATGGGAATCTATCAGCAATTAAAGCAGCGGCTTCTTCTTGAGCATTTTCAACCATTTCGTAAACACCAGGATATTCATCCCTTGGATAGTTGGCATCTCTCCATTCAGCAGCTATCGAACCAAAATAAATGACGGTATAGAAAAATGCATCTAATAATAAAACTGCGTCAGGTTGTACAGAAGCAGAATCTAATAACACAGGTTCAGGTTCAGTACCATCTGCTTTAAATCTAACTAGTGTAGGTTGGATCATAACAAGCGAGTCTCTAACATCAGTTCTCAGCACTGTATGATGGTAAAAGGCAGTCTCGTCAGGAGAAGTATTGAAAACTTGTAAAAATTGTGATCTTCTCAAATGATAAATGAATTGAGGTAATAATGAATATTTATGACTTAATCTGAAGGAAGATGCATCATTTTTCGAGTAATCACCAAAAACAGAACATAATTTGACAAGTGATTTATCAATCCATCTTAATAAATCTGAATATTCGCCACCATTTTCTAATTTATGAACAACCATTCTGGCATATAAAACGGCAGCAGCCTCTTGATCAAATGAATTACCCAATTCTCCTTTGTTAGTTGTTAGTCTATTTAATGTAGTAACTCTCGTTCTGAAAGTACCATCAGTATGTCTATAAGTTGTTTGGAATTGAATATAAACATCCTCACCAACAGAAAATCTTTGATCACTAGCACCAACCGTTTGCATCTCAAAAAATATACCATAAGTATGTCTTGGAGAGATTGAATTCATTTTGAATTGATTTGAGAGACCATCACCAACTTGAACATCAGAAACATTTTCACCAGGGGTTTTCAATGATTGACAATGACCAATAACACCTGAAACTTTTAACTTACTTGATGTGAAAACTTCTAGCTTACCATCAAAGTAATTGATTGGATAACCATTTTCATCTTTGTTGAAGGTGGCTAAGAATGAATTTTTAAAAATGGCAGTTTGGAACGAATCTGTCACAACACAAACACCACCAGTTTTGTTACTCAAAGGTCTCATTTCATAGATACCAACTTGATCATAACAACCAGCAAATATGTCAACACTGAAAGTTGAAGTTGAGTTATTATCAAAAAATTTATCGCTTGAATCTTTATTAAGACAGACAGCTTTTTGAGCTAACTTTTTGTAGAACTTGTCAGCTTCCTTGAAATGCTTTGCCGTACCCTTTTCGATATCAGAGTGAGATCTTAATGGTTCCTTTAATTCAGTTCCCACAATTTGACCTGGGCCAAACGTACACGCACCAGCAGCAAATAAAGAGACCTTAGCAGCACATTGAACATATGAACCTTCAATAAGAGAGGAGGCAACATTCAATGCAGTACCAGTAACTCTAACTGCTCTTGAAGCGTTTTTAACAGGCCACTTAGAAGGTTGGAGTGCATTAATGGAATTAATTATGATTTCCCTTGAGTCTTCGTTTGATAAAGGTAACAAGAACCTATTAATTGTGTTTGAAGCAGTGTTTGGTGACTTGAATTGAGCATCCCAAGGTTTAACACCATTACCCACGATACCTAAATGCCCTTGAATTTCTAGTGAGTTGAGAGAAGAGTTTGCTGAAAAGATATATTTCTTAGAACATTCTCTGAACGACAACTCGTGGACATTGACTACTGAGTCAAACGTGATCAGCCCAATGAAGCAGCCTGGCGGATGGAGATCTAATGAAGAGATCAAAGTTTGTTTCAAGGAAACCAAATCCTCTAAATCCTGGCACAAATCAATGATGTAGATAAAAGTTGGTGGAGGTGGTGGCTGTGACCTTTGTAGAATATATTCAATGGTTGAGGACTGTGGTAGCAGCTCTAGTGGCACATTTTCAGCAGAAATTGTTTGGTAACCTGAAGGAAGTTGATTTCTGGTTGTACAACACGGACAGCTCCATAGTTTGTTGTTGATATCAATTTGTGAAAAGATGTTCAGAGCTGCATGACACTTTCTACACAGTTGAGGATCGTAGTTGGCAAGTGGCAAATCCTGTCTAGCTGCCAAAGGGGTATAAAGAGCTCCAATTGGCGCTGCAATGTTGTCTGTTTCGGACCTGGCTACTGGGAACGTGTTCCAATTGAAGCGGATCCCATCAATGTCTTCGATATCGTAGATATCACCCATTCTTCCTAGCGCTGCTGTGAATCACAAACGTTTACTGATGGTGTTGACAATGTGGACAACAAAGCGAATTTCACTTTTTCCACTTTCACGAGAAAATTCTAGTCTGAGAATTTTTCTAGTATACGAATAGACATGAAAGGTGGAGTTGGAGAGGATACTAGGAGGTCTGAGTAGTATATAAGCTGCCAAAGTAAAAGCTACAAAATTTGGAAGTTGCTAGACATGATTCACATTCAAAATACGCTATTGGTCAAACTAAACAAATGCAAAAACGCTCATGATTGAAAGTTTAAATATATCTAGTGTTTACCGAGTCAAGATATCAGTAGAGCTCCATTGCTTGAGATGTAAAAATAGTACTCTATTTCGTCCTATAGAAAAAAAAACGTATATGTCACCCTATTCATAATATACAACTAACAACGGGACTAGAATTATAATTGAATCAAATATCTAAAGATCAACTCAATTTAGTTGATCTGGATATGTTCCTTCTGATACCAGTGAGCTCACCCTGATATGGACCCTGTTGACCCTCGTACACGCTTCTTTGCGACTTCAATTTCTTCTGTGCACTGGCGTACTTATTTCTCTTCTTCACACGGGCATTCCTGTTTTCCTTCTTCCTGTGCTGTGTGAGACCCTTGTTCTTGAGTATATCGTATGAGATCTTTCTCTTGTCGCCCGCCTTGAAGCTCGACGTAGCTGCTGGCGACGGTTTAGACGTGCTGCCAGGCGACGGTTTGGAAATGGCCGCTTTGTTTGATTTATGTCGTGTTTTGGACAAGTACGCTTTAAGTTTATCCTCTGAATTTTTGAACATAACGTCTGACTTTGTTGCTGGTGGTCTAGTGACTTGCAAACCCTGGTTTGATGGCCTCTTGATTGAAATTAAAGCTTTTCACTAAGAAGAAAAGAACGTTAAAATTTTTTTCTGATACCGCTTAGCAAACTTTATTAGATATAGTTTATGATTAGTGGTGGTTAAATACGGTTCCAATGAAAGAAGAACAGACGTTACGCATATTTATTAAACATTTTTCTAACATTATTGTAGTATTGAAGAGCCTTTTAAACACAGCTCCGTGGCCATGATGATTAGTAATAAACGAAACATCACAATAATATCTTATCAGTAGTGTATATACAACCATCGTTTGGCAGCATGGATTGCTTGAAACACGGTACCATCGCAAATCCTCCGATTCTGCTAACGTCTGCGCTGACACTCCGTATTCGTTTTACAGGTTCACCGCTTCTCATCATCAAACTCATGTCTTCATTTTAAAGTCGAATCGAACAAAGGGAAATAAAACAAATATACAATGGTTGGGTAGTTATCATTCTTCTTCTTCGTCGTCGGCATGTTCTAATATGACAACCATGTCATGCCACTCTTCACCGCCATGTTGACATTTCGACACACCTCTGTCAACGAACCCAAACTGGGTATAGAAGTCAACCAGCTTGGCCTTGGTTAATATCGCAACAGTGCTGGCCACGTCCTGCTGGCCCATCCTTTGAAGGTAGTCTTTCAATAGCAACGTAGCCAATTTGCCCTTTCTGAACTCGGGATCAATGACAAGCGAGTGGAGCCCAATTGTGTTACCCGAATCAGAGTGGCCGTTGATCTTCATTGCTTCCTCGTCAACAACAGGAGAGTTCATTTTTGTTGAAAGTATATGGCCAATTAGCTTCTCACTCTTGATGGTGGAGTGCCTAGGATTTGTTTCCACTTTCTCAAAATCCCTTTGAAACAGCCCGATACAGAGTTCCGGACATGCAGTCAGTCTGTACTGGATCGATTCCTTCGATGCTCTCTCTTCTTCGTTGAATCCTTTCTTCTCCAACTCGAAAACCGAGTTGGCATCCGCCAATGTCAAAGGCCTAATCGCAACGTTTTCAATGACCATATTCACCTGTAATCTTCAAATAACTCAACAGTACACGGTTTCAGTAGTGGTATGTGTTGCTACAAGTATATTACTTGCTATTATCACTATAGTACAATATGAATAATACACATTCAAGAAAAAAATTTCTGGAAATTTGTAGCTATATAGAGCAAAACGTCAAATGGTTGAGGCGTTGGTAGCTTTCAGGCCAATTACAATAACCGGAGGCAGTCACGAGGGTGTTGGTTTGGCTCGGGGAACTAGTATTGGTGTGGTCAGAGGCCCGTGTTTCAGTTTTTTTATTTGTAGCTAATGATCTGCCGCTAGTGATGTGCAGCAGGAGCTAGTGGATTAAATAGATTGTGCACAATACCACCTTGTCCGGTGCGATCAAATACATTGTTTGCCAATTGACAGGGATATGGTAAGATGTTCAGTTTTGTTTGTAGCAGTAAAGAAAGCATAAGACAATTTGCTCAGAAATGCCTTCGGGGACCTCCAATTGAAGAGCAGTGTTTATCAGAATGTGCTAGTCGTTTAGCACTTGTATTAAAAACGTAGTAGTTACAAAGGTCAATGAAAAACTCACGACATGGCTACTGGATAGCCTTTATTTTCGTTAACAAAGTGCAAGCACAAATGTAATTCACGAAAGATGTGCTATAGCTGTATGTTCATAATCCCCGTTTCATTCAAATTTTGACGATAGGTGACACGATGTAAACCCGCCTGGGTAGTTCCTTATTTTCAAGTACAACCTAGCCTAATGTTTGGCTATTCTTTTTCCATGGTGGACATTACAAAGCTTTGAATGTTTCAGATGATCTTTCATACACACTACATTGACAGTAAACATGAATTGGAGCTGAACTGATATTACTATTTGGATCGTTGCACAAGCTTAGCTACTTTTTTTGTGAAATCTCATTAACTTCATTCAATACCGTCAACTACGATAACAACATCACTGTCCCACGCAATTTGATCTCTCTACTCTTTGGTCTTTATTTTGGCTGCTTTGTTAGATACTCCGTTTAGACAAGTCATCGTTCTTTAATTTCCAACTATTTTTTTCAAATGTTCATAAATCTTACCAAACACCCCACACAGCTCTTCACTTTATCAACAATCAGCCTGAATATGCTCTTCTTGCCTGCCTTGTATACCACATTTGCCTTCCACTTCACATGTATTGCTGTTGTTTCCACTTTTCTTGTTTGATATTCCAAGATGTGCTAAGCATTTTTTTTTCTTCCAGCTGCCACCACCATCTCTAAAGACACAAAGGCCAACATACAATGCAGTTGCCGCTTGAAATACTCGAAACGTCGATTGGCAAACCACTAAAGGTAGTCATGAGCCAGGGGAAATCGTACGAGGGAACGCTCAAGGGTTTCGACGACTTCGTCAACGTTATTCTCGAATCAAAGGAAGACAAGAGTGAAACTCTAGTTGCAGCAAGACAGGTGTGCTACTTGGTCGTTAGTTAAATGTGTATTACTGTATAATCGAAACTAAAGATAACATTGGATGATTATTGATAACGACATCGTTTAGTCCGTTCCAGAGCCAAGCTGGTTGATCCCGGATCACCAACTCAGGCTTGAATTGCTCCAAGTAGAGTCGTTCAATGTGGCTAACGCTACCAACAAAGCTTGTAAACTCTTCTAGAATGGATACAGAGGCCCATAACTCCACTTTCCTCAAGCACCCAATAATAATAGACGTCGTTTCAGCTCCGTTTTCACAAAATATGAGTGTATTCTTGCTGGAGCCTCCGTTGAAGATAGCGTTCAAAGCCTTTTGCACTTGTTCACTGCTGACACCAACACCACGGTTCTTCCCCTTTGACTTTTCACTCTTAGAACTGCCGATGTAGACCAGTTCGACTCCGTTCTCTCTACAAAACACACTCAAATCCTCATCTTCTTCTAGTGGATCGTTGTTTGTAACTGCAATAAATCTTTCAATTTTCTGTAGTTTTAAAAATTCGTAGTTCACAGGCCTTGGCCAACTTGCCCTTGACAGCCCATCATGAACTAGTGAGTATCTAATCGGTGGTATTAGCGTCATTTTGCAACTTAAGTTCAACTATCATCTTTCAAAATCGAAGACGCAGACTTCATTTTTTTTCTCTAGTGTACAACATTCATTTCTTGATCACCCTCCAAACAGCTAGCTGTATCTGCCATGGACAAGCAGAAGCTTATCGACTTGGCTAAGGCCAATATGGACAATTTGCAAGAGCAGTGGAACCACAAAGATGAATATCTAACAGAGGTTTCAAAGCAAACCAATAACTTGCTAGATAATTTAGATAAAGATCTTGAAAACATTGAAAATAAAGCCAAAGACACGTTCAAAGAGGTGACTACCAACTTGAGTTCGTGGTGGTCATCATACACAAAGGATGACTCAAAGGCGCCAACCAAAGAATCTGTACCAAGTACAAGTGAAAAGACTATTGTTGAGTATAGTGATTTTATTACCAATGGTGAATTTAACACCAGGGTCCTCTCAGAGTTGCAAGCACTCGAATCTGACGCTAAATTATACAAGGATGGAAACAAGGACTACCAATTGACCGAGTCTGAAACTAAAGAACTTGAATCATTGAAATCTAAAGGTGATTTGATTTTGTTGGAAACTTTGAAAGCTTTCAACGGCGACGAAGCGGAATTCTGGAACATGTATTTCGGTAAAAGGAACGAGATCATCAAGCAGGATGAAACTAGAAAGAAAGTGCTCAAGTCAAAGGAGAACGACGATGAAGATGAAGATTTCAATTGGGATGAAGATGAATAATGTCTCCTTATAAGCTCTTTTACTTATATATATTTACAAATATATATAATATTATTATTATTTTAAATGTACATCATAATTCTCTGTATCAATAGAAAAGCTCTATAAATCTTCACCTGGACCCATGGACTCACCTCTCTTCTTTGCTTCTTTACCCAATCTGACTTTACGTTCGAATTCAGTTTCTTGGTAACTCAAATCATCATCACCAGTAAATTGCGGTTTATTACCACCCTTTTGCTCAATCTTTGATGTGTAGAAACGTAATGTTTTCCGGCGTCCACGATGCTCCTCTTCTTCAAGAGAATCTATGCCTGACTTCTTCAAGTGTCTAATCTTACGGACAGATGCGAAATCTTTTCTTGCTTCCTCTTCTTCGTCTTCTGCTTCATCCTCTTCTTCATCCCCTTCACTATCTTCTTCATCTTGAGAAACTTCATTTGCTTCAACCTCCATTTCATCATTGTATTCTTCTTCCGTTTCTTGTTCCACTCTCACTGTACCAAGTGCATTGGCTAGTCTCCACAGCTCCCTTCCTCTGAGAATACCCATCATCACACTTTCATCTTTCATACTTTCGCCGTTCTCAGCTTTGCCTTTTAATAAACCTAGGTAACAGATAATGGTACCCAAATATCCTCCAAGAATCTTTCTCTTAATAACGCTGGTTTCTTCTTCATTTGCTTTTAACTCATCATATATCACTCTCAAATCACTGTACTCCTTTAAGAGTGGTAAATATTCCGGATATCTGTTTTTAAGCATTATTAAATCGTCACTTTCGTTGTTACCTTGTTTCAACTTCTCAAGTTCCTCCTTTTGTTCTTCGTCTTTGTCTGCAGCTTTCCACTCTTCTTCTACTTCTTCAAGCATGTAGTCGCCCATCTCAAGATCGGCCATGTGTTTTTGCTGCAACCTCAATGCCTCTGCAACGTCCTCTTCTTCACTAGCTGATTCATTACCGTAATAATCACCTTTTCCACCCCACTGTTCGTCCTCTTCTTCACCACTTTCCGCATCCTTGTCCTTGTCAACAAAGTACTCCTCCTCTGAATCAGATATTGGACCTTGTAGTTGCTTCAAGTATCTCTCCTTAGCACTTTCAATATTTAGAACCGATTCTTCATCTTCAAGTTGATGGTCTCCAGAACTCTTACCGTTCGCCTTTTTTTTGCTCCAGCCAGCCTTTTTTAAAAGCACTTCGTCTCTAGCATTGGCAAAGTCATCAATCTCATCATTCTCCCAATTTTCAACGTCCATTTCTCTACTTTTAGATGATTCCCTTATAAAACAAAAGATCTAAAAAAAATTTTTTTCTTTTGGGTTAAGTCTTAAAATTTTTCAGTAGAGAGATCACTGATTTAAGATCCCATACAAATATTAAAAGTAAGCATTAAATGTCAAAGAGATTGGATTCTTTGAATGATTCTAGTGTGACACAGGGCACAGGGCCTTCGAAGAAGCCTGCCTTGAAATTTAAACCAAAACAAGTTGCCAGAAGATCTGCAGATGAAAGAACTACTGCCCAAATCAAAACTCCATCTACAAATAAGCTAAGTGCAAAGAAATCAACTCTGGGTAACAAAATCATTAAGAAGCAAAGAGATAACAACAATGGTGATGTTATTGTTTCAGCAGGTCCACTTGCACAGGGAGCTATCTCGTTAGGGGCGTCGAAATATCAAAATACATCTTCTTTCAACAGTAGCGGTAGCAGTAATGTTATTCACAGTAATTATATCAAGAAAGAGAATATTAATGAGGGTGATGATGGTACATTGAGCGTTGATGTTAACAATCCTGCATTGGCAAAGGAGCATCTGTTTCCTCTGATCCCTAACAGGCTAAAAATCGAAAAAGATAAGAGCTTTAGCACAGATAGTGATTCTAGCAGGGATCAAACGCCTAACTTTGAAAGCGTAGAAGATTCACAGCTGCAAACAGACTACAATTACATTAGGGAGGCACTAGTCAATAGTTCATTGGATGCATCAGGTGATGTTAAAATGGAAGAAGAGGACCTCTCGCAAAAGGAGGAACCTCAGTTCCTCTTTCTTCAGTTACCTGAAAAGTTGCCTGAATTAAACACTATAAATAATATAAAAGAGGAGCCAAAAAGCGGTGAAAATAATGACGATACCAAAGACAATAGCAATTCGCCAGAAGGTCAAATCGGTGAATTTCAGATTCACAAAAGTGGTAAAGTGTCATTGAAAATTGGCAATGTCATCTTCGATGTTTCAAGAGGTGGTGAAACTAACTGGGATCAATCGATTTGGGCATTGGATCCAGCTAACGAAAATTGCTGGAATTTAGGTAACGTGAAACAAAGAATCGTTGGAACACCAACTATTTAGTCCTTTTTAAGTCTCCTCCCTTTTCTTCTTCTTTCAATTCTAGTTGTTCATTATTTCTTTTCAATGATGATGTTGCAACCTTTTTTACTTTTTTAAAGTACTTTTTTGGGTCTAAATAGAAATGCATTTTAATAGCAATAGCCTTGGCACTTTCAACACTTAATTTATTATTACTATTGTTGCTATGTTTAAGCATTTCTGCACACTTTCTAACGATATTCATAATCCTTTCTCTCCTTTCTATTTCAAACCGCCTTTCCAAATATCTTTCAAATACAACATCGTCTGATATCCAGATACATGCCATTGCTATCTGGCTTGGAGTGTATAACAGCATAACATCACTCATTTGCGCCTCAATCAACCAGTTTCTTGAAACATCGTAGCATGACCCTAATCGACCAAGATCTAATTTCGGTAGCGTCCGTTGAATATCTAGATAAAACCCATAAAGTGGTCTGTTACCATGGTGACAAAGTAGCGTAAATTTCATGGCAACTAAGAGATCCCATTCGTATTTCAAAACTCCCTCTACAGTAACCTTGGGTATTGATTTGCAAAACTGTTCAATCGGTATAAGTTTATCCTCACTTTTGCATGCTAAAAACAAACTGGTGTACATAATCCCCTGGATATCGTATTCCAATGGTGACTTGATCAAAAAGAATCTCGTCATGAACGATATACACGTCAACCGCACCTGTAATGGCAACTTAAAGAACAACCCCAATTCATTGGCTTTACCAAGATAGTACTTAACTAAAAGATATTGTTCCTTTACACTCAGTGGCTCAAAATCTTCTTGAATGTACTGTTTGATCTCTTCATCGTTTAAATCATTACTTGATTCTTTGAATTTTCTCTGCATTTCTACATTCAAACAGTTTCGCATATTCTCAAGTTTACCTTCACTCAAGGTCCAGTGTTTGTATTGACTCGAGCGTCGAAACAAATCATCATTTGAAATCCTTTTGACACCTTTTAGGCTTACTCCCTTTTCACCATTTTCATCACCTTCAGCCTGATCACTTCCATTGCTACCAGACTTATACAATGATAGCGATGACGCTGGTGTCGACATTGATGTAGTCAAACTGGTATTCATAGCCGATTTCACTTACTATTCTGGAAAACTTAGGTTTGTTGAAATAATATCAACTTTTTTCTTATTTTACATCTACAATCCTTTTTCTTTCAGTTCAAGAATAAATAAATGAAGTATTATTATCATAATATAAAATCAACAAACGTTTTGTCAACTTTCTGAATGAAACAAAACTTCAATCTCATTTCATCATCAAATAATAAATATAGTAGTATAAATATGAATGGAATAAATAAAAACGCATCACCTTATTGATTTAGTAACATCAAATTTTTTAAAAGGTAGCAGAGAAAGTTTCAGTGGCAGACTTCAACTTAGCCAATAATTCCTTAGAAAGTTGACCCTTGGTCTTAATGGCATCTAAGATATCAGAATCGTTAGCCTTCAAGTAAGCTAAGAATTCAGTTTCGAAACTAGCAATCTTGTCCAATGGCAACTTGTCTAAGAAACCGTTAACACCAGCGAAAATAACTGGAACTTGTTCTTCAGCAGACAATGGGGAGAATTGCTTTTGCTTTAACAATTGAGTTAATCTTTCACCTCTAACTAAGGTTTGCTTAGTAGAAGCATCTAAATCAGAACCGAATTGGGCGAAAGCAGCAACTTCTCTGTATTGAGCCAAGAACAACTTCAAGGAACCGGCAACTTGCTTCATGGCCTTAACTTGAGCAGCGGAACCAACTCTGGAAACGGACAAACCGACGTTAATAGCTGGTCTAATACCCTTGTAGAATAATTCAGCTTCTAAGAAAATTTGACCATCAGTAATAGAAATAACGTTAGTTGGGATATAAGCAGAGACATCACCACCTTGAGTTTCAATAACTGGCAAAGCAGTCAAAGAACCACCACCGTGAGCATCAGACATCTTAGCAGCTCTTTCTAATAATCTAGAATGTAAGTAGAAAACATCACCAGGGTAAGCTTCTCTACCAGGTGGTCTTCTCAATAGCAAAGACAATTGTCTGTAAGCAACGGCTTGCTTAGATAAATCATCGTAAATAATTAAAGCATGCTTACCGTTATCTCTGAACCATTCGGAAATGGCACAAGCAGTGAAAGGAGCCAAGTATTGTAATGGAGCAGCTTCAGAAGCAGTAGCGGCAACAATAATAGTATACTTCATAGCATCGTGTTGTTCTAAAGTTTGAACTAATTGAGCAACGGTGGATCTCTTTTGACCAACAGCAACGTAAACACAGTATAACTTCTTGGATTCGTCGGCACCATCGTTCCATCTCTTTTGATTCAAGATGGTATCAATAGCAACGGCGGTCTTACCGGTTTGTCTGTCACCAATAATCAATTCTCTTTGACCTCTACCAACTGGGACTAAAGCATCGACAGCCTTTAAACCAGTTTGCATTGGTTCGAAAACAGAGGTTCTTGGTAAAATACCTGGAGCCTTCAATTGAGCTCTGGAAGTAGCAACAGCTTCAATAGTACCCTTACCATCGATTGGGTTACCTAAAGCGTCAACAACTCTACCAAGCATAGCTGGACCAACTGGGACATCAACAATCTTACCAGTTCTCTTAACAATTTCACCTTCCTTGACTTCTCTGTCAGAACCGAACAAGACAATACCAACTTGACCTGGTTCCAAGTTCAAGGCCATACCCTTAACACCGGAAGCAAATTCAACTAATTCTTCAGCTTGACAGTTGTTCAAACCAAAAACTCTGGCAATACCATCACTGTAAAATAAATAAATTTTGTTAGTAATATATTCAAAGGGTGCAAAAGTATGTACTCTAATGTGGTGGTGTTACCAAAACGGAAAATTTTTCGACGTTCTAATGAGAACAAAATGTGTTCATTTGAAACCTTTGCAACCAACTGTGAAGCTCAAAACTCGTTAAGAGATATTATAATGGCAATACTTTATCTTAACAGAAAGAAAATGGGAAAAAAAGGGGGGCTAAAAAACCACTCAATTACATGTAATATATCGGACAATTCAGTAAAAACACATTAGACCACAACTTGATATTATCCTCAGGTGAAAGTATACATACCCAACAGCTAAGACTCTACCAGTTTCATCAAGGTTAGCTTCTTCAGAAACACCTCTAATCTTGGATTCCAAAATAGAGGAAACTTCAGTTGGAGAAGCCTTGGCGGAAGCGTAGGTTCTAGCAGCCAAAGGTCTGACGACTCTTGGAAGTGCGGTTGCGTTAGCCTTCAAGACGTGCTTGGCGGCGGCTCTGATGGATCTTGCAGAAAGCATCGTTGTATGTTCTTTAAAAGGAGTTCCAAAAGAGTGTGTAGTCGACGAATACAATTTTCACTTTTCTGCCCTCCATCCTCCATCACAAAGCGCGCGACAAATCAATAGGGATTAGCACTCAAACATCAATGGTTACGCAGCCCATGCACGGCTCGCCATTTGATTGGCTCCGTAAAAAGCTCAGCTCTAACTTTAAAAAAATCCTCCTAAATTCACGACAAGCGTTGTTGTTGTAATCAGGCCACTGCAAAATATTTGTTAGCTCGTTTTGCCATTTAATTAGAATGCATGGTGCTCAGTGATGCAATGTCACTAAATAGCGTGTAGTGCAATGTACAGTTATGTTTTAGTTATGACTACTAGCTTCTCTACGTAATATACATCAATTCAATTGTTATCCGCCATTTGTAGCGACTGTTAATTGGCAATGCCTCTTTGTTCTAGTCCTTGTGGTTGAAAAAAATGAGCATACTTATTGTATATATATATATATATCTTTCTTTTAGAATCATGAAGAGGTTTGATATCAAGAAAAATGTGAAAAACTTTCAATAACTCAAACTCACACATACTAGTATATTCTTTGCTAACATTTTGGTGCTTTAATTAGAAAGAAAGAAGTAGTGATGAGCTCACAAAGTTGCCCTCTTGAAATTTCGCTTTTAATCACATCAAATATATTACGTAAGCATTCTGCTATCATAGTTACTTTATACACACTGTAATAACAACTTAAAATGATATTAAAACCTAAAATACAAGAAGAAAAGGTGATATTAAACTATGGGACTATGCCCAAGGTTAAGCCAAAAGTTCCCAAATACCCAATTGTGCTTTGTCACGGGTTTTCTGGTTTTGATGGCCTCATGTACATTCCTACAATAGCTTCACTGCCTAAATTTATCTTGCCAGATTGGATGGAGCAGGTTAAAAAGGGTAATCCCCACGGTAAGGCAATTAAGGAGGTGATGGATGAAGATAACTCCGAATCCTTGACGTCTTCCATGATACCTGAAAATGGGAAGTTTCTGGTAGAGTATTGGAACGGTATCAAAACTCATTTGGAATCATACCATTGTCAGGTGCTGGTTGCAAAAGTTCCTCCCTTTGCCTCAATTGACACAAGGGCAAGGGCCCTACATAATTATATTAAATCTCAGATACCAGATCTACGTCGGCATTACAGTTTGCCACTGGATCAAAAAGTGAAACTAAATTTGATTGCACACTCTATGGGTGGTTTAGATGCAAGATTTTTGATTTCACAGTACAATGACGAGCTTAACGAAGACTACGAAGTTGTCTCGTTAACAACACTTTCCACTCCGCACCATGGTACCACCGCTGCTGATTTTGCCTTGTCATTAGTACCGGAAATCTTTATTCAAAAATTCTTTCCTTCGGTCTTTCAACTTACTCCTGAATATTCGAAAACTTTCAATCGGTTTGTCCTAAATGACCCTAAGGTTCAATACTTTTCTTATGGTGCATGCTTTACTCCGAATCCTTCTAGCATGTTTTTCTTAACTTGGCATTATGTGAATGACAGGGAAGGTCCAAATGATGGCTTAATTAGCTTAAAAAGTGCTCATTGGGGTAAGTGGATGGGTTACGTACCAGGTATTGATCACGCCGATATGATTAACTGGGTTGGTGTCGGTAAACATTTTAAAATTCTACTGGGTATTAATGATTACCCGTTTCAAGCCAAATGGATGTATTCTGATATCATTAATAATTTAGCGTTAAATGGTTTATAGAAAGGCAGCTACTAAAACCTAAAGAAAATGCATGTACTTTATGTAAAATTATAATAACATCTCATATTCTCTCTGTGATTCAATGCAATAACTTTCTATCTTCATAAAAGCTTCAGGGTATTTTGATTTAACTTGATTACATTTACGAACTTCTCCCACAACAAACTTGAACCACTCGTTAGCAATATGCACATGTTCAGCATCATTAACTAGATTCAACTTAGTGAGTAGTCGATTTCTTTCAATTCTCAAGGACATTAGTTCAGTATCGGCTAATTCACCCCCTACTTTATTTAAACCACTATAATCCAAAAATTCTGAATAACATTCTCCATTTATATGCGAGTATGTCTCATTATTTGTGATTAACTCTTCAATTTCTTTCAGACTAATAGATCTCTCCATGATACTTCTATGATGAAAGTCATTAATAGAGTTTTTGACATTTCTCTCTCTCCAATAACTGTAACCGGTCTTTCCACTCATAATGATATTTAGAAAAAGAGATACACTTAATATGGTAATTAAAACAACATTAGCATTTACAAACGCCATGCCAATTTTAATCCATCTAACAAAAGCCTTAACAAGCTTGTGAATGATTTTATTTGTTTGAAAGTTTAACTTTTCATAATAAAATATTGAAAAAAGTTGAAGTGGGATGAAAGAAACTGAGTTGTTGAAACTCAATTCATCTTCAGTAGCTTTGTTACTATCATATTTTGTAATAGCACCAAATGATTTTATCGCATAAGCAATTTTTCTTTTTTGTGTCTTGAACCTTTTGACTACCTCAATTAATTTATTGTCTAATGCTTCCAATCTGAAAATCATGATTTGTTGCATAACTATTTTATGGAACCAATTAATTGGGGATGCAATTGAGTTTATGGAATAATATACTAGAACCCTACAACTCTTTGAGTCTATCGAAGATATTATAAATCTCATTGAAATTTTTCTTGTAAAACCAAAGACCAATTTCAAATTTGGGGTCTCTTGGACGACACTATAGTATTTATTATTAACCATATTCTCAATAGTTTGTTTGGAACAAGGCATCTTAAAAACTGAGTTCCAGACACATCTAGTTAATTTCTGTTTTGAATCGCATCTCCACATGCTTTGTCTTGTTGCTGCATCATTATAAATTGAGGATGCTAATGGTAATGTACACTGTAATAAATATGAATCATCACCAAATAAAACGTGAAATAGTGCTTTGGCCGGTAAGTTGTATTTTTTTGACCAAACAAGATCCATTATCTGTTTAACAGAATTGAAATTTGAAGAGTCGCTATCGGCAATTAAATCAGTGTTCAAAACAGAAAAAGGGTTTGCTACTGTTAAAACATCATCTTTGCCAAGACTATTGTTGATTATATTCACCTTTGATCCAATGTTACACTTTTCTTTTAAATACTTAATTGGTTCTTCTTCTTCTTTCCGCTCATAAACTAATGCTATACGATCTAACTCTTCGATAATTGATTCCAAATCAGCTGGTTTTGATGATCTCATATTCTTCAAAATATAGTTAAGCTGATCCCTAATCAAATATGCATTACCTTGAAATATTTTCATTTTGATTGAAACACCACTAACAAAAAAGGTCCTTAATATTTGGTAACCCTGTTTTTCAACGACTTCTGAATAAAGGAAGTTTGTTAATTTCAACGGTAAAATTGAGATCAACCCACAGTTATTTGAATAGCAAAAAAAGGTATCCGTATTAACATAAATATTGCAGAATAAGGTTTGCTGAGCATTCGGTGACCATGAAGCATTGAAATGCATTAAAGCGAATTTGTCTCTGGTAACGTAGCTATCAAAAATAGCTCTCACCTCTAAATCTATCAATCTCAATTTATCAGGGTAAAAATCAGGATATCTCAAGTCGATCACCGATCTTGGTTCATGATTATCCATCAGTTTTAAATTGACTATCTTGTATCTTTGCTCTGTTGACATAACATTACGAATCCCCCAATTAACATAACCCCAGAAATTTGATCTTGATGCAGAAGGTGTGGAAGTTGTAGACATGTATAAGTTACTTAGCACCGAATACAGCGTAGCACTCGTTTCAATTGGTACATTAATGTTCAAGTGATAAGATAGTAGTGACATTTTTTGTTCCATCAAATGTTTCATTCTTTCAATTGTAGAATCAGTAGAGGAACTTTGAATCAATTCGTTATCTTTAGAAACAACAGGTTTAATTTTTAGTGTATCTAAAATTGGCTCAAATCTACCACCAGCAGTTGCAACCTTATTCTTCTGACAATAATTTTGAGCAAATTTAAACATTGTTAGCCAACTTCTCAATTCAGTATAGGTTTCAAGCTGAATAGTTAAATTCAATGATCCCGTTATATCCATGGTAAACTTTCTATCTTCTGTGCTTGATTGAGAAACATTGACCAGGAGCACTCCAATTTTGTCACTTTCCTCAACATATTGACCATCTTGAGAAATTGCTAAAAATCCAAATGTCTCCCCTTTTATGAACATCCATCTTTTAATCCAGAGAGTACCTTTTGAACCATCTAATTTACTACTTTTGATGAAAACCCAACCATGTTTTTCTCTTTGAGTGTTTGGATCATTAATTTTCAAATCACTTGGATTGATTGTAATTGACTCAAATAAGGATAAATCGGAACTTGGAGAAACTAGCTGAACTAAATTCTCTTCAGAAATCTTTCTAAATTCAGTTAGAACTTTAATCAAACTCTCGTTACTTTGTTTTCGAACATTTGTGCCTAAATCTAATTTTTCAATTTGTTTAATAATTGGGGAAAGACCCCATATATTAGATAAATTTGGCATACCATTCACATCATCCAATTTATTGAAATTTGAAATGAATGGTTTCCAAAATGATTGAGTGGCCTCGGTTATTGCGAAAGAAACTTTTGACTCCAAAGTTCTCAATGTTGTCCAAATAGTCATAGAAGTATGAATGTATTGTTTTCTAATTTCATATAGCTGTAGTGCATCTTCCCTTGTTTTACTAGGTGGATTATTTTTTGGTAACTGAAGGTATTTTGCCAAGATAAAATCATATTTTGTTTGGATTATATCAAAGTCCTTTCGTAATTGTAAATAATTTGGAATATCCAGACTTAAAACAGATTCAATTAATCGTAATTTGGTTTCATCAATATTAAGCATTTTTATTATGTTCGATAAAATAATATTTGTTCCGTTAAAGGTGTTTTCAAGACAAGGGAATGTCAAATCTTTATCCATAAATCTAACGGAACCATCAATGATTGGGTTGAATGCCTGAAGAAATCCAATCTCAGCATCCTTGACCAGCAAGCTGATCTTTTTAATATTCTGGTAAACGGTTAATAATTGATTTAAAGTATTTGCGGTAGTCATAACCTTCAAATGTGAGTGATTCATTGAAGCTCTAAAGGAAGGCGAGTCCATTGAAGCCTCCTTCAATCCCGCCGCCACCAATTTAACCAACAGATCTGTCACCATAGTATCATTGACCTCATTCTGGTCTGACGAATGGGCCATTTTCTCACGTTTTACACTCATGCTTCTAAATTATAGTGGGAAGAATAAGCCAGGGGAAAAAAAAGACGGAAGGAGACAAATGAATATATTTGAATGAGTTTGATATGGAAGACTTTCAAATGACGCTCCGTGCTGAAACAAGATGGTAATTCACCGCAAGTCGGTGTTTGATTATTATTAGTAGTGGTGGTAGTATATGGTAAGAAAGAGTTTTAGTCAAAAGAGTTATTTTGAAATGATTCTATTTAGTTTCTTCGAGAGAAAGGGAAATACAAGATCATATATACCTTAATTATATACAAGTTCTAAATAAGTTTGCAGTTTTTGAGAACCGGAGAAGTAATCAATAGTCAGAAAGCAAAGGGCTGATTTGATCATAATATTCCTTTTGGAACAAATCTTCGATTTCCTCCTTAACGAGCCACTTGAAGTCAGAAACTTCCTTGATATCCTTTTGCAGATCAAACTTACCAGCAACTATGTGAGATTTGACGACGTATTCTTTTGAGTCGGCATTGGATTCATTTTCGTTGATTAGCTCATTGTTGGAGTTGTATTTGAGAACAGCAGCCGGTGTATTCGAGACAGACCAGGTGTTGATTTTATCACCGCCAATGGTTCTTAGTCCATCTTCAGCAACTTGGTGTAACCCCTTTTCGCTGGTTTCAACTTTGAAAGTTGGAAGTTTCCATTCGTTACTTGAGGAGCTCTTGGTTACCAAGTAAAGAGTTCTTGACAGTTTTCTTTCGAGCGACGACTGGTCATTGGTTTCGTCTGCCTTTGTAACTCTGGAATTTGGTTTGATTGGTCTGGACACGTCTTCAAGATCAACTTCATCACCTTCAATGTGCTTCTTTGGCAAAATAACCTCCTCTTTGAATCTTCTATCTCTGCCGTGCTTGATATCTGGTCTTCCCTCTGGAAACCACACGCCTGGATGGTTTGGAACCGGGTACTTCTGTGCTTGTGTGAACTCACGTTCTGCAACTGTACCTTTTTTGAAATAATACCATTTTGGAAAAGTCCACATCAACCTTCTCTCTAACTCTTCTTGATAGTTGTAAAAGGCTTCATCAAATTCACTCACATCCCTAGTCAAAATTGGTATTCTAGAAAGTAGTATAGATGCATTGATCTGTGATGAATTTGCTTGTCTTGATGTTGAGAATGCCTTCCTAAGTATGTTCGTCCTTTGCATTTTTCTTTTAAACTTTACTGAGGGTTATATATATATTTATATATATTGATAATCTATTTATCTTCAAAGTTTGGTATAATCTAAGACAAGCTATAGGTATTTTAGATATATAAATATACTCTTTCCTCTATACTCTTACTTTTTACTTTTCTCTTTGATGTCTGTGAGGAAAAAAATGGGAAATTTTTCAGCACAAGGCTCACACCAGTGGGTACACCACAGTTTGTGCTACAATCTTGCTTACGTAAGATTACGTAACATTATTTATTACGAAAGCGTCGATCGACGGTGGGGCTTTTTAAAAAATCAAAAAATTAATAAAAAATAAAGTCGGAAATATCGGATGACCGAAATCGCCTGAAGTTGAAAATACAGATTACGGAGCTTCTATTTTCGTCATGTCAAACACAAACAAGTCCGCAGATATAAAAGAGCTAAGATACCCATTTTTGGTGAGGTTTAATGACCTGGTGTTCATTACACAAACAACAAATATGGCACCACCAACTCACTCAACAACACAAATTAACCAACACGAAATCATTCCAGCCAAGAATGACGTTGGAGCACTAGCTAACAGAATCAACATGGAAACAAGAACTTTACACGATCAGGTAGACAAGATGGTGACATTGAAGTTTGCCATTGCGATTAGAGACCCAAAGGTGTACAGACAGGGTATCCAGATGTTCTACCACATCTTCTCAGCCATTGAGGACTCGCTCACAAGGGAGATGAACGCAAACAACAAATACAGTGAGATGTTTAAAGCCATTTATAAGCCCGAGATGATCAGAAGAGAAAAGCTGTTTAAGGACATGATGTTCTTTTATAACGACCAGCCAGAGAAGTTTGAGCATCCAATTTTGCCAAAGCAGATTCAGTTCACAGAACACATCAGAAAGAGCATCATTGACCACCCATACCTCCTGCTCGCATATATGCATGTGCTCTATTTGGCGCTCTTTGCAGGTGGAAGGATCATGAGCTCCAAAGTGGCCAGAAGTTTGAGGCTCTTCCCACAGGTAGAGGGCAAGTCCTACGACGAAATTGTCGCCAGTGGTACCAACTTCTTCAAATTCGACTGTGACGACATGGAGGTGTTAAGAATCGTGTACAAGAGAGATTACGAGTTGCAAACAAGAAACTTCCTTTCAGAGTCCGAGAAGGAGGAAATCATCTTAGAGTCAAAATACATTTTCAGTCAGGTGGCTGAAGGCATCAAGGAAATCGAAAGCCACAACATTCAACGTATCAAGAACACAATCGGTTATCAACTCTTCACAAAGGGTTACTATGTTCTGGTTTTTCTACTAATTCTCCTTGTTTGCTACATTGTCAAAACACTTTCCTTTACTTATTTGCTCTAATTGAATCGGCTCAACTACATTTTTTTTTCTCCTAGGTTATCTCTTATGGTATTTGTTATTACGATTAGCAGAGTTCTGGTTTAACTTCTCTAATCTTTTTTTATTTCAACGGTTATCTATATTTTATTATTACTACTATTATTCCCATATTATCATATAACTCTCTCTGTTATCTAATATGGTTTATATACCTTTATACTTTTCTAAATCTCTGAAATATCAGTTACCAACTATTCTCTTTGAGAGAGATGTTCTCTTAGTTTGGCCAACGCCCTTGATCTCTGACTAATGGCATTTTTTGACTCACCCTTCATTTCTGCATATGTAGTTTCAAATCCATCTGGCTTGAAAATAGAGTCCCATCCAAAATCTGTTGGTCCACTGCTGGAAACAATTGTACCTTCTGTTATGCCCTGGAAAGTCAGCACTTCTTTACCTGGTCCTTCGCACAACCCAAAAGTTGTAATTGCCTTGGCTGACTTATCTTCAAATCCATCCAGCATTTTCACCAAACCATCTAAACCAACACCCTTAACAAACCATTTGATGTATGGGCCTGGTAGATCATTTAATGCATTAAACCCTAAGCACGTATCTTCAACAAAAACTGGGCCCTCAACTAATTCGGCAGCCTGTTTTGCTTTGTGAATGGTGACCTCTTCAATAGATCCTTGAATTTCGTCTAGATCAAGCGCTTGATTGACGATTTCATGCTTATTTAGACTCTCTCCATTACCAAGGATGGCTGTAACCTCCCTTAACTTGTTTGCATTACCTGTAACAAATGTTAACTTCATCTTTTTAGCCAATTTTTTGCTAGATCACCTATATGCTATAAGAAACCCTAAGCTGGCAGATTTTACTTTTTGAGATCTCAATGTGCAAAATTTTATCTTCCTCTTTTCATTAACTTTTTTTTCTTCTTTACACATAAAACATACCCAGCCGGAATACCAGCGGTTCTACAGTAGAGCTCCATCTGATCACTGCACAAATGGCCGGCTGCAGAGAAACATCCCAATTTTATATAATTTGCATTAACGAGTCTGACATTAATGCATTTCGCAAGTTGGGGACATCTTTATGTCACCTTTTTTGACCGTATTCGTAAATAACCAAGATAATATATTTTAGTAGCTTTTGTCACGTGTTTGAGCACAGACGTTTACCCTTCCGTTATAGGATTTTGTTGGATATCAACAATACAACAGTAGAACACTCCTCTTGGAGTTTCACATGTAAACCGCAAAGGTTCATAAACTAGATGAAATGAGAAAGCACATTTTTATGATTCCTGCAATGGTAGGTTGAAGATAAACGCAAGTTTGTCCCTATTACCATCATACATAGAGCGTTTCAAAATATGTGACCAAAAACATGCACTATTGATACAAGTTGGTTTCTGAAACACCTGTAAGTATTAGTTCAGTGTTCCTTAATAGTTTAACTGAAGACCATGGTTATAAACTAGCTTCATTACATCTATCTCTTCATAATACTGTAATTTTATATAGTCTTGGTAATAGTAGGTCTTTACGTTTAGATATCATATAGAAACATAAACATTCTCAAAGTATTGTAATATATTTTATAACAATACTTCAAACGTTAGTGTCTGAGGTGGGAATAAACCAGCATGCAAGGTTGGCAACCGCGCTACAAAAGACACAGACGTTTTATAGGCGACCTTAAGAGCTGGATTATGTGTTCCAATTTTCGACATTTGTGACGGTCCATAGTGATGAAGCATCTATTTTCCAAAAATATTTGCAACGTAATGCGGTTGCAAAATGCGTATCTAATAACTGCACAGGAGCAGCTGGTAGCAAATATTTTGTAAACCAAGCTGTCAAATTATTGTGGTTGGACCATTGCCCCTGATAGCCAATCCGCTACCAAAATAATTCCTTTACAATTTGCAGCTTTTATTTTAGTTAACGATCCTAATTAAGTGTTTACGTTTTGCCCTATTCTATGTCAAAATAAGTGGTAACCAAGTATTACTAAATGATTAATCTAGGCATTCAATATGAAGATACAAGTATCAACTACATATTGCTAACGTATGATCACTTATATGCAGCATATGCTAAGTTAACCGTGACAATTCGTATAACATGCGAATGTACATACCAATAGAGTTTTACATGTAAGGTATGTTATGATTATTTAATGCATGTATGTTGTATTAGTTCTTCGAGTTAACATTAAACTTCCAATTTGTTCTATTACTCAGATAACTAATCGCACTAAATATGCTTTTCTCAAATAGAATAAAAGCTGGCCCTGAATTCCAGTTGGGTTTTACTATCGATATTCTTACTATGTAAAGAGCTCAGTTTCCATCTGAAAAAAATCCATAGAGTATTTTAGGTCCCAAAAGTAAAGGTTTTTACAATGCAATAACTATATTTTACAAGAAACTGTCAACAGGGTTTATAGAGCAACTTGGCCAGTGTCCTAAAACTTAAGTAGCAGTTGAAAATTACTGCTTTTAGTTGGAACCAAAACCTCATAAAATTATATGTAGAGTTAGTAAAATTCATTCAAAAAAAACTTAAGATTTAACAAATCCTAACTGTAAAATGTCAAATTATGGATTAAATTACATTAAATCAAGTAAAACTTTATTTATCCTCCAGTTAATCATTAGATTAAACTTTATCAATTATCCTAAGCCAATAGAAGTTGGATTACCTAATTTGAA